>PVKB01001460.1:0-414265 GCA_004027205.1 Ctenodactylus gundi
GTGTGTGTGTGTGTGTGTGTGTGTGTGTGTGTGTGTGTGTGTGTGTGTTGCTACCTTCCTCTGAAGGGAGACTGGACTTGATACACTTGGCTTCCTGTTTGTAATGTCGTGAGAAGCTGCCTCAACTTCTGCCTCTGCCAAGTACTTCCACTGCTGCTGGCTACCCCTGAATAGACTGTGACCTTCTGAAACTGAACTAAGATAAATCTTTCCTCCCCTAAATTTCTGGATGTTGGGTATTGAGTCACAGCTATGAAAAAGTAACAAAGCAGGAAAGGGAATAAAATAGCAGTGAGCAAAATCTGGAGTAGAGTGAGAGTCCTGGAGTACAACCAATATTGGTCCAGGGCCCGTTCAGACACGTAAATGCCCCTGGCTTTGGTCTAGGTCTTCTGAATTCAGCCTTGTTACAGATGAACAGCCCTGAGTTCTCTTTCTCAATATCGTACTAGAAGTGAAAACTTCGGGGGTGTTGCACATAGGTCCATTTCCTACAGAATATGCTTGAATTCTTTTATTTGGAAAAAAATTGTGACTGTTTTCTCAAAGCAAGAAACTGCATGATAAATGTTTCCCCTCTCACCAGGTGGTAATGGAGAGGCTTCAAGTGGTGCTACTGCCCTCAGCCCTATATGATTAAAGTGCTAAAAATTTAGGTACTATAGAAACATCAATTCACCATGCACTCTGTAGTATTTTGTGGTAGAATATGCACCTAATCTCTTTTTAGTAAGTAACAATGTGACGTACTTAATGAGAAGACAGTGAAAGAGAATTTACAGACCATGCCATCCTGGTCCTTCATTGTGTGGAGCATCTGGTTTCTTCTTTCATTGAAGATGTTTGGTGATATAGATAACAAAGACCACTTTGGAACCTTTGCTCCTTAAGATTAGAATCAAGAGACGTTGTCACTAGTAAGAACAAGACATCACTGAAATGGGAAGTTAGGGACCTTACCAACTTGGTACTTGTCAGTGAATGTGCAGTAATCGCTTTATATTCCTTAATCAGAATATATCACCAAATAGGTGGCTCTCTCAAAATAGTCTTCAAGAAATGTCACCATGACTCCAGGCGGTGTGCCATTTATTGTGGTTTGGATCTGGAATGTCCCCCATAAGTCTCATGTATTTAAATGTTATAGATTGTCTACGGAAACATATGCTGTTGGGAGATTGGGGCCTAGTCTGGAGGGGTGGACTACAGGCATGTAAATTGGATTAGCGGCATGTAGTTGAGGCTTACCACACCTTGCACACCTGGATCCAGGAGGAATTAATCACTGGGAGGAGACCTAGAAGGATATATAAGCTGCTTCCTGCCTTCCCTGGACTGCTGGTCTTGACTAGTCTCAGCTTGTCTTGACTTGGCTTCCTGTTTGTGATGTCCTGAGAATCTGCCTCCACCTCTGTCTCTGACATGTACTTCGATTGTTATTGGCCACCCCTGAATGGACTGTGACCTTCTGAAACTGAGCTAAAATAAGCCTTTCCTCCCCTAAATTTGTGGATATCAGGTATTGAGTCACAGCAATAAAAAAGTAACTGAGACACTGTTAAACATCATAAGAATATATAAAAGTGGCTATTTTAATCATAAAACAATTATTAAATTCTAAAACAAAATTTATGTTATTAAACCCAGATGATACTAGGTGCATTGGCACATGCCTATAACCCTACTACTTGGGAAGCTGAGGCAGGAGGATCACAAGTTCCAGTCCAGCGTCAGTAATGTGAGAAATTAGGAAGAGCCTGCCTCATATAAACAATAAAAAGGGGCTACAGATGCAGCTCAGAGTGAAGGCCCTGCCATCAATCTCCAATACTATTAAGCAAAAAACAAAAATAGAAAGAGTCCCAAACAAAAATAAACAAAGAACAGAGGAGCCAATGAAATCTGACAAGTTAACTCCAGCAATAACCTCACCACTGGCATGTGAATGTTGTGGTAGCTATATCAAATACATTTGGGAAGCATTTAGATCTATTATACTCAGATGCAATGCTTTCTAATGGTTCTTCTAACATCTGCTTTCTCAATGCCAGCCAAAGAATGAGAATATGATTGAACCATATTTTTAATCTCTTGATTTTCACATTGCTTAAGTTTGTCATGCTAGAATATGTTTTAGCAGATTACATTGCAATCTTTGTTTAAGATTTTGTAGAAAAATTTCTAGGAGAGCTTACAAATTCTCCTTAGGAAGTGGTTCTTTATTTGTACCAAAAGATCCAGAAATCACAGCTGTCTTCAGCACAATTTGTGAGGCAATGATACTAATGATTGGTGTGTGTTGGTAGATGACCACTTAGGATATTTAATTTCTTACAAAATCAGACTACTCTGTAGTTCACTGTTACTTATTATTATTTTGAGTAGATGTTGCAACTAGAGCAGTCTAACCTACACTTAGTAAATACCAATTTTCAATGTTCCTATGTGTTTTCTTTCAGCTGTATTCCATTTGCAACAAATTGTGTTTCCAGCAACTCTCTCTTCCCTCTCAATGTCTGCAAGTCAAAGCTGATCCTCAGTAGGAGGGTGCAGGCTTTCTTCACGCCTTCAATTATATTTCTTATCTTGCTAATAATCCTTGGGGCTCTGCCCAAGAAGTCCACTCAAGCAATGTTAGTAGCTGATAATAATTGAGCATTTACCAAAATCAACAACTATCCACAAGAAGTAATTAAACTCCTAGAAGGGACTACATGAAGTATATGATTATATCACACTATTACACACGCACACACACACACACACACACACACAAATACCCTGAACTCTCTACACACACTATAAGCAAACCTATAGGAAAATAGAAATGTAAAAATTTATTTTTTTCCCTGACAGTTTCTTTGAGGTATTAAGTGTAATAAATATTATAGTCTAGTTCAATGAAATAAATATAAGTACAAATATTGGCTATATTAGTTGACTTTCTTGTTATTGGAAAAAATGCTTGACTCTTGTAACTTGAAGAATGAAAGTTTGACTCACAGTTTCAGAAGGTTCGGTTTGTGACCAGCTGATAACAAGGCAGAAACATCATGGCAGAAGGTGTGGCAGAGCAAGCCTCATTAGTCCATGGTAGCTGGGAAACAGAGCAGGGGTAGAGTGCCAGAGAGCTTTCTTTCTGGCTCAGAACCAAATACAGATCTTGGAGTATCAACTCCATGCCGCACCCAGACACATTCAGAAGCACTCTTTCTTTCTTTCTTTCTTTCTTTCTTTCTTTCTTTCTTTCTTTCTTTTTTTTACTAATATCTCAGGTAGTCCCCAAACCAATCAAGTTGACAAGCTTAACCATCACACTGATTTGCAAAGAAGTCAGTAGAGGGCTGGAGGAATGGCTCAGCAGTTAAAGCACTTACCTACCCAGTGCTAAGTACCTGAGTTTGATTCCCCTGTACCACATAAGCCAGGTGTTGTGGTGCACATCTGTGATCCCAGCACTAAGAAGGCTGAGACAGGATGATTGCTGTGAGTCCAAGGCTAGCCTGGGCTCCATAGTGAGTTCAGGGTCAGCTTGGGCTACAGAGTGAGACCCTGTCTCAAAAAAAAAAAAAAAGTCAGTGGACATATATCCCATTTTAGGCAAACTATTTATACTATTTTGTAGTATTGAATACCATAAAAACTATTTTATAGTTTCAGGAGCCATAAAACTGAAACTATAATACAGTAATTGAGAATGGTCATTTAGCAGCCTATGCAGGGATAATTCATATGATTATTTTAAATGATAAATTCGTTGAAATGCTAGTATTAATAATGAGTTTTTTATGGTGTTTGGGAGAGAACCTATGGCCTTCATACTGAGTTTCATCCCAAGCCTATTTTTGGTTTTGATTTTTGAGATAGGGTTTCACTAAATTTGCTGAATTGCCCAGGCTGGGCTTGAACTATTGATCTCCTGCCTCAGTCTCTCAGGGTATTAGGATTACAAGCCTGCACTGCCAGACCTGAGTAACAATTAGATATTAAAATCTGATTGTGTATTTTCTTTAGGTGTGTCACTTTTGCCGTTCCAGCTGTCTGCATTTATCTACCTGACTACTTTATGAAAAATACATTCATTTTGATATAGGTTAAAGCCTTTTTTAAAAAGCTCTTATTTGCTTTTACTTTTGTTTTTTGGTGCCAGAGTTTGAACTGAGAACCTTGTGCATACTAAGCATTTGCTTTACTACTGAGCTACACATGTAATCTGTCAAATTCCTTAAAAAGGACTTTAAAAACGTGGCATTTCATTCTCTTGGGACATTGGGAAAGAGAAGAAAAAAGTATAGATAATTAGCATTTATTTCTTTCCAGATTCTTTGCTAAGTGCTCTTTCTCAGCATCCCATTTAGCCTGAGAATAATTTTTATGCCAGTGTTCCAGTCCGTACTTTGCAGCTCCAACGCTGGCCTACAGATAACCATTGTTATTCTGCAGTAAATACTGAAAGGCAGCATAGAAACCTCATCCACGTGACTCTGAGGATCATACTGCTTTGTGGATTTTTTAAAAGGAAACATCAACAATAATAGTGTAACTAAAAAGGAAAAATATCCCTTGATTTTGGAAGGAAGTAATAAATAATTTTAGCACAAAGGGCCAGATTGTGACATAGAAGTTGTGGGTAAAGTACTCTTCCTAGCTAGCTAGCTTCAAGGTAAAAACAATTTAGGCAAGCAGTTCCAATTTGTGGATTTGGTTTTATGCAAAACACTGAGAATTTGCAGTGCATGATGAAAATGATTCATCGTATCAGTTATAGCCTATTGGCATACTAAACGTTCGATTTTTGTGAGTAAACTGTGCCAAATATAGGGTTATTTTAGCCATTGAAGTCTGTCTTTATGTAAATAAATGTCTGTTTTCATTGGTGTTTTCCCCAGCAATACAAATGGGCTACTTGTCCCGTGGTGCCAGCTTGGGGAAACATCTGTTTGATGTTTGAGCTGGGTGTGCACCAACTACCATATGATGGATACGGTCGTCCATTGGGTCATCAATTGTCCTCATCTGCATTCATTTCTGCTGGAATATTAAACCCCCACCCAGAGGGTGGATCCCTGGAAGCATCTGGTTTCCTATCACTGGCTGCAAAGATTTTATTAATTGCAATGTGAGTTGGCATCATTCACTGGTTCTAAGTATTCTTCAAATGCCATCAGTACAAATCATTCTTTGTCCCTTATTTATGAAAGGATCACGGGGCTCAAAACCATAGGCCTATAATGATACTATGTTTTATTTCATTTTTGATATGTAGTGAAAGAAGCTATTCTTTCAGGATGTGGGGAAAGGTTTATGCCAGCATTTTTCATGTATGATTTCATTCTGTATTAACTTCCCTTCACCCGCCTGCCTATTAAACATTTTTCTCTCGCTTTGCTACAACTTGCAGCTCCTTCAGAAGTAACTAGCATAGTCCATCTCTGCCAAGGGATATGTCCCAGGGTGCCTCTTCGTGACTCACCACCCTTTTACCTCTCCTTGAATAAAGAACAAGAGGTTAGCCCGGCAACCAGGCTGTGGAACAACTTGTTGATTCTTTTCTTGACCCCACTACCTGCTGATTCTGAATAAAGCCTGGAAAAATGCTCCCAGACCCAGGAAAGTTCTCAAGTGGCATAGAATAGAGTAACACCTATTACTCTGAATGAATTTTATATACTAAAGTAAAACAGAAGAGGGACCTGCATGTGGTATCAGTCCTGATTTGCCTCAGAGCCTGCAAGACCTGCAAGGCCCATGAGTCACAGAAAATGGCAGGTCTTGGCAGGTCATATCAAGAGTCGCCCATCCTTTCTTTTGCAAGCAGCTCTATTATTGGATCTTGAGAGGCAGTCCCTTAGATTCACTGATGTGTTCATTCAACAAATATTTAATTGTGTGCTTTGTGCCAGGATCTATTCTAGGAGCCATGACTATCAGAGTTAAAGAACTGCGGACTTTGCTTAGGAGATCACCTTCCTTTTTTTGTCACTGTGGTGGTCTTTTCTCCCTTCCCCATCACGGTGGTATCACTGTGCAGTGTGAGGCACTGTGGCAGTTATTTGAATACCATTTCTTACTGTCATCATAGTCATGCATGGTAGAGATGAATGTTCCTACTTTATAACTGAGGTCACTTGAAATAGTTGTTCTTCTCAGTACATGGGAGAGCCATGCTTTTGTGGAGCCTAGTTCAGTTGGACTCAGCTGTTTCTCTCTCATTTCTCAGGAGATAGTGGAAAATCCTCCAACAGAGAGTTAAATTGTACGGCATGCTGATCCAAGTCTCAGGAGCAATTTCAGCTCTTGTCCAACTAGGGCTGAGTTCCAGCCCACTTTCCTCTCCAGGGTTTTGGCTACCACTCCTAGCTAGGAGCAGGTTTTGGTCTCGTCTGTCTCTCACATTTTGCCTATTTGCCATGTCTGTATGTTTTACCTAATTTGTTTTTCTTTTTGTATCTCTTATCTGTGCATCAACATGTGTAAAGTCATTTGTTACAGTACCTGCTTTTCCTTTTACTAAAGAATATTTCATTTTTCTCCTTATGGTTTAAATTTTTAGTGTTTAACATTTGAATCAACTTAATGTTTGTTCCCTAGCAAATATGTATGATTTAATTTAAAAAACTGTGAGATACTCATACTAAAAACTGCTATATGACTTTGTTGAATCTTATCTCTACTATTTAAGAGCAATTAATATTGTTCAAATTACATAATTATTGTGTGCCTCAATTTCCTCATTTAAAAGATCTGAACACCAATCTATTATGGCTGATTAAAAAATTCAGTATTTCACATAGTGCCTGGAGCTTCATGAAAGAGTAATAAGTGTTACCTTATTGTTTCTGGAACACATACAATGTGTTAGCTGTTTTGGTTAGGGCAGGCTGTAGGAGGGGCAAAGACCTGGCAGAAACCACCCACAAAGAGGGCTGATGTTGGATGTATGTGCTGGGTAGAGGTTCAGCCTGGCAGTTGGGCAAAATTTCTGAGTGATACAGTCAGGTTCAACCAAGAAAAGAGCTGGTAGTAGAATTGTTGAACACATCAATGTAGACTTGAAGGAGATTTGTGAAGGTAAATGTAGGCTCAGTGCCCTAGGCTGGTATCCAAGACAGGCCTGTGACCCTTCAGGAGTGACCTCTAAAGTGTTCTGTAAGGAACTGAAATATAGGCAGGCGATCCAGACCTTAGGAATGCATAGAAGCCAGTTGTAAGCAACAGAAGCAGATATCAAAATCTGGTAATGCAGTGAAGGTCTAGATACCAGAAACAATCAGGCCTCAAGTCTCAGTCAGACTGAGAACAGTGTGGAGTCCTGGGATATGGGGCAAGAGCTGTGCCAGGCCAGGCCTGTGGACCATGCCAACACTGAGTACTTGATCTAAATACAGTGGTTCGGGGTGGGGAAAAATATGGAAGTCAAGGATCAGGCTAATCTGGACTTAGCAAAACCCTTCATGTATCTGATCATAGTCTCTATCACAGACCATAAAACTGTGAGAGTTTAGCTATGTGTCTTTAAGTCTCTTAATGAGGTGCTCAGTGAATATTATATTCTGCTAATACTCTGAAGTATTGTACAAATAACACAAAGTAGATGATTTCAAGGTTATACAAAGTTTTTCAGGCAGAATGCTTTGTGCCTGTTATTGGTAGTCATAATTTTTTTCATAATAGCAATGAATTATTCCATTTAAATTCTGGTTTCTATCCACATGCTATCTTGAGTATTTCCATTAATGTAAATAAGACTGGAATGTTGAATAACCATAGATTAAAGAATGTAACAAGCAAAAGGAAATTTTATTTTTGCTCCTGTCACTTTAAAGTATATTCAGCATCAATATTTTTCCTGCTGCTATCTAAAACCTCAAGAGAACTTAATGACAGAAAGTCCAATGGTTGCTTTAAGTTGCAACAGAGCTTGATTCAGAAATCAGGGCATCTTATCTAAATAGTACTGAGCACTTAAAGGTAAGTCTTCCTCCCTTTCTCCAACTCCCTTCTACCCTGCTGCGCTTGGCTTGCCTCTAAGGGGGAGGTGGTGGGGTGCTTCCCCACCTGAGCGGAGGCAGGTCTCTGCTAGCCCAGAGGTCAAGAAGAGATAAAGGGGAGAGAACCCAATAATCTGATATGACTGGCACCTTAAATCTGTCATTTTACTTCCTGGGTCTGGCTGATGCTTAAAGCTGAACTTTCCTCCCTGGGCCATCCTGGACAGCTGGGATCCTCTGACCACTCCTTTCACCAGGGGACAGGGCCTGTCACTCAGCTGACTGCTGCCACTGCTCCTTAGCCTCTGGACTTGTGGAGGCAGCTCTGGCCCTGTGGCCAAAGTGCTGGTCAAGCAGGAAGAATCTCTACTAAAATTATGGTCGGCAGAGATTCTCCTATCTCTGTGGAAGAGTTAGTAGCAGTGATTTCTAAATGGTTCTGAGGTAGGATAGAAGAAATGAAGATAGGCAGAAATTGGAAAAAGGAAAGTCATAATGTTAAAATTGGAGTCTTTGAGAAAAATCACAGCTTCAATACTCAAAAGTCACTCAAGCTTTTTTTCTTCCAGAAAAAAATTCCTAAGGGCCTTCAAAGTAGTGATACTGTAGGGCTGGGGGAATGGCTCAGTGGTTACAATACTTGCCTAGCAAGCACTAAATACCCTAGTTCAATTCCCCAGCACCAAATTAGCTGGGCATGGTGGCGCACACCTGTAATCCCAGCATTTGGGAGGTTGAGGCAGGAGGATTGCCCTAAGTTCAAGGCAGCCTCAGTTCCAGAATGAGAACCTATATCAAAAAAAGAAAAGAAAAGTAGTGATCCTATAATTGGTTCTCTGGGCCTGTATCATTCACTAGTATCTCAGTTTCAAACACCTGTAAGCAATTAGCATTTTTATATAGCCTACCAAGTGGGCCAACCCCACAGAAGAGAGGAGATAGCCCCTGTCAGAGACACTCCCATGTCCCCAGGCCATCACCCTTTGGCTTAGTTACCTTTTTGTTGTCAGGACAGACTACCTGACATCCGTAACTTAAGACAGGAAAGATTTATTTTAGTTCACAGTTTTATAAGGGCAGTTTGCCATACCAGGAAGGGTCTGATGGAAAGAGCTGCTTACGGCATCTCAAGAGGAAGGAACAGGGCCTCCAGAAGAAGTGAGAGCAAGAGTTGATACCCATCCAGGCCGCACACCTGAAGCCCACCCCTCCAGAACAGCTTCCATCTCCTGTCAGCACACGAGATCCGTGATACCCAAATACACGAGGCTTTTGGGGGACATTCCAGATCCACACCGTAACATTCTGCCTTTGAGCCACAAAAGGCTCATGTCTACTTCCTTATCTGAATTGCATGTAGTCTGTCTCTAAGAGTTGCCAAAGCCCAAATTGATTCAGCACTGCCAAACAGTTCATGCCCAAAGTTTCCTGAGACTCAAAGCAAACTTTTATCATGAGATACTTTGAAAATCAAAGTAAAGTTAAACACTCCCAATACGCAATACCACATGGTAAACATTCCCATTTCAAAAGGAAAGAATAGTAGGATAGAAAGCAGTTGGGCCAAAATAGATGAAAACCCAGCAGGGCAAGTGTTAAATCCTGTCGCTCTACTAAATTCTGTAAATCTGAGTCTAGCATCTGGGGCAAACTGTGGCAAGATAAAAGAGCTCCAGAGGTGTTCAGTAGCCCCCCCCCCCCCCCCATGGTAATGTCTCTAGCTGCACTCCCATGGCTCTCTTCTGGGCTGTCTCCACTCACAGCCTGTGGGCCTTCTCAGTGGGTGAACCGTGTTCCTGGCATCTTAAAATTTCTAGTCTCCACCACACTTTTGGATTCATTTTCACAGCTTCCTCCCTTTTCCCCCTAGAGGCACACTGCCTGGCCTCCAAGGTCTTCTGAAGTTTGGATATAGGCCTCCATGACTCCACAACTTCTGCATTCTGCCCACTTGTGAAGCCACCACCATGTGGATGATGCTAAAGTCTGCCACTGGCTTGAGCAGTTGTCTGGGCTCCTTGGACTATGGCTACAGACAGCTGAATTCCTTGGGGATTCATTTTTCTAGACTACTGTGAAGGATTCCCTTGGCCTCTCTCTTGAAAGCAGTCTTCTGCCTTGGCACCCTTGAATGGATAAAGTGTGAGGTCTTGCTGATTTCCGAGACGCTCTCAAGGCATCTTTCCTATAGTCCTGATTCCAATTACTTGGCTTCTTTTTAATGCTGGTCTCTTCAGCAATCTTGCTATCTTTTTACTCCAACTTTACAGCTGCTTTCAGTCTTGAAAAACTACAAACTTTTTACATGTATTTCCTCTGATTTTTTTTCTGCTTTCCAGTGCAGAACTAGCTAAAAGCGGCAACACTGGGTCTGAACATGGGGCTTCCTTGAGATTTCTTCCTCCAAATTAATTAGTCCACTATCTTTAATCTCAGTTTCTGGCAAAGTGTCAGGCCAGGAGTGAAGTAGCAGCACACTTTTTGCCACACATGATTTATAAACCAATTGCCAAGAGTCCTTCTTCACTCTGAACCTCCTTGAGCTTGGCCTTTATGATCTACACTTCTACGAGCATTTGGCTTTCTGAGCTCCAGTCAGGATCTTCCATCAAGCATGGCTCACCGCACTGTAAGCTTTCTTTAGCTGGCATGTTGAAGCCTTTTCAAACTCCTTATAAACCAATTCCAAAGGCTTCTAAACCACATTGCCAAGTAAAGTCACAGCAATGACTCCACTTCTCAGGTGGAAATTCCTGTCACAGTTACTTTTTTGTTGTTAGGACAGGATACCCAACATCCATAATTTACAGGAGAAAAGATTGATTTTCACTCACCTTTTCAAAAGGTTGGCTTCCAATGGCAGGAAGGGGTCTGATGGAGAAGAAATGAGCAGGATAGCTCAAGAGGAAGAATCAGGCACTTCCAGAAGAAGCTAGAACAAGAGTTGATATCTACCTAAGCCACACCCTTGTCGTCTACCATACACCTGTGATCTAGCCCTCCTGAACTTGGTCTCACCTCCTAACAGCACATGAAATCCACACCATCCAAATACACGAGGTTTGGGGGATTACATACAGATCTGAACCATAATATCCTTCCTCTCTTGTTATTTGTGGTAGCTATCACCTATAAATGGGGTATTTTTCTTCCCCTAGGAAGAGCCACCTTTCATCTACAAGCTGAATCCCTTCTTTCCAGATTTCAAAGTTTCCCAGATTTGTGCCTTCAGATCCCTATAAATGTAGCCAAATGAAAGCCACGAGGCATCTCTCTCCTTCTGAGAGCCTGCACTTAATTTCTATGAGTGTATACTTTAATATTCTTCATGGGGCTGGGGTTATAGTTTAGTAGTTAAAGCACTTTCCTAGCAAGTGAAAGATCCTGAGTTCAATTTCCTAGCACTACAATAAAAAAATCAGTCAAGTGTGATTGTGCATGCCTGTAATCCCTGCACTCAGGAGGTTGAGGCAGGAGGACTGGCATGAGTTAAATCCAGCCTGGGCTACATAGTGAGTTCAGGACCAGCCTGGACTACAGAGCAAGAATTTGTCTTAAAAATGAATAAATATAAATAAGCAAAAAGTAAACTGTGGCTGTTGGTAAAAATCTGTGTAATAATTCCTTTATATCTCTAACTGGTATTCTTTTTCTGTGATGGAAATTAGTGAGACTTAACATGTACACCAAGCTCCGTGAAGAATGTGGTAGATTAATGTTTTCTACCTTCGTTTTTCAGACCTCCTTGGGCTTTGCTCGGTGACAGTTCTGGCCTGATCCCTCAACATCCTTTATCTTGTCCTGTTACTGGCCACATGGGAACATACACAGGTTCATTTGCTCACCATAGATTGAATCAAAAGAAGCCATTTACTATGGTAAAAAGAAAATAAGATTTATTCAAAGCAACCCCAAGGAGATAGAGAAGCTTATTTGTCTTAAATAACCATCTCCGTGTATACAGGTATGCAACAATCAATCAAGAAACAGAAGGTAGGGGGATCAAAGGGAGGAAACCCAATTCCAAGCATCTTTATTGTTTTTAGCTATCTTCTATGTTACCTCTGCCTTTTGTGGAAAGGAAACATCTTCAGAAGTCCTAGGTCATGCTGTGCATGGTCTGATGCTGGGCTGAGGAAGAGGAGTGTTGCTTATGGGTTCCGCAGGTCTGGGTGGGGCTGGGGTGAAGCTGCTTATCTTCCCTCCATTCCCAATCGAACTTTTAAAGTTCAATTTTTCCATCTGCTTGTAGTCTTCTGACCCGTGTCCCACAGCAGCCCTCTGTCACCCCTAAGTGTAGGGCGCTTCTTTTAAAATCTTCAAGGTTCTCCCCAAAGTCATTCTTGCCTCATGTGATGAGCAAAGATCTTTACAATAGATAAGACTTTCTTACAAGTCAGTGCTGAATGTTTGCTCAACCATTTAGTTCACCAAAGCGGGGAAGAGGCTTTAAAGGTTACAAAACTGGTTCTTATATTGTTATTGGCTTCTTAAAGGCCACGTCTCTGAGGCCAAGTAGCTCCTCTTCTGCCTGCATTAAAGAAGGTCACTTATGATGGTAAATCAGAAAAAAGATTTATTCAAACTGTCTTTGGGAAAGATAGTGACAATAATTTCCCCAAATTGTACATCTCTCTGAGGTGCCCCAGTGTACAAGAGACTTTTGTAGAATGGGCCAGAGGGATAAGGAAATCACAGAGGTCTTTTGATTCAAGTTTATAAAATAAGCTGGTTGGCGGGGACTGTTAGAATCTTTGGCAGGGTATCTAACTGCTAATGTTCACATGTCTTTGCCCCCAGAATTTACACCTTTTCTTTGATCTGGCCCTCAACCCTGTCCACATCCTGCCTTTGAAGGAAAGAATGGAGTTGTCAGGAAGCTTTAGTTCTTCATACCACACATTCAGATGCCAGGTTTTGAAATTGGGGGCAGGGAGTAGTGGAATGGTTCTAGGGAATTCTCCAGAAAATATGACTTTTAATATGATTTTTCCAATCCCTATCAAATCCCACTTTCTGTTTTTCTCTCTCTCTTAATTCTTTAAGAAATCTGAAGAAGGAGGTTTAACAGTCACATTTACTGGAAGATTTCACCTTTGGCATTTATGCATAAGAGCCACCCTTAATCCCTGAAGCCTTGCTTGTCAATATGGTAGAGTTTTGCACATCTGATGACCATAACTGTCCCGTTTTATGTTTGAATGTTTCTTCTTTTATGACATCTCTGCCAGAGGTGCATCTGTGTCCCTGTTTAGCAGGGATCCAGGTTACTTTTCTGGTGTCAGTCAGACTATATGTCATGCCAAAGTAACTTCTCAGTGTTGACTTCCCACTGGGACAGTTGGAGGTATTATGTCAACTTGCTGTAATTAGGAAACACTCATGGTAGAGCTTTTAGGTTTCTGTGATTGACTTTCAGGCCAACAAATAAAAGTAGAACACTCCTGCTGGGTGTGGGTAGCCCAACCAGCTTGAACTAAATAAAAAGAAAGAAGGAAGAAGATTATTAGAGCTTTTTCTCCTGGGAGAGCTCTGGCCTTCTCTATCTTCTCCAGACATTGATTTGCTCTTGTCTTCATATTGCCAATCTTCATCACAGATTTGTTCCTCTCCAGACTTTCCCATTGTTTTTGGACAATAATCTGTGATGTAGACTTGTACTAGTTGTCCTACAGTCTTGGACTGGTGATTTTCTATCTCACATGGGAACAGCCACTTGACCTTCCGGCTCTTACACATACACACAGCCATATTGGACTCTCTCTCTGTGTCAGGCTTATAAATATCCCAAATAAATTCCCTTTTATTTATATATAATTTCTATTAATTTTGTCTCTCTCAGAACTCCAACCAATACAGATTTTGGTACCAGAAGTGGGGTGATGGGGACTTTCACTCAGATTTCAAAAAAGGCCTTGGAGGTCAGGCAGTGTGCTCATGAGAGGGCAGAGCCTGAAGTTGTGAAAGTGAAGGCAAAAGTGTAGTGAAGACCTCAGAAATTTGAAGATGCCAGGAACATGAATAATCTGCTGAAGAACTTAACAATCTGTGAGCAGAATGGGCCCAAAATAGAAGCCAAGAAGTTTGGCAGTCACAGGTAGTGCCATTCAGGTGGGGCTACCTAAAGCCCAGCTGTTGGACAAAGAGCTGCAGGATTTAACGGAACTACCGAATGTGGTGCTTGCCCTGCTGGATTTTGCATTTGTTTTGACCCAACTGCTTTCTATTTCTCCCTTTTGGAATAGATACGTCATGCCATTACCCCGTGCTGTTGCGTGTTGGAAATGCTGAACTTCCCTTTGATTTTTCAAAGATGGTCACACCTAAGAGTTTGCTTTCGTCTCATGGGAGATTTCGGAGTTGGACTTTTTGTCGGTGCTGGAACTGCTAACTTTGGCAATGCTTAGAGATGAACTAAATACATTTTGCCTAAGGAGGTACACGTGAGTCATTTGAGGGCCAGAGAAAGAATGTTATGGCTTGGATCTGGACTATCCCCCCACCAAAGCTGCATGTATTTGGATCTTGTGGAATATCTACGGGTTCTGTATGCTGTTAAGGGTTGAGGCTAGCTGAAAGAGGTGGATACTTTTGGCTTGATTCCAAAGGATTGGATCCCTATAGCTTAACACAGAAGGGGTAAATTACTGGGACATGACCTAGAAAGAGATACACTAGCTTGGCCCTTACTCACTTGTTCTCCTGTTGCAGTGCTGTGAACACCTTTCCTTCTGCCTCTGCCAAGTGTTTCCACCATTACCAACAATCCATGAACAGACTGAAACTGTGAGCTAAAATAAGTCTTTCATCTAAGTTGTAGATGTCAGGGATTCTGTCCCAGAAGTGGGAAACAAAACAAAAAAACCCTAAGATGCTCACATTGGAGGAGAATGATATCATTAACCTCTATGGCTAAATTTGATCACTACCCCAGATTTTTAGAAAGAGTGGCTTTTAGGTGTGGCTAACTATTGTCAAGTCTGTTTTTATCTACTTTGCAGTGAGCACCTGAAAACATTAGGACTTGACAACTTATAGTTATAAAATTATAAATAAGGGTAAGACAGCCAATAAAAGCAAAGTAAATTAGTGAATTTAGTCTATGGAGATATTAAAGCATATCACCTAGTCATTCTAAGTCTAACAATTACCTCTTAGTTACACTTTTAGAATTTTGTGTACATAACAGAACTGTACACGTTTTAATATAGTATAAATGAATTAATATTTATTTTACTAACAAAGGACATACAATTTCATAATAAAGCAAGGCTATTCCCATGGCTTTTGTCAGCTAAATAGCTATAAGGTAACAATTGAGGAAAACATTTTAGTTACACTTAGTGTATTTAAACAACCATAACTGACTGTATTATACCAAGGCAATTATATTTTTAAAGAGTAAGGCATGTTACATATAACATATTATGATTAAATATAACATATATAATTAGTGTAACCGCAAACAGAACCTTAATGCAGATTCTGGAATAAACTTTAACTTGTTAAATTGAAATTTTATTCTTTTGCTGCATCTTTAAAGACAGTGAAGAACACAAGAAATTATTTTAATTAAAAGCAAAACTTCTTTTTTAAAGTTAGTTCTGCCCTGAGTTTTCCTGAGAATAAATCAGTAATATAACCCTTGTTATAAATTAAAATACTCTGAATCATTCTCAGAAATTACACTTGGAATTCTTCTTAAATATTTCCCTAAACCTAATAGTCTCAAATTGAAAAGGTTTACTCATTATATACTATTAGTGTGCTGATTGAAACGTAATCTCTTAGGTTATTTCAGAGCAATGCTTCCGACCCATACATGACAAGTAGTTTCAAATTATGTTATCATGCATATTTCTGTTCCAGTTTGCAAATGTTACGCAGGTACTGTTAGGTCCTTACTGGGCTCCAGGCGACCTCCCCTCCCTTTCTCTCTTACTGACCAATCACTGTCTTACCACCTTTCCCTCTCCCCATGACTTATTACCTCATTGCCCTGGAGGAGGCAGTAAATTCTTTAAAGCAACACCCTGCCCCACTTCCCTACCACTGTGCCTGCACCCTCCCATTACTGAAATTTGCTCAAGCCAGGAACTGGAAACTTCTTATACCAAACATATCCCCAGCCCATAGTTGCTGCCCCGGGCTACTGCTTCCTGACCAGCACTTTCCTCCTGCTTTCCACCTGCTGTATAAAACACTCAGTAAACTGCAACTGGATCCACTGTCAGGCTTGCTCTGGATGGATTCTGCTTGGAGAAGCTTTCCGTTTTTAAAAACCTATTTACATATCTCATCCTTTTCCCCTCCTACCCTCTCAGCACACACACTACCCTGGTCCCTCTTCACAAAGTCTGTCTTCCTCTTCCCTTCCATGTCCCTTGATGGCTTGGTTTTCTCACATTAGAGAAAACATATGATGTTTAACCCTCTGTGTCTGGTTCATTTCTCTAAGAGGAATGATCTCAAGGTAAAGTCTGCAACTTTAACTGGCCATGTTTATTGATTGGTGACTCTGACCCCAACTCATTTTTGCCCTAACAACGGTGCCAAAACCAAGGATGGAACACAAGAGGTTTGCAGTGGCCTTCAGTCCCCCTTCTGTGATGCGTGCCTCTCCTTGCTACTCCCTAGCGCCCCTTTTCTGAGTGTCAATAAATGGGGGCCCCCTGTCTCCAGTCCTCTGGAAACTTCCTCCCATCTGCTTCCACCTCTCCTGGTCAGACAGGCATTCCTCCGGCTCTCTTTCAAGGTGAGACCTCTGGGGGGTCCACCCGCTCAGTCAGTCATCCCGTCCCAATTCTGCCTGACTCCTGGCTTTGGCCTCCCGCTTTGCGCTAAGTGACCACACACCCCCTCTCAGGACTTGGCTGGGGTCACCTGTCTGAGACCTATTTGCCTTTCTTTCTGTCTTACCGTGGGAGGTTCTGCCTCTACTCCCCAAAAAGGAGACACACCCAGGATGACTTCTTTCCAACCTCAAGCAATCAGGACTCAAATCTTACGTCAAACGCAAATAGCTAATTTTTTTCCTGCAGTGTCATGTGGTTCCAATATAAATCAGAAAACGGCACTTTGACCATATCTCCACCTCTCAGACAAATGGAAGTCCCCTCCAATCAGGCCTTTCCTACTCTCCGTGACTCACCTTCCATTTTCTTCAACCCAGGAGAAAGTTTTCCATATTCAGGCTCCTCCTCTACCCCCCATCTGTGTGCTTTGATCCTACTTCTTTTAATACCCAGATTTGGCAAGACAACACTGACCCTTCTGTGGTGACTGAACACTTAAAATCCTCAGTGTCTCAGAAGCCGCTTCAACCTCCCCCTCCCTGTATGACATCTCCAGTCTTGACTCCTGCTTTGATCCACGCCAAGGGCCTCCAGTCAGCCCCCAGCTGCTCAGCCTTCTTCATCTCCTCCTCCTAAAATCTCAGCTCAGTCTTCTGTCTTGCTCCAGCTTTTTGACAGCGATTTCCGGTGTCCCTCTCCAGGCTCTCCCGGTTCCTTTTCTCTTTTTCCAAATGCCAAGCCAGCTCCAGGCATTACCTGCTTCTGGTCTCTATACAGGTGCCCTTTCTTCTTCCTATACCCTGGCTGGCCTCTGTCCTGCCTCTCCCTGTCCACCTTTCTTTCTCCTTATCTGACACTGTCACACACAGTGCCTTTCTAAATGTTTTCACAGTTCACTTTTCATCACTTTAAGTTCTGACACTGATGTATTTAATGATCCTCCTTTCTGCTCTCCTGAGTTCTCAGTTCAGTTTCCATTGTCTTCTCTACCAGTTAACTCTCTCTCTCATTCTTCCTCTCCCTTTCCTCTTCTATCCCTTCTTTCCCCCTTCTGACTGAGGTCTTTTCCCCTTTCTGACTCTTACAAGACATCTCTGTTATGATTCATGTAAAATAAGAGGTGCTATGGTACCCCCCTAGGGAAAATTCTGCCTGGTGTATTTAAACTGAGGAAGGAAAAAAGATTATTGACTAATTCATCTGAAAGTTGACTTTGATTTAATGTAGTTATCTTATATATCTTGTCTGTCTGTTCATTTGTGTTTATAACAATTGGCTCTGGGCACAGGAAACTGTCAGACAAGGCCCTGTGTATGATTGATTTGTCGTTCTAGGTCATGCAAAGGCTTAAAGATTTGCCAGTCCTAATTAAAATGTGAACATGTATAAATAAACTCTGGCAGGGAGAAGGGAGTAAAAATAAAAAAGCCTTACAGTCAACTTGTAAAAATTAACAGAAGCTCATTGGAAAACACCTTGATAGATGGCGCAGTTTCTTACAATTCTGCATTTAAATACCTTTATAATTGCTAACATGTTTTGCTTAGGTTATTTAGCCAATCAGAACTCACCTTTGTTATAATTGTAAGTCATAATGTCAAATGTTTCCTATGTTTTAGGTACAAAGAAACCTTAAAAATACACACCTGTTAAAAATGCCAGTCTATCATTTCGATTCTAACAATCTAATACAATTGTTAAATACAACATCTTGAGTCATTGGTTATTAAGTCTTCTTGATTTCCGAAAGATTGAAAAATTGAGTCTTATACTCTAAGGCTCACTTGCTGCTCCAATAAATTTGCCATGCAGGGGTTATTTTAACCCCAGGGCATAAAGCTATGTAAGCTATTTCAGTTAGGCCATCCAAGCTTACTAACCCTTAACACCACAAAGCAGCTCTGTGTTTTCTTAGGCTTATCTGACTACTGTCAGCAATAGACCTCAAGGTATGGCTTAATTGTCCTTGTTTGACTTTCTAAAGAAAATACAGGATAGAATCTCTCTTTCCAGGGGAATAGAATCAACCACAGGTGTATGATAAATTAAAATCCTCTTTTCTCAAAGCTCTTGCTTTGAGGTGCCGCAGCCTAATGGACAGGTTATGTGGGACTTTGTGACAGAACATCAAGGTGTGGCTTTAAGGGTTCTCACTTCTAAAGTTTGCAAAATATTTATCAGGCAGCTAGACACAGGAGTAGCTAAAATGTATGAGAGCAATAGCTGTTTCTGTTCTTTTAGTAAAATTTATTATGATTACTTTGATATCTCAGCTGATCTCTATATTCCTCTTCCTCAAAAAAAACAAAACAAAACAAAACAAAAAACACCTCAGAGCTCTCCTCAAAGCTCGCTAAAATCTCCATTTTCCAATCCGCTAAGTCCACCCTCTATCCCAGATTTGAATATTGGTTCCTATCTCCTCTACGTGAGATGAGGCCTCACTTCAGACATGATGTTGCTCTAATGTAAACTTTATCTTCTGGCTTCATCAATCATCCTTGGGTCTTAAAATCCACCCAGGAGACTCTGCAACTCTGTCCACTCTACATCTTAACAAATGGATGCCCCTCCAAAAGAATTGTTTAAGATGACCTCACTAAACTCATCAAAAGTCTAACTGTGGCTGTTCAAAGTCTTTGGTCATCCAAGATCCTGATTCTTCTCTAAAACATTGACAGTCAGACTCATGGAAAAGATTCCAACAAGTACTCCAAGCTAACTGATTCTTTGTGTAATTATTTTTGCTAATTTTTTTTCTTGATTCAAAACTGTTATATAAGCTAACTTTGTTTTGCTTTGGTTGGCTTTATTTTTGCAGCTGTTCTTTTTACAACTCTATACAAGCATAACTGCTAATGAGATGGAATTCAATGTCTTGAGATGTTAAATGAATTTCAACTTATCAATGGACTCTAGGTAAATGGAGCTTAAAGAGCTACTTGAAAAAAAAAAAAACCCTCTTTGTTGCCTCGATAGGTCTGCAGAGGTTGACTCTAAATAACCAGAATCGCCAGAAGTTCTCCTTCAATGTGATAAGACTGACGAATGGGACAACACTCAGCAGTGAGCGACAGTAACAACACTGACTCATCTGTGACGTCTTCAGAGAAGTTCTCATCAAGATAAGAGGGAATACAAGAAGAAACACGAGAGCTGTTAAAATCGAAATGAAGTCACTTGGGTCAGCCTTACCAAAAGAGAGAGCCAAGGGGTCATAAGGAGTGGCTCTTACTCATGAGCACCTGATCATCACTGTCACAAAAGACTCTGCTGAAATCATAAATTGGCTGGCCCTGAGTCGATGTAGACAGAGTGCAGCAGAACTGCCAGTAAAAATCTGCATCTTAAAAGGTTCACAGGTAAAAAGACCAGCCACAGCCTAAGTACAAAGAGGCCCCTGGTTTCCATTATATTCCTGATGTCTACCCGGTTTCCTTGTCAAGATTATATTTTCTAGGTTCCAAGTGTTCATCTCCATTTGACCTTTCTAAACAATTCATTCGTCTGTTACCTTCTAAGCAACTTAGTGCGTTCACACTCCACACTTCATACAAGACCCCAAACTCCTGATAGGTAAAAAGTCTTTGATCGTGACTACCACATCAAAGGGCTCCTGCTGTTCCTCATGTGTGTTCTAGTGATGGCTCCTCTGTTTCCCTTCTGGGTAAAAATGTCTTCTATTGGGATAGAGGTCCTATAAGCAATTCTAGATTTATCAACATATAGCCATCACACTGGGGTCCTGAACTCTGTTTCTACATGAATCTATTATAGTTTTCCTTCATGCTATGACCCACCAAATTCTTATTGAAAATTCTGCTGTTTCCAACCTACCTATAGGCCCTGGGAGCATCATTGTTATCCATCTCATATTCAGTCCTTCAGTATGAACAGTTTTCCAGGCTACACAACTCTACCATAAAGTAACCTGTTGCCTCTCAGAATGCTGAGACAACTCACATGAGTCTTCTTTCTGTATGACTAAGAGGCATACATTTCTCTACCCACAAATTATATGGAAACACACACTAGCGTACCTAACACCCCCTACCTTAGTATTCTACTGAGAAGGGTCCCATTCCAATCCCACCTATCTGACAAAAAAAAAAAAAAGGAGCAATCTAACTAATTCCTCTCACTGTATATCTATGCCTGGCTCCTGCAGTGGTAACAAGTTCCACTGGGCTTGGTGTGTCAGATAACCATGTTTATGCTCTCTGCTAGGAACAGGTTGAGCCTCTAAAACAACTCACTGTACAGCTCACTACCCTCCAGGACAAGCTCAACTCCGTGGTGGCAGTAGTTGTCCAAAACTGATGGTATCTAGATCTCCTTACATTTGAAAAGGGTAGAATCTGTGCCTTTCTTCTGGAAAACTGTTGCTTCTACACCAAGTCTGGACTGGTCAGAGACAGCATCACAAAATTGTGTGAGCAAGCCGCTCACATAGAGTCCCAAGGAGTCAGGTGGTCCCTATCTGGATGAAACTGTTTTTGGAGTGCTTGGCGTATGCTGCTGCTGAGTCCTCTCATTGCCATCATTTTGTTTCTTTTGCTTCCTGCCCTTTTCAGGTACTTTCTAACTCCTCCCCCCACTTTTTTAATTAGTGTGAATCTGCCATACCCAATGGTTATATTAAACTTGAGAATTTTGTGCACACACATACTGCATAAACTTCACTTTCCTTTCCCCTTCTCCTTTCTCCATCGTTCCCCGGCTCCCAACACCTCAACCTTTGGATTCTATTCCTTATTGATACTCTGGGTTTCTCATATTACAGAAACCATGCAATATTTAATCTTTGGAGTCTAGTCGCTTCACTAAGCATAATGGTTTCAAGTTGTATCCATTTTCCTAAAATTGACACAAATTTACCTGTCTTTATGTCTGAATAATACTTCATTGTGTATATATACCACAGTGTCTTTACCCATTAGCTGATTGATTGCTCATTAATATATTATTTAGGCTCCATGTATTTGTAGTTTCTGTAATTTCTTTTGCTATTGCTTTCCAACTTTATTCTACTATGACTTGAGATTAAGTAAGGAATCATTTCATCTCCATTGTCTTTCTTTAAACATGCCTTATGGTCTAATTTATGGTCTATTTGGGAGAATATCTCATGTGCTGCTGAGAGAAAAGTGTATGATTCTATTGAAGTTAGGGGGAGTTTATCCGATCAACCAGTTTGTGTCTTTTGATGGGTAAGTTGAGATCATTAACATTCAGTGTCATTATAACGGGATATTTTCTATGTCATGCCGTCATTATAATGTTTCAGTGTTGATTGTTTGATCTATACTCTTGTTAATTTATTCTCTTCTTTCCATTGTTTCCTTTTCTCTGGGATCTTTGGTGCTGTTGGTCTCCCCATCTCTATCTAAGATTCCTTTAAGTATTTTCTGCAGTGCTGATCTAGTGGTCATACATTTCTTTAGGTTTTCTTCATTATGGAAAAAAAAAATCTAAATTCTTCTTATAATTTGAAGCATAATTTTGCTAGCTATAATAGTCTGAGTTTGCACTATTTTCCTTTAGAACTTGAAAGATTTTGTTCTATGACTTGCTGGCCTTTAAATTTGTGTTGAGAAGTACGCCATTTATCTGATGGGTTTGTCTTTGTATGTTACTTTCTGTTTTTCTGTCTTTGTGTTGAGTGTTTGGATTTCGATTATGATATGTCTTGAAGATGCTCTTTTTTGGTAAAGGTTATTAGGTGTTCTATATGCCTGCAGAACCTCAATACCAATTTTTTCTTAGATTTGGGAAATTTTCTTCTATAATTTCATGGAATATAGTCTTTGTACCTTTTATGCTATTTTCCATTTTCTCTTGTACTTCCAATATTGTGCGGATTGATGTTCTTTCAATCTTTCTACTTCTGTACTGAAATGTTCCTTCATTTCATGTATTACCTTATTTATCCTTTTATTTGTGTCTTCTGTATAATCATTAAGATTTTATCAAGACTTGTTTGTTTGGTTAAGTCCTTGTTGATCTCACAGATCATCTCTTGTGTTAGTTTAGTGTGTATTATTGGAGTTAATTTGCTATACTTATTTTTTTACATTCTTTCTAATAGAAGCTACTTTTTCAGGGTGCATGATATCAGCCTCTGGGAGTTAGGCAGTTTACAGGTGACTTATTGACTCATTTTGCCATAGTTCTTTTGCTTGCTGTGGGTTGTAGAACAGGTAGTGTCAATAAATTCTATCTCTACTATGGAGATTTCCTGCATTAGCTATTACCTTTCCATGGAACTTCTTTGAGTTCATTTAGATTTTAACATCTTTGCTCTTTATTTAGTTTGCTCAACTATTAACTTTGGGGGGTCTTCTCAATGACCAGTCTTCTGCTACTTACTTGTCACCCTCCTCTTTTTAGTGAGGGAGAAATGAATTACAGTACTGTATATGGACTAAACACAAGGTAATGATTGGCATACAAGATCATTGTCTATATCACCATCAATAAATGAATGAAAATCTACAATAATATTATGACATAAGACCAAATAATTGTTGAAAACTCTTCATAACCAGTTTAATACTATGACTATTCTACCCTGAACATCTACAGTCTACATCATCCATGCATCCATCTAACTAAACCTAATACTAGCTTATCAAAAGATATACTATGTCAATTCTATATCACCATCAATAATAAAATAGGCATCTATATTGCTTACCTAGGCTAAACCAAACCACCAAAAGTTGTCAGCACTTAATTGGCTCAAACCACCATACCTTCTTTAACAGTGGTATAGATATCAATCTCAATGGCAAACTGAAGACATGCTGGCTACTGACATATCATAATGAGTTATCAACTTACATAACCATTCCACTCTTAACATCAAAAATGTGAGCTAAGATAAATGAGGTGTCTATACAAATTGTTCAGGACTTTATTTAAAGATGACACTATATTATTATTGATAATATTTTTTAAATTTTCTTAATATTCTATGCCTAACTAAATAGCAAAAAAAGTATTGATTTCCAACAGGCTAAGCCATATAGTTGTGATTTATCAATACTTAACATTACTATTAAAACGTGTGATGGGGGTAGGGAGAGAGTGGACTGAGACTGAGGGTTAGTTTGGAATTGCAAAAGAGAAGAGAAGCGTACATATGGTAGAGAAACACAAGACAGAAGACAGAACTCCCACCCCAGACCAGAGGAAAGTGGCTATACTTAAGGCATACAGACAAAGGTAAGAAGAAACTAGGAGAGTTGTGAGTTAAATAGAGAGTATATGTCTCCTAAATCTGTAGAAAGGCTTTGCAAAAAAGGTATAAAGAACAATTCAAGAAATAAAAAAATGCAAAAACTAAAAAATAACAAAAAGAAAAAAAATTCCGCAATTCAATAGCAAAAAAAAAAAAAAAAAAGAGAGAGAGAAAAGAATAGAAGTCCAAAATGCCTACAAAGAACCATTAAAGTGAGCCCAATATCCAAAAATATTTTTCTGTGTCCTTTGAATGGGGGGTGTCTGTAGTCAAGACTTCCAATATTGCTGACCAAGGAAGGAGGATGGGACCAGTTCCCTCTCTTCCTGTGGCTCAGTGTGCGAAGATGTACGGCTCAAAAGCATCTCTCGCAGCATCTGTGAGGTTGAGGTGAGCAAAAAGCCCACTGTGTTCTGCTCGGTCAGCAGACAGTGATGGCCCTGTAGTCGACAGGCACTAACACCCCCAGCCTTGTGGGCAAACCACTCCCTGGTTTATTGGCTTTTCTCTAATCTGTGTTATGAAGGTGGAGGAATGAGACTTCTCCTTTCTGAGACCTATTGTTCTTAGACTCAAGTTTTTCAGGTCTACAGTCTTTTTTCTTTTCTCTGCTGCTAGCATTCTTTCCTTCCCATAACCAGTGAGGGTGAATTCCCTGGAGGGTGGCCTGTAGGTGGACTGTTTCTGGGGACAGCTTAAACTGCACTGCTGAATCACCTCTCTGAGACTGCCTAGAAGGCTATCTGACTGCAACTGATACCCTGCCCTTACAGCCCAAGGTCTACAAGCTCTGAGGACTTACATCTGTGGGGTCCACCCTACATCTGCAACTAAATGACTGAGCATTCTGGCATTCTGCATCTGGGAGCCCTTTTTGTCTGTCCCACAGGGCCACTAACTTCTCTGGTACTGTCTAGGCTACCATCTTGGCTGGAATTCTTGCAATACAAGGTGTGACTGACAGGAAGACCCTGCCCAATATGGCCCCAGGCCCTGCCTATCTGGTGTGTCCCAAGGCCCTTTTTTCCCCTGGGAAGATCATTTTCAATTTTCTGCTCATCCTTTGGTAGTGATTCAAGTCCAGTTTTCCTAAGCTAAGCTATTAAGGAATTTCTTTACTAAATCTCAGTCTTCTGAGTTAATGTGGAGCCACTGATGAAGCAATCCTAGACAGTCTACTTTCTAATTGCATTTGGAACTAAATCAACTGCTTCACCACACAGATGGCAACTGCTCTGATTCTGACATAAAACTCTTCCCAACTTCTCAACTCTGTCCCTACTCAGCAGGAGAGTCTTACAAAGATTATGCCTCACTTCTTTATTCTTTCCATACCTCTTCTTTATTAAAATTCAGGAATATTAGGTGTCAACTTCTTTCTGGGTGACTCGACTTCCCTCCCACTTTACTGGTTACCACCTCACTGCCTTTTCTACTCCTCCTCCCCTAGCCACCTCACTGCAAGGCGGGAGCCTGCAATTTCTTTAAGACAGCTATACCTACCCCCTCCCCTGCACCTGTGCCTGCATCCTGATATCTTGCTTACTTAGCAATTATTAAAACTTGATCAACCTAGGAGCCAGAAACCCCCTATGCTACAAACAGGCCTTATACCGTACTTACTCCCAACCCATTGTTGCTGTCACAGGCTACTGCTTCCTCACCCAGCACCTTCTCCCTGCCTCCTACCGGTAGCCACTCAATAAACTGCAGTTGGCTGCAATGTCATGCTTTTTTTGGATGGAGTCTGCTCAGGAAAGCTACCATTTTTTTCTTTTTGACAGATTCTTGTTCTGTAGTCTGGACTGGTCCTGAACTTGCTATGTAGGCTGGCCTCACACACATGATAATCCTCCTGCCTCGGTGCTGGAATTACAGGTGTGCACCACCATTTTTGGCTTGTATGATCCTGTGGAATCAAACCCAGGGCCTTGTGCTTTCTACGTAATGTGGAACCACAGATGAAGCAATCCTACGTAGTCTATTTTCAACTGCTGAGCTGTGCCTCCAGTCCCAGAACTTCCAGTTTTACTAAATATGTTTTTTGATTTTTGACACTGACCCCCTGACTCATTTTTTGACCTAAAGGTTCACCAGAAATCTATGAAATGCATTTAATAAATCCAGATACATTCTTCTTTATGAGTTTATGAAGTAGAGAGGACATGAATTTACATTCAGCAAAAAATTTTATTTTAGCCTAGTTATGAATAATAAAAATGTTTCTATTTACATATCCATGTAATTTAATTTTAATAGATACTTCTACTTTCTTCACAATAACTTAAAACACCTAAGCACTGCCAGTATCCTAAGTCATTTTTGTTGTTGTTGTCTTTGAGAAACAAACTTTCTCAGAGTTGTGTTTAGACCTAGAAGTCATATGTACACATCCCACAGCAGAATGTCATTTTAAGCACCTTTTGAAAAATCAAACAATTTAAAACTTAATAGAAAATGCCCAGCCAATATTATGTTAACATGTGCACCATACTTTACAAAGTTTAACTGACCCTGATTTTTAAGTTTTGTATTAGTTTGGGTTCTTTCAAAAGACAAAGTTTACAGATTTTTTTCACAAAAAGGTCTATTAGGAAGGCTTACGAATCCAAGGATAGAGGTGGTCCAAGATGGCTGCTCAGCCGTGAAGTAGATCTCCCGCCAGGGACTGCAGGGCAGCCGGTGAGGTGAGAGGCTGCTGTAGATCTCAGGTGAAGACCGAAGCCTGAAGATCAGCTACTAAAGAGCAGCAACAGACAGGCAAGCACAAGTCTAGACTGGAGTGAATCTGTGCTGACAATTTGCAATGTGTAGCAAGTCAGTGTCCATAGATAATTGCGAAGGCGAGAGCTTTCCCAGAGGAAGAAGCTGTGACAATCTTCCCTCTTCCCCCCTTTTTTGCCCTTGGAGTTCCAGCTGGCCCTCTCACATCTGGGTGGGTGTTCTTCTCTCATTGGCCAGCCCACAAACGATTCACACTCTAATCCAGACCAGTTCTTGATCCCCAGTCTGGGGGTGGTTCACAAATCCTAATCCTAATGGAGGTGTGGTTCCTAATTCCCTTAGGCTGACAATCTCTTCAATGGTCACAATTCTTTAAAAGTATAATAAACAAAGGTAACACTTTAATCAGATTTCTGTCACCTTATGAATCTTTCCCTTGTGAAAGTCATACACCCCCAGAGTAAGCTTAATCGGCCAGCACAGGCAGGGTGCAATTTAACAGTTTGTGTCTCTTTTTTATTAATGGCTACTCTTGTACCTTTTAGATAGACTTGGTACCATTTAGACAGTTTAAAAATGCAAAAACATACAACATACTTATACACACCATGCACACCAGACAAAGACTCAGATTTATGTTAACCAGCTTCTAAAAGATTACGGTGTTAGTTTTTTCAAACAGATTTTAGTGCAGTTCTGGGTGTCAGTTAATTCTTAACTTGGAAATCTAACACAGTAGCAAGGTGGGCCCATTTACATCGTAAAAACATAATCATCCCTTTAATGAGCCTCCAGTCTTTTCTGCCTTAACTTGCTATAGGTAATAGTCAATTTAAAAAGTTTTTCTTTCAAGGTTTGGATATTTCCCCGTAGTATTAAATCTTAGACACAGACAAAAGTTTACACTTTTATCTTGGATCTATTGTTTTGGGTGTTTAGTGTGAAAAAAAGAAAAACGTTTACAAACACTTTTTTTTTTTTTTCTGAAAAGGTAGCCACTGATAGTTGAACTTCTCACTTCTCTACCAAGGACCAAGAAGCAACCACCAACTTCTTAGCCAAAAAACCAACCAACCAACCAAACACCTCAAACTGGACAGGTATGATACAATTTAATGAGGCCAGCTCTTCTAACATACACGTGTATGGAGAGCTGCCCCAACCTGAGTAGCTCTGTCATCCAGACACCAGACCCTCAAACTGGGCGCCTGTCGTGCAAGTTCCCTGTACAGCCCCTTTCGTCCCTGGGCAAATCACAACGTGGCTTCTGCAAAATACTCCAGTATCTCTACCCTCTAGAAAGACCCTCAGTCCAAACTTTCCAATCAGTGTAAGAACCTTTACTTTCAGATTGTTTTATGAAGCCCCCAAACAGCTCCCAGTTCTGATGAGCTTACATTAGCTCCCCAGCTTGGTTCCTAAGAACCCCCAAAGGAAAGGGAAGGAAGGACGAGTCTGTCTGCAGGTTAGATTCAAACCTTCCAAACAAATCACAGATTCAGAAGCCAGACGGAGCTCACCCTTTGTTTTTAAAGAGAACAGCCCTATTTTGCTTACATTTCTATGTAAATACAAATTAAACACAGCTCTTGTGGTTTAGTATCGAGATATCAAAACCCATAGTGAAGGTTATAATAGAAGGGAAAGAAGCATGAGAATCCAGAAAAATGAGAAATTCCAAAACAGATCTGATAATGCCTGAAGTTATTTTTGCCTCCAAATCTCTTTTCATACTGATCAGTGCCCCAACCCATATGGCCAGGTTGTCAGAGTGGTAAGAGTTATCTCACCCAGAGGGCACCGTGCCAGAATGATCTAAAGAGCAGGCCAAAGTTACCAGGGACTCCTGGGGTGCCTCCGTGGTGGGCAGCCAGGCCGAGGCTTACCAGGCTACAAGATCTCTCTTTTCCTTTGGCTAACAGTATTATGGCAAATGATGCTGCAATCAGGAAAGAAGGACGAATCCTCAGGGTGAAAAGAGGGGAATCTGTCAGGAATCTATCTGGCCATAAGCCAGAGTCATCTTGCTTTGGGGTTATCTTGCTGTGAGCAGTCAGTCTTTCATTCTAATTATTTGCCATCTCAGAGGAAAACTAATTGAAGTGGGTGCTCCATGGCTTCTCGGAGTCAGGACTGATGTCCCTTCGTGGTTGCTAACAGTGTTATCAGCTGCTCAAAGGCCATGTGTCTAAGGTTTAGCTTGCTGTCTGGCCAAGTCACAGAAGGCCATTTATTATGGCAATTCAGAAAAAGATTTAGTCAAAACTAGCTTTGGGAAAGATAATGAGAATAATTCTTTAAAATCACTCATTTCCTCTTGTTTGCAAGAGGAATTTGTAGAATGGGCCAAGGGGAAGAGGGAAATCACAGAGGTGTGTACAAAATACAAAGTATACAAAATAAGTGAAAGATTTAGTCTGCTGCTGGTTAGGAATGGGGCCCTCAGAATCCTTGACAGGGTCTCTAATCGCTAATATTTGCATATTTTTGCATCTGGGATTTATCATCTTCTTTATTGCTCTCCCTCAAAATCTATATCCTGCTTTCTAGGGAAGGGAAGGGGCTGTGAAGAGGTGTTAGTCCTTTATCCAGGGGTCCCCACCTTTTGGACTGTGGACTGAAACCAGTCCTTGGCCTTCAGAAGACTGGGCTACTGGGACA
The DNA here is from genome assembly GCA_004027205.1 of Ctenodactylus gundi. Taxonomy (NCBI): domain Eukaryota; kingdom Metazoa; phylum Chordata; class Mammalia; order Rodentia; family Ctenodactylidae; genus Ctenodactylus; species Ctenodactylus gundi. The sequence goes on from PVKB01001460.1 coordinate 29,415, forward strand.
AATGAGGAAAGCTCAGCATGACCCTAAAGGGTTCTGATGCCACTGGGGATCAATGGGAGGTGGAGCATTGCTGCTCTGGAACTTGTAGAATGGTCTTCAACTAAACTGGTCCATAGTGTCAAAAAGTTTGGGGATGACTGCTCTATACGACACAGTAGATGCCAGGTATTGATCCATATTTTATGCATATTGCATGTTACCTTACTTTGGAATTAAACATTGTTCCTTGATGAAAAACTTTCCATTTGATACACTGTCATAGAACACAAAATCAATGAAATCATTGAAATAGGTTCTCAGAAATGAGTGAAAGTTAAAATGGTAAAAAGGTAAAATGAGGACAGTAGTAATTTTGTGTTCACTGGATACAAAATCAATAGGAAAAATGAGGACACTTATTAATCATTAGAAATGTAAGCCCGAGTGGCATCCCTGATCATAAGGGAGTAGGGTGAACACCTTTGCTTGTTGCTTCTTCTAAACCTAATGCACACCTGCTATTATAACTCTTATCACTTTATTTTTAAATTTACTAGAGTTTTACCTCCTGGAGAATAAGGTTATGCACTTATTTTTCTCTCTGGTTTCTATGCCTAGCACAGTGTCTGGAATACTGTGATAAATGGAATGTTATTAATCTAAAAAAGATAGGGAGTTCTACCTGAGTTTTAATGAGGACTGATGGGTGGCTTAAAAATATATCAGAACTGTAGTCCGAGCTTCCTCTCAGTTAACATGAGAAAAATACCACCATAGTATTAATAAAGATGAAAACTAATCAGAGTGATTTTAAAAGCCACTCTTCAAACAAATTGTCTTGTAAATGCTAGTCACTGATGCTGTTATGCCCTATGTCTGGCACTATCACCTTCTCAGATGTGCCATCAAAATGGCCAGAGTCAGCCATTTGCCCACTGTGTTGCTTACAGGATGAGCTGTATGTTCTTTCATGGCATTTGCGGATCTCATATTCTTCACAAATTTGAATTTACTATATGTATAAAAACTAAAATATTAAAGGAACTTTTGAACTAACTTACACTTTTTGTTATATCAGCCATTAGAGACTGTAGACTCATAACATTGATGCAGTCGTGACATCATTAGAAACCATCTTGGGAGTAGGGAACAGGCAGAGTCCTGAGTCTTCACCTGCTATTCATTGAAAGTGTAGTTTGTGTCTTTCTCCTGGGACAGTCAGGGATTTAAAAACCATTCTTACCCACAGGTGTTCGCTAGATAACAAAGAACAAAACTTGACCTTCTTTTTCTATCCTTTGTTACTATAATCATGAGTCAAATCCCTTTGCAACTCTGCACAGGGGTATGCCAATCAGAGAGTTTCTGTCTGTGAGCTGGCCTGTGTTGATTAACCTTAAAGTTACATGATGTCATTCCCCTTTGAGGCTGAGGACAAGAAGATAAGAGGTTTGCGGTGACATTCAGCTATACCCAGATATCTCCAGCTATCTTCCTAAATTTCTGATCACTTAAATTCCAGAAGAAGTGGATCCCTAACATCTCTGGAACCACCACAAACAGAGACAATGCTTCCATGGAAATGGAACCACTCCTCAGCCATGAAGATTCCAGAGCTATGAAACCGGACTGAGCTAGTGACCTACTGGACCCCAGCTTCCACCTTTTACAGGGTGGGCCAACCTGATCACCTCTTGAGTCCTTTCCTGTATTCATTCTCTTTTGTTAAGGGCTGGCCTGACCTTTGTTGGCTGCCCAAGTTAGAGTCCCTTACTATTTTATCTTCCATTCTAATTAAGACTTTTTTTGTCTGTAAATTTGTGTATTAATTTTAATTTCCACTGTGAGTGACAGTGAGTGGCTCAGTTTCATATGATGCTCCATAATGGCTACTGAACACTTCAATCCTGTTGTTTTGTTTTTAACTTCCTGGTTCTTCTTGCCGAGGGATCTTTCTGGTACTCACATGCTTTACATGGACCAGGCCATGTCACAGTGAGAGGCTTGGCCCTGAGTCAGTTTGTCTTAAGCAAATCACCTTTTTGCCTTATTTGCATAGGGGATTCCCTTAGATTTCATCTGGGAAGACATTGAACTCTGACAATGGGAAGGCCAAGGGGCAGACCTGTAACTTTGGAATAAAAACACCTCACTCACTATATTTCAGTGTGCCTGCTACCTGTTTAGAAAGTGAACACCCACCTTACAAGGTTGTTATTAAATTCTCATTTTGCTGTTTGTTTGAACAGGTGAACTTCTTAATGCCATTTACCAAGCATTATTACTGAAGGCCGACCCTGCTAGCCAGGGACAGCATGATAGCAGCAGTGGGACAAAGGCATGCAGTTTATTTCTGTAACATCTGTTTATTAAACATCTTACAAACTAATAGGGGCTAGTCTGCTGTTCGCATGTCTCTGTGACACATGCCTGTCCATTTCAGCACCTGTCTATTCTTCCTCTATTGCTATGTAAACAATTACCTCAAAATTTACAGCTGAAAACAACAAACACTGTTTTGCAGTAAGTCAGGAATCCATGAGAGGATCAGGGCGTGGTTGTGGCTCCAGGTGTCTCCTGTAGCTTTCGACAAAATGTCTACCGGTACTGGAGTCTCCTGAGGCTTGCCTGGACCTGACAAGTGGCAGTAGACAGCTTTAGCTTCTGGTCAGAGGCCTCACTTCCCCCTCAGGTGAACTCCTCCACAGCCTACCTAAGACAGGACTTTCCCCGGGGGGAAGGAATCCAACACGAAGAAAGTACATTCCTCAGGGAAAAGGTGCAGATTTCTCACACTAATTTCATAAATGAGCTCTGTTGCATCTAACATTCATATGACTAGAGATTAGTTATTAAAACCTCAAGAGGTGGGGAATGAAGCTTCTCCTTCTGAAAGAAGGTGAGTCAATGAATTTGCGGTCTTTGAAAATCACCATAAGCAACATGTTGACTAAGCAAGACTGTTTTATGACATTGAGATATTCAAACATTATTACTCACGAGATGTAGACCTGTTGTCTTAAAGTAAACTCACCATGCATGAAGCAAGGGCTTAAGTAACATTAGGTATATGAAGGCCATGAAGACAATGGTTGTTAAATTTCACAGAGTGGCTCAGGAAAGCGGGAAGGAAAAGGACGTACTGCGTCTTTGGCTCATTTCTCAGCACTAAGTAAGTCGTTGCCTTAGCAGTGAAAATAGTCAACTCCTACTGCCAGTCATATCTTGTGGCTTCCTTAGATTTGTGGTTAAATACTATGTGGTCAAGAGATTTTCATCATCTACCTTGTCATAATAAATACTTCCTCTTTGTTGACTTCTAGTTACCTCTGAACTTGCAACACATTCCAAACTTTATTATACGGAAAATTCATGAACTTCAAAAATAAGGTATATTGTTACAGACTTGAGATAGACACAGTGGTCCCTCTTAGGCATATAATTATTATAGAACATTGTTAGTTGTAACTGAAGTCAGAAGAATGGCATTTTATACTTGAAAAGTTAGATTTTTCTTATTTTATGTGTGTGTGGTGTGTTTTCCTCCAAGGCTCCAATGGTTGTGCTCAACCTTTGCCTATTCTGCAGGCTAAGGTCCTCCCTTTTTTTTTACCTCCTGGGTACCAGGATGTTTGGGTGCCAAAGACTGGATGATTTTGACAAGGTCTGCCCTCTTTCAAATGGTGGGATATGTAAATATCAGCCTTGAAGATTGCAAGATTCTGACAATTTTTGATAACGCTGCCCCAGCCAGGTTCAGATTGTTTTGTAAACTTGGATCTAAGGCAAGTTTTTTTTCTCAGTTTAAGTTTAATACACACTACGAAAGGGCACGTTTTGAAAATAATCATTGTTTTTCTGAGACTCCCCCCTCTTTGTCCACACTATAAAAGACTCTTATGTGTCCATACACAGAGAAGATGGATGACTTGAGGCATAGGCTCTGTTATGGTCCTCAAAGCCAGCTTTGGTTAAAATTCTCTTTTCTATTTACCATGATAAATGGCCTCCTTTCATTTGGTCTGTTGGCAGCAAGCAAACCAGCCCGTAATATAATTTTTACTAGATTTTTAGTTTTTTGTGAGGTGATGTTAGTCCAGTAAGTACAGGTAACAGTCAGTGATTCTAAAAGTTTAGAATGGTTCTAGAGAAGCTCTGTGTCATAAGTTGTGAAAGGAACTGGTGTTTGCTGGGAAAACCCGGGATTTGAGAAAGGAACACTTCCATTCCTCTTCTGTGTATCTACATGGGCGGCTCAAATGGAACTGAGAATCAACACCAATCAAAGGACTGCTTTGTTAGTATTTCTAATAAATGAAACATATCTACTTGTTGAAAGGGGAAAACCACTCTCATTGATTACAATTGTCTTCTTAATTTACCCTCTTTGGCCTTTGGGAGAAAAATTTTACTGACTTTGAAGTTGATGTAGTTAGCAATAATAACCCTGTTAATGATTTCTTTTGTAGCATTGGGTGACCATAGCACTGAAAGCCTTGGAATAAACTGGACAGGATGGAGCATGCCTGTAATCCCAGCGCTCTGAGAGGCTGAGGTAGGATTGTAAATTTGATCACAGCCTTGACAATCTAGTAATGTAGGGAGATCCTGTATTTAAGAAAAAATAGAATTTTGGAACAAATAGTTTGTGCACTTATACTGTCTTCTGTGACTAGAATGTGATCTTATAGAAATCTCATTTCGGAGTTTTACATAGAAGAAAGGATTATTTAGATTGTTTCTCACTGCTTATTCCCCCAGTGTAGCCTAAATATTATGAATTCACCTGCTTTGTGTGTTCAGCAGTAGTAGGAATGAATAATGGATACAGAGCCTTGATTGGATAGTGTTACTGTTGCTCTCTTGAGCCTGAGTCTGTGGAAGATTAAATGTATTTCTCTTCCTCTGTTTCTTCAATGCATGATAATTATAATTTAAGAAACTACAATATCTGTGAATTGGCAAAACTGTAACCTTATAGGAGATGACAGCATTAATAAAATCATAACACTTCATGGAGTGTGGAATTATGACACTGAAGCATAGTAACTTACAGGTATCCAAAGTAAATAATGTCACCAGAAAACTAAAATTTGCTGATAGTGATCTGTAAGTATAATGAAAGAAAGACTTCTGAAATATCAAAGTAAAAAGTCTGTAATGTGCTGATTTGCTAATAAATTTTTAAGATTATCACAGCAGATGCTACCAGTCATTGCAAGCTTGTCTTCCAACTAAAAATAACTTTACTGTATGCTGTAGAATTAAAACAAACAAAAAGGATACTTTTTCTATATTTCTACTTTTGAATTAAACATAACAATTCATAAGAATAAGTTATAAGAATTCAGTTAAATAAAATATCAATGTATATCCACCAACAAAATATTAGTTTCATTCTTCTTCAAGTGCTTCTTTTGTTTTTTTTTCTCAGAAGTACACATTATATAATTTCTTGTACCATTGCTCTGTTTTAAATCTGTATATGAAAGTAACCACTAAGTACATTTTCTTTAGCATTTGGCTTCTTTTGATCAGCATTTTGTTTGAGACATTTATCTATATGTGATAAGCCTTGATTCTTTAATTTTATTATGTGATATTCCATATTATGAGTTATACCCTACTGATTTAATCTTTGTAAACATTTTTTCCAGGATAGGGCTATTAGATAGAGTGTTATCATTCGTGTTTTTGAGTATGTTTTTAGTTGCACACTCCACACACAAACACACACACACACACACACACACATTTCTTTTAGGTGTAAATTCAGGAGAAGGTCAGCTTGACAAGGCTGGCCTCCTAGGCAGGCCACCTAGGAAGATGTGCCTGGCTCTGTACCCACAAAGGCCCTGAATTTGGTGTCATGCTTTGTTGTTGCTGTCTTGAACTTCTATCTTAAAACATTTTTGTGTTTGTTTGTTTTGTTTTGTTTGTTTTGATGCTTGGTCTCACTCTGTAGTCCAGAGCTGGTCCTAAACTTGCTATGTAGTCTAAGCTGGCTTCAAACTTACAGTAAACCTTCTGCATCAGCCTCTTGAGTGCTAGGATTAAGGTAAGTGCCACCACATCCAGCTAATTTTTGTGTGGTGTTGAGGAATCAAACCTAGAACTTGCACATGCAAAGCAAGCACTCTAGCCACTGCACTATGACCCAGCCCCAAAACTTGCGTTTTATAACTGCCATGTGGTGGGTTTATGAGCATGTATGTAAGTAAAGAAGCAAGGTACATGGATTCTGATGGCTTCACTTGCATGTAGCAAATGCCTCACAAAAAGAATTTCTGTTGATCCCACATTAAGAGGGGTTTAACAATACTCTAAGCAAATTTAAGATAAATGTACTATATTTGCAGACTGAATGGGACACTGACAGCCTTGAGAGGTCATACTTTCATTTGGATTGGAACCCCTATTGTTGTTTAGATCTGGAGTGTCCTCCAAAAGGCTCACATACCTATAAATACTGTGCACTGTTTGGAGGCAAGGCCAGCCTGGAAGGGGCAGATGCTTGGACTTTGACCTGGAGGGGTGTGTGCTGGTTCTTCACTTACTCCCAGACTTGGCTGTATTCTGCCATGCCATGACGATCTCTGTCTTTAGTTTCAGTCCCAGCTCTAGATCTGACTCAAGCCTGGCTCCACCATTCCCAGCCACCCACTCATGAACTAACTGACCTTCTGAAACTGTGAACTAAAATAAATCTTTCCTCCCTAAAGTTACGGGTGTTAGGTATTTTGTCCCAGCAACAAAAAAGTAAATACAATGGAAATTGATACCAGAAGTGGGGTTGTTCCTGTGACTTTACCTGATCATGTGGTTTGGAAGCCTTTGGAACTGTTTTGCAGGAGAAGTTTGGAAAAGTTTGAGATTGCTGGCTAAAGAGGCCTTAAAGTACTCTGAGCACAGCCTACTGGGAGATTCCAGTTGGAACTCAGAAGATCAGAATGCAGATAGAAAAGTGTGGATTGAAAAAACCAGGCTCAAGAAATTTCAAATGGGAAGGAAAACTGTAGTGACAGATGATCTAAAACCATGTGTGCTATGCTTTGACCAAAAGTTTGTTGGCATTTTGCACTTGTCCAGAGACTTTGCCCAAAATCGAGATTAAGTGTGGTATACTATTTAATCTGGTGGAGAAAAATCTCACAACAAGCTGATGTTCATTCTGTTATTGGGCCACCACGCCCAGCTAAGAAATATAATTTTTAAAATAATACTAAGCTCATACATGTGACCTTGCTATCATCATTTATTTTATTTTTTGTTAGTTTTACATATATCAGTTGAAAATAATGAGAAGTTTGCTTTTATTAGATTTTTTTTCTTCTGTGTTTTACTGGCTAGATGGAGCTCCAAATGTATAGAATAGAAGTAACTATATCTTAAGGATACACTTACTTCATTGTTTGTGTGTGTGTGTGGGGGGGGGGGGTACTGGGAATTGAACCCAGTACATCTGCACTGAGCCGTATCTTCATCCCCTTTTTATTATTTATTTGAGAGAGGGTCTCAGTAAGTGGCTAAGTTGCTTAGGCTGAGCTCAAGCTTGTGATCCTCCTTCCTCAGTTTCCCATAAGGCCACAGGCCTGTGCCACCATGCCTGGATCATTTCTGTCTTGGAAAAATCCATATGGTCATTTAATTCTTAGATGCTTTTTGTAGCTATTTAGTATGTATCCTTTGGAAGCTAAGAAAGATGCTCTTTCTAGTTTGATGTATAATGTTAAATTATGGATAAGTATTTAAATCTCTGAGGATCATGTTGTTTCTCTTCTGTCAGTGTAAAGAACCATATTAATAGATTTTGAAATTGAATTTTATTCTTTGAATAATTTTAATTGGTTTTGATACATTGTCCTTTTTTATGTCTTATTCATTTAGATCTTCTTTTGTTGGAATATTTATATCAAAAGATCATCAATAAAAAAGCCTATATTTTTTCTTTCCTAATGTGTATTTTGTAGAATTTGCTTTTTATAACCCTTTGAGTTTAGAAATTTCTCTGTAAGTAATATTTTAAATATAGACCCAAATTCTTTAATGGTTATAGAACTACTTGAATTTTTAATTTTTATCTATGTCAGTTCTAAAAAGTTAAGTGTTTTAAACTTTCTCTGCATAGGTCCTTCAGTTCTTTGATAAGCTTTATTTGTAAGGCTTTAATTTTTGTTGCTATTGTGAATGTAGTTGATGTCTTGATTTCCTTCTTATTGAATCGATTATTGATATATAGGAGGGAGTGCCACTGATTTGTGTTGATTTTATATTCTGACACTTCGATGAATTTGTTTATTAGTTCTAAGAGACCTCAGCTACAGGGGCATTCTTGGTGAAGAATTCTGTCCTCCCTGGGGGACCTATTCACATTGGCAGGAATGCCTGTGGCTTAGGGATAGGAGATGGGACCTTGAGCACCTTAAGTAGCCATCTTCCCTGGTGACCACTGGAGAGACACAAGTGTCAGGGAGATGTTTTTATTTCCAGATTTCTAGTGGCTTTCTATTTCAACTTTTTGGGCATTTAAAAATATTTATTAGTCATCGGGAAACTTTCTAGCCTTTGGTTGTGCCTGAATTTTTTCCATTTCCAATTCTATCAGATGACAGTAGGAGGAAAATGGGGCTATGAGTCGCAACACAGAGAAACACACTCTCTTCAGGGATTTTCCTTTAATTTCAGTGGAGAAGGATACTGGTGCAAATGCCTCCCCAAGGATGGGGGTTGGTCCTTCAGCTTGTCTATTTAAGTGTTTCTTCAAGTTAACAAGACTGGAAAGAAAAGTTAGCCTTACCCTACCTCTGCTGCAAACTGATTTCTGATTTTGTTAGAGTTTTCTTATTCTTCTTTTCAAACTCTGTAGTTTCACTAAACCATTTGATGTTTTAAACTAAAAAGGCTAAAAAAGAATTTGGAATAAATAGTTTTCTGTTAGTAATTTGAGTACTTCCATTTCTGAATTATATCAAATGACTTGAGTATTTTACTGTAATCTTCTGAAATCCAGCATTTTTTTTCAGAAGTAAACAGGATGCTTTTTCTAGAACCCTGTAATTTCCAAATTTAAATAGCAGAAAGAAACTATACTGACATTGTCTCTTTCAATATTTATTATATTTAACACTACTTACATTCATTAAAAAAGCCCTTGCATAGTTGCTATAATTCCAATGTGTCACCCCCCCAAAAAAATTGTTAGAAACTTAATCCCCAAATTTGTGTGTGGTTGGCATTTGGAGGTAGTTTCTTTGGGAAGAACTTAGGTGTAGGTGAGGTCACAAGGACGGGGTCCCTATGTGGGTGGGCATTAGTGGATTTGTAAGAAGAGGATGAGAGACCCAAGCTAGCAGGCTTGCTCTGTGTCACCAAGTGATGCTCTCTGCGTGTTATGATGCAGCCAGAAGGCCCTCAGCAGATGCTGGGCAGATACTGACATGATGCCCCTGGGCCTACCAGCCTCTAGACACCTGGGCCAAATCAAATCATATTCTTTATAAGTTACTCAGCCTCTGATATTTTCTAGTAGCAACAGAAAATGAGTTAAGGCAACAGCACAGAACTGAATAAAATTAAATTTTCAAACGATATCATGCATCCTTATGGGTAAGGAAGGATGCATGGAGAATGCAGTGCCGCCTCTGGTACATCACAGAGCTGGGCTCAAATGCCCATCTTCCAACTCCAGAACCTGTGCAAGGATGGAAGCTTGAAAGAAGTAATTTTTGGGATATGTGTGAATTAATTTCTGCTACCCTGAAGAGTTTGAAGTGACTCTACTTATTAAATTATTCTGGTAACCTGCAAACACAATGCCTGTGATTTCCACCATGTTTTCATGGTTAATATGTACGTTATTGTATTGTATTTTATTTTTTGAGACAGGGTCTTGCTCTGTAATTCAGGCTGGTCCTGAACTCACTGTGTAGCCCAGGCTATCCTGGAACATACGGCAATCCTCCTGTCTCAGCCTCTCAAGCGCTGGATTACAGGCATGTGCCACCACACCCAGCTTATGTAATGCTGGGAAATCAAACCCAGAGTCTTGCTTGCTAGAAAAACTCTCTAGCTGGTATGCTATTCCTGCAGCCCTGTGCTTTATTTTGATGTTTTTGTTGTTGTTGTTTTGAGACAGGGTCTCGCTCTGCAACCGAGGCTGGTCCTGAACTCACTGTGGAATCCAGGCTGGCCTTGGACTCACAGCAATCCTCCTGCCTCGGCCTCCTGAGTGCTGGGATTACAGGCGTGTGCCGCTATGCCTAGCTTTATGTAGTGCTGGGGAATCAGACTCAGGGCCTTATGCTTGCAAGGCAAGTACTTTAACCACTGTGTCATTCCTTTAGCCCCTTTATTTTAAATAAATAGATTATAACTTTATAATCAAAATGACCTATAGTACTAATCAACAAATGCATCTATCAATAAAGTAAAAGATTTTTTTTTTTGATCTTGCTCTGTATTCTAGGATGGTCTTGAGCTCACTATGTAGACCAGACTAGCCTCAAACTCACAGTAATCTTCCTGCCTCAGCCTCTTGGATGCTGAAATTAGAGACAGAAGCCACCACACCTGGTTTATGTGGTGCTGGAGAATCAAACTTAGCTGAGTTATTCCTTCAGCCCCAAAGATAAAGATTTTAAAGATCTTTCTTTTACTAATCATTAATACTATTTATAAATTAAAATTATTCCAGTTGTAACAATCTGACAGTTAATAATACATCATACTGAGAAATTATTTTGACTGCAATGTAGTCTTTACTTACAAACGCATGAGTTTTCATGTAGAAAATCACTGAAACATTGTCTTTCTTTCCTCTAGCAATTGATAACCATAGTACAGAGCTGGAATAAAGTGATCATTGTTCTTCTATTGTTGTATAAAAAGAATACTGGGCTTCTAGCCAGTAAGAACTAACTTAAGAGAGAATGGAAGTTTATTAATATTATTATTGAGAAAGTGTATATTTATTCTTGATTTTCACAATGTATTTCAACCCAAGGCAGAATTGCCTTTGGTATGAAAGGACCATGCTGAACTCTTTTTTTTTTTCTTTTAACTGAACAGAAATGCCCCGTATTTTAGAGAGCAAACAATACACCCAAAGTCTGTCACTCAGATTAAGTGAGCATGTATCCATTTATCATCACAAATAAGAATGTTGTCTTTTTGACCTGGGTTATTAAAAATATTTAAGCTTTTTTGAAGTTGCTTTTCTTTTTTGATTTTTGGCTTAGTTTATTGTAGCCAAAGATGTAATACATACGATTTCAACCCACTGAACTTTGTTAAAAATTGAGGTTTTTTTTGAGACAAGGTCTTATTCTGTAGCCCGACCTGGTCCTGAACTCACTATATAGCCCAGGCTGGCCTTGGACTCATGGCAATCCTCCCATCTCAGCCTCCTGCCTGCTGGGATCACAGGCGTGTGCTACCACACCAACCTTATGTGGTGCTGCAGAATTGCACTCTAGTACTCAGTGCTTGACTTAGCTTTTTCTGGGCAAGTGCTTTAAGTTTTAACTGCTGAGCCATTTCTTCAGCCCTGAAAATTGATTTTTGAGGCTCTGTTAGACATTATTTCAACACATCGAGCAATATTTTATTTTTCTCTCAAATTAAAATATTTGTGACTATGATTATCTTTACCTTCTTCCACTCTCCTGCCCTGTCTTTCTCCCCGCTCCTCCTCTCCTCCCTTCCCTCCTTCTTCGCTTCCCACACATTGTCTGTATATTGCTCTACGGTAGGCATGTCCCACCTGCAGCCTCTTGGGGTCTGTGGGCCTTGTTTTTTTTCTTTTTTTCTTTTTTTGAGAAAATGGAATTCTCTTGAAGTACATAAAAAGGTATCATTCAATCAATGAATGTAATTAATAAAACTTTCTTCTAAAAATATTTTTAATATAGCATTAAATAAAAAGCAAGGGCAAAACCAACCAACCAACTAACCAACCAGTCTCAGGTCTCAGGTTGGCTATGCTTACTCCATACAGCGAAAAAGAAGTTTACTTTTTATTCAGAGAAAAAAATCCCATTGGCTCAAAAAGGCCTTGCTGCAAGATTAACTGGAAAAAAAATTCCAGGTTTTATTTCACAGAATTGCATTTAGTTAGCCGGAACTTGCTGACAGGACTGGTTAGCCTGTCATGTGGGGCCGGTGGGAGGGCTGCTTACCACATTGTATCTTTCATTGCCAGTATGGTGGGAGAAACCACATTGTATGACCTGCCTTAGCATAATGCTTTTTCTGAAAATTGTCCTCCTCACAGCAGGCTAAATAGTAGACTGAATGGTACCTTTGGTGAGGGGATTCTTCCCTAGTGACAAAATACAGAAATGTGTCTTGTGGTTCCAGCGCTACCGATGGACACACTTCTGCTGTAAGTGCTGTTTTTGATGATCTGAATTCAATGAAGATGAGGTATATAACCTTTGGTTCTTGTTTTGTGTGTGTGTGTGTGTGTGTGTGTGTGTGTGTGTGTGTGTGTATGAGATCTGAAAAGTAAAATTTACAAATTATAGACAGCCATTTCCCATGCCTACTCCAAGTCAAGAGAAGTATAAATCACACATTTATGTGTGGGGATTGGCCAATATATTTAAAATACTCACTGAGGCTTTTTTGTATAACTTGCAATTATGACAAAAGTTCCTTTTCCCTGAGAATGTTTCTATGGTCATAAAATCATAGGATTTGCACAGCATTTCCTGGTATAAAAAGCCTTTACATGCACAGACACAACCGGAAAGGGAAGCTCCCAACTCCAGAGAGTCTGTGGTCTCCAGCCTTTTCCATCTATTGTGAGTCGTGGGCCATTAAGTCCTCTTGAATGTGTTTTGGGTTCAAGGCCTGGATCCTGGAGCAAGACACTACATGCATTTTCTTGTCCATCTGTGGCTGTTCGGGCATTCCTTTCACTCTGGAGCCAGTTATTTAAATATTACCACATACACTACTTTTGCCTATCTCATAAAAGCACTTTTTTTTAGGGGGGGGGGGACAAATATTCTGCAAAGTGCAACTGTGGAGAGGGGCCAGCCAGAGGGTATGTCATCCTGGTCTATGTAGGTTTGGCCTGATACAATTTTGTGGAACTCCCTCTGGTTGTACCCATCCTCCCTATGAAACTTAGCCCATTTTCTTTTTAGATGTTCACTTTCCTCTTATTCCCAGGTTTTTGCTTTTTTCTGACCTCGTCAGTTGGCTTTAAGCAAGTAACCTGAAACTCATTTAGACCAAGATGTAAGTATCAGTAAGGCATAATATATTATCCTCCTAGAGATATTCCCATCCATCTGTAACTTGAAATGTGGAACTGCCATCTGGGCAGCGATCCCTTTTGGCACTCCTACACTTGTAATTCACATCCATTTGTACACACTCAGCTGTAGGGAAGAAAAGAGCAAAGCAAAAACTGGTTGGGTATAGTTGTCATTGGTTTTTAGAAAAAGACAACTAAGATGCTTCTAATAACCACAAAATTCAGTGCCATTGCTGCCTCAGTTCAGTGCAGTGGCCAAGGAACTGGGTTGCCTGAGAACAAAGCAGAGTCCTCAGAAAGCTGTGTGACTCACCCACGCCCAGCCAGGGCCGATTGCCCAAAACCCATCTAAGATACGAGGTCTCCAAGGTTCAATCTCTGGGATTTGGAAGATAATTATAATCACTGGTAAAATATCTTTGTGGGCTGGAAGGTATCAAGCAATAGTGAAAGGAAGTATGGTTTCATTCATCCTTTCTGCAGAACAAGCAGGCATAGAAAAAGATTGTTCAAGCAAACTCACCAAAACAAAAGAAGCCTCACTCGACTCCTTTAGGAGTTCAACTCTGAGGAATTTAATGGTGCTTTTAGCTGAATTTTCTTCAAAAAATTGTTCAAAATAACTCAACTTAAGTTTTGGGAAAAAGAAGAGATTAGATCAGCGGTTAGTCAGCAACCAGTTTCTGTCAAGTAGACTGAAATTTACAAGGCCAATTTGGACTTGAAAGAGCCAGTGGGAAGAAGGAGCTGAGGGTTATGCTGAGTTCAGTCACAATGTGGGGTTCGCTTCCCAGTTTTGTGGTCCTGGGCTACCCACCTGTGCAGTCAACGGGATAAATGATTTTCGAAACTGTGTGTAGGTGTGTGTGTTGGGAGGAACAAGCTTAATGACTGAAAGCATGTCCTGACTGATCAGGAAGCATTTGTCATCTACAATTAAAGAAGAAAATAACCACTTTTTATAGCAGATTTTGGACATGCACTTATTGCCTATGGTGAAAGTCCCAGAAAGATAATTTAGGAGCAGAGTAATTTCCAATCTGTCTCTTTCTGGTTACTAGGACCTCTTTAAAGGCAGAGATAATGTCCTGTTGTTTGAATCTCTGCCAAGCAGCACAAAGTAAATGCTTAATCAATATTTGTTAAAGGACAAGATAACATCAATACACTAACGCAGGGAGCAGCTGCTCCATCTGACTATGCTGTGAGACCTTTCAGCCTAAAAGATTGAGCAGACATAATTTTGTTAAAGAAAAAGAAATCCTTTTAACTAATAGTTGCTTCCATGCTCAAAAACTAGGACAGAGTCCAAAACACATAAAGTCACTGACTAGTTAGGCTGTCCCTTAACATTGGTCCAAATGACTGGCATTCTAAAAGACAGACAAGAATTTGGAGAAAATGAGCTATGTCTGCACCTAAGGCAAAGAAAGAAAATCAGTATTTTAACAGAAAAGGGACTAGAACACTACAAAAGACATGGAAGAACAGCTCGGCAGTGGATACCCAGACTTCTGAGCATGATGGTCCATCAGAGCATGATCTTTTGTTTGTTCTGAATATGGCTGTCCAGAAGAAGTAAGGGAACAGTCTTTGCTTCAGTTACTTTTTTTGTTGCTGAGACATAGTGCTGAGCATCCCTAACTTAAGAGAGGAAGAATTTATTTTAGCTCATAGTTTCAGAAGGTCTTAGTTCATTCATGGGTGGCCTGCAATGGTAAAAGGGTCTGGCAGAGTGCCTAGCCAGAAAGAAGCTGTTCACAGCATGGCTACAGAAAACCAGGTACCAGAGAAAGGGAGGGGCTAGCACATACCCTTTGTGACCATTGGAGAGATTATGTTAACTTGAGGCAATCAGGAACCACGCCTGAATTAGAGTTTAGGAACCACGCTTAGATTAGGCAATTAGGAACCAGCCTGGATGAGAGTGTGAGTGGTTTGTGAACCAGTGAATGAGGGAAGAATACCCACCCAGATGTGGGAGGCCCAACTGGGAACTCAACTGTAGAAAAGGAAGGTAGAAGAAAGATTGTCTCATCTTTTTCCTCTGGGGAGAGATTGAACTTGATGAGACTTGGCTTCCTGTTTGTGATGTCGTGAGAAGCTGCCCCCATCTCTGCCTCTGCCATGTTCTTCCATCCCTGAGTGGACTGTGACCTTCTGAAACTGTGAGCTAAAATGAACCTTTCCTCCCCTAAATTTGTGGATGCTGGGTATTGAGTCACACCAAAGAAAAAGTAACTAAGACTCTTCCTGTGATCTGATAAGTGCTTTGCCTCTTCCAGGCCAAGCCCTAGGGATCTGTTCCTTCTGACCAGCTTCCCCCAACCTCTTACAACATGAGAAATCAGTGGATCAACACATGATTGAATCACCTGCCAAATAGAAGGCTTCTGGAGAACATTAGATCCAAAAATGTTCCACTCCAGTCCCTAAACAACTCATATCCACCTTAAGCAAAATGCATTTAGTTCATCTCTAAAAGTTACCAAAGCCTTAACAGTCCCAACAATGCTAAAAGCTTGAGTCCAAAGTTTCCTGTGAGACTCAAGAAAAACTTTTAGCTGTGAGCTCCAGTAAAAATAAATGGGAGTTAAACACTTCTAACATACAATGGAAAATAGTAAACATTCCAACTCCAAAAAGGAGGAATAGGAGATAGAAAGAAATTGGACCGAAGCAAGAACAAATCACAGCAGGGCAAACACTAAATCTTGCAGTTTTATTAAATCCTATAGTTCTGTGTCCAGAATCTGGTACAAACTGTGGCAAAACATGAGCTCCAAAGGCTTTGGACAGCCCAGATCCTATGGTATCTTTCCTGGATGCAAATTTCATGGATTCTGGTTAGGGCTGGCTCCACTCATAGCTAGTGGTCTTCGTCTATAAATGATCCACCTTCCTTGTATCTCCAAATTTCTTGGCTTCACCTTCACAATGCCATGCACTGCCTTTTGGGGGCACACTGTCTAGCTTCCAAGGCCTTCGTTTGAAATTGGGTGGAAGCCTTCCTGACCCCACAACGCTTGCATTTTGCATTCCTATGAAACCCATGTCATGTGAGTGACACCAAGGTCTGCCACTGCTTTAACAGTGGTCTGAACTCCTAGGACCATGGCTACAGCAGCCACCGAGTGCCCTGATAGATGAACTCCAGCTGGCTGAACTTTTTGGGGATTTACTTTCCTAGTTGTCCTTCAGGATGTTCTGGGGCTCTCTTTCCAAGGCAGTCTTTTGCCTTTGCAATCCCGAGTGAACAAACGATGAGATCATCTGATTTCTGATGTACCCTCAAGGCATCTTTCTGATTCCAAGTACTCCATTACTTTTTAATGTTGATCTCTACAACACCAAGTGTTCTTTGATCCAACTTTGTAGTCTCTTTATTCTAGCAAAACTGCAAACTTTTTACACCTTTTTGCTTGCTTCGTTTTCTGCTTGTCAGTGTAGAGTTGGCTCAAAATGGCAAACAACCCATGTGACAGCCTGAACATTGAGCTCCCTTGAAATTTCCTCCACCAGATCAAGTAGTCCTCCACCTTAATCTCAGTTGACTGGTACCAGTTGGTTGCTGAGGGGCTGGGGTCCCTGCTATAAAGTCTGTGGGAACAATGTGTAATGATACATGCCCTCCATCATACAGTTATACATGTAGAGTGATTTTACTGCTTGGAAATTTTTATATTTGTGCTTTAACACTTACAATTCTAGGTTTATTGAGTCTGTTACAGCAAGGGAGAAATGCACACCTCAAACAGCCACAGGGCAGCCCAGAGTCAGAGTTTGGGAGGATGCAAAGGAGCTGATAAGCTCTGGATGGTCTTGGGGTGTGGCTTTTATGGCTGTTATGGAAGAAAAGGTAATAACGTGAATACATTCAGAGCATTTTCTCTGCCCTAAAAAGATCCCTTGTGTTCTGTCTATCCATCTTTTCTTCCTCCCAAAACCTGCTACCTGCTATCTCCTTACTCTTTCCATAATTTGCTTTTTGCAGCATATTCTGTAGCTGGGATCTTTGTGTACGTCACTTCCTCCCACGGCCTTCTTTCACTTGGTGGTATGTGGGTAACGCACTTGGTGGACTCTTTCTGCTACCTGTGGGATAGCACCCTTTATTCCTTTTTTTTTTTAAAATAAAACTACAGCTTTATTATTTTTTTTCTCCATGCAAAAACTTGCACTTCCAGGGGCTCACTGTGCTATTGCTTGGAGATCTAGTCTTATCCCACAAAAAAGGAGTAGAGAGCAGTATGCAAACCCGTTTACCCGTTTTTGTTTGTTTGTTTTCCTGTTATTTTACGCTTAAACCTACTCCCACCGTCTTCAGTTTGGGGAAGAGCACTTCAACTCCTAACACAGCCCTGTACCGCCCTCTTGTGGATATCTTCGCATAGGCAGCATGCTCCTGAATGCTAGTGGAATTTGTTAGAAAAATGGAAACGTGACTGATGGGATTATTACCTGCGTCCTGCCAGTGGGCTACTCAAAGGCGGCCTCCTTTTCTGTTGGTAGCCAGGACTTCAACCCACATCATAGCACCCCAAATTCTTCGCTTGAATCTTACAGACTTGGCTAGTTTCTTCTTGCTGGTAAATTATGTGTAGTTTTACTTTTTTTTTTTGTCTCAGTCACAAGATGTTTTGAGTCAAGGCAAAAAAGATGAGCATTTTCTTCACTAAAAGGCATACGCAGTGACTCCACGTGGAAAGTTGACTTTTGACCTTTGAAAGGGGCAGCCAGCCACAGTTGGATTGCTACCAGAAGGGACTAATGAATGGACTTTTGCTGGGGTCCATGTTAGCACAAGTGAGCAAGCAGCTTTGGGCTGTTTCTGCTTCTTTCCCACCCATTTACCACATCCAGGACTGAACATAAACATTTTTTAATTATAGAAGAAACCCGTGTTTATTTGTATATACTTTATAAAAATCAGGTAATTAAAAATACAATTTACAATCACCTGTAATTCTGAGCACACACAGTCCCACTATCAGCAGTGAGTGTGGCATACTGTATGTGTGCACCTCTCTGAGATGTTGGACCTATTGGAGAGTAGAAGTAGTTTCTGTCTCCCTTTTCACTCAGAAGCTTCAGCATTTCTCTGTGCTTTGATACATGGCTATATCAACTTTTTAAAATACCAAGCAGCCTTTCTCATCCTCTTGTTGACACCTTGTCATTCCAGTGTAACTTTAAATACCGCCGCCTCAGCCTGGGCTTCATAACACCTCCATGTAAGAGTCTCCTCTGCCGCTTGTCACTTCCTGTATACCATGAGTCATTCCCTGAAATGAGCTTGTTCATCTGTTTCCCTGTTTTGGTGTCTAACCCATGTAGAATGCTGGCTTTCAGACAGCTGAAGCTTGGTCCATCTCGATTACTGTATCCTCAGGGCTGAGAAGAGCATTCGTTGCAGAGCATTTTCTCTGTTGATGTTTGTTGGCCAGGTGTCTCAATTACATTTTCCTTGCTGGGACACAATAATCAATACCTACGACTTAAGGGAGGAAAGGCTTATTTTCACTCATAGTTTTAGAAGGTTTCAGTCTGTTTGTGGGTGGCTGGCAGTGACAGGAAGAGACTGGAGGAGAGCAGCTGCTCCCATCACCATGGGAGAAAGGATGCAGGGAAGGGGAGAAGCCAGAGCAAGAACACATCCTTTCAGATCACTCGCCCAGTCATTCCGCACATAGCCGGTGTTTTGCCATGTATGCAGCGATCTACCACGCCCTCTAAGACCCCCATCCCAGCAGCACTGGAAATCATAGATAATCCACAACATCTAAATAAGTGATGCTTTTAAGGGGTGTTCCAGTCCAAATGATAACATTCCACCCCGGCCTCCAAAAGGCTGCTGTCCACCTCCTTCAGCAAGACTCACTTGGTTCATCTCTGAAGAGACAGGCTCTTCATAGTTTGAACACTGTCAAAGAATCCAAGCCCAAACTGACCCCTGAAGGCAAACTCTTACCTGTGAGCTATTGTGAGAAAAGAAGGAGAAGTAAAACGATTCCAACATACAGTGGCACTGGGTGAACAGTCCCGTGCCAAGAGGGAGAGGTGGCTCTTGGAGAGATTATGTCAACTTGGGGCAATTAGGAACTGGGCCTAGATTAGTCAATTAGGAACCAGCCTAGATTAGGCAGTTAGGTGCTGGATTCAAGTGTGAGTGATTTGTGGGCCAGTGAATGAGGAAGAACACCCGCCCAGAGGTAGGAGGCTCATTTGGGAACTGGAACTGTAAAAAAGGAAGGAAGAGGAAAGATTGTTACACCTTTTTTCTCCGGGGAGAGATTGAACTTGATGGGATTTGGCTTTCTTTTTGTGATGTCGTGAGGAGCTACCTCTGCCTCTGCCATGTACTTCCATTGCTGCCTGCCACCCCTGAGTGGACTGTGATCTCCTGAAACTGAGCAGAAATAAACCTTTCCTCCCCTAAATTTGTGGATGTTGGGTATTGAGGCACGGCAATGAAAAAGGAATTAAAAGAGGAGGGAAAGGAGGATAGAAAGCAGTTGGATTAAAGCAAGACGGAAAACCCATGGCAAACACCAAATCTTGCAGTTCCATTAAATTCTGTAGCTCTGTTAAATCCTGTCCAGCTCCCAGTGCAGGCTACGGTGAGATGTAAGCTCTAAGAGGCTTAGGCAGCCCTGCTGTTGCAGCATTATGCCCTGCCAGTATCCAAGACTTTTCTTTTGGGAGGGCTCTGCTCACAGCCTGTGGACTTCTTCAGCAGACAATATGTATTCCAGGAATCTCCAAATTTCTGAGGTTTCTACTTCACTTTGACCTCATTGCCACAACTTTAGGCACTTCTGTCTCAGGAGCGCACTGGCTGGCCTCAAGATCTTCTACAATCTAGGTGGAAGCCTTTCTAGCCTTACTCTTGTATTCTATGTCCCTGTAACACCAACACCACTTGAGGTCTGACACTAACTTGAGCAGCAGTCTGGGTCCATTGGACCATGGCTGCAGATACCTCTGAGTTCTTAGATAGCTGAACTTCCTGGGGATTCATTTTCTGAGTTTGCCCTGAAGGATGCCCTGAGGCTCTCTTTTTGAAGCAAAGTCATTTGTCTTTCCACCCTTGACTCCCCAAAGATGGGGTCTTGCTGATTCCTGAGATGCCCTCAAGGCATCTTTCTGACAGTTTTGGTACAGAATACTTAACTTCTTTTTAATGCTAATCTTTTCAACAACCATGTGCTCCTTTGCCTCAACTTTGCCGTCTCTTTCATTCTGGAAAAGCTGCAAACATTTTATATGTTTTTCTTCTGTCATCTTTTGATTCTCAGTGTGGAGCTGGCTAAAAGCCACAAGGAATACCCATGTGACAGCTTGAACATTAGGCTGCCTTGAAATTTTCTCCATCAGATTAACTGGTCCACTGGCTCTTAATCTCAGTTTCAGGCAAAGTCTTAGGACAGGGGGCAAAGTGCTGAAGCATTTTTTTGCCAGAGTGTAGCATGCATGGTTTGTTTCTAGATCATCTGCCAGTGAGTCCTCCTTCCTGTTTGAACCCTCTTGATCCCAGCCTTCAGGTCTGCACTTTTAACTGCATTTTGGTATGCTGAGCTTCTACCAGCATCTCCTATCAAACTCAGTTTATAGCATTCTGACTCTTTTCTAGCCAGCATCTCCAAATATTTCTAATTTTTTCCCACATATCAGTTCCAAAGGCTTCTAAACTACATTGTGACATAAAATCAGAGCAACAACCCCACTTCTCTCACCAATAAAAATGGGTTCCAGTTTCTATTGTAGCTACTTTTTCATTGCTGGGACACAAGACCCAACATCTACAACTTAAGAAAGATCTGGCAGAATAAAGAAAGACATATTTGAGTCATCTGTTGGAAAAAATGGATGCACCTTGAAACCATTATCCTTGTTGAAATGAATCAGAAATAGTAGGTTAAATATCACATGGCTTCTCTAAAACGAGAAAATCAAACCATAAAAAGTAAAAGAGATATGGAAGTACTAAGATAGACTTTGTGGAGGATAAAAGGGATGTGGGGGAGTTTGATGGGATGGGAAAGGGAAAGGAATGTGATTAAAAATATGGCAAAAAGTATATTCTGTAAAAAAAAAAAAAAGAACGGTGTGGTAGAATACACCTGCTCATGGTATCATGAGTGGAAGGATTCAGGGCAAGAGAGAAGCTGGGGTAGGAGTACCTCCTTTCCATATGCCTACTAAATCCCCTTGTGCCCGGCAATTCACCACATGCCTAGTAATTTGACACCTCCTCCAAAATCCACCATACCCTGCCAGGCCCCAAGTCCCAGTAGCACTTAAAATCCATAGATAATTCACAACATCCAAATAATGATTTTTTGGGGGGACATTCCATCTCTAAGTCATAACTCTTGGTTACTGAATCCATTTGTTGTATGGATCAGTGAATGAAATGCATCAAGCATTGTCATGGTGAGACCTCTTGATTTTATTGAATTTTAAAAAATATTTTTAACATTGCAAGATGGTCCTTGTGTTCTTGGACAATTCTTTTCTCCCTCTCAACATTTTAAATAAAAATAATCTAAGCATACAAAGAAGCACAAAGAAGAGAGCAATAAACACTTGTAAATCTTTGATGAAGATTCAAAATAATAACTTGACAAACTTTCTCTTTAATAAACTATTTAAAAGTAATTTTTAGACTTTGTAAAACTTTATCCTTAAATACCTCAGCATGCATCTCCTAAGAATACTTTCCTAAATAAATAGAGTGTTATTATCACACTTAGTGAAATTCACAGGTCTCTAATATAGTCTAATATAGTCTAGTGTTCAACCCATGTTTATGTTTCCCTAAAAGACTCTAAAATGCTTTTTCCCCCATTTTATTGATATGTACAAGTGCAGAATTTAAGGTTTACAATGGAGTTGAGCATTTTGTGCACATATGTTTCTTGTCAAAGTGACAAGGGCTTTCCCGCTCTCCTTTTGTCCCTCCCCCTACCCTTCCTTCCCTCCCTTCACCCCCACCCTGTCCCCCTCTTACGCTTTGTCTTTCAAAGTTCCATGAGATAGTTGTAGTCTGGGTCTCTCATATCAGAGAGACCATCCAATGTTTCACCTTCTGCTTCTGACTCACTTCACTAAGCATGATATTCTCAAGTTTCTTCCATTTGCCTGTGAAAACTTCCACGCTGTTGGACCTTACAGATGCGTAGTATTCCATTGTGTATAAGTACCACAGTTTGTGTATCCACTGGTCTATTGATGGGTATTTTGGTGACTTCCATATTCTAGCTATTGTTAGTTGTGCTGCTATGAACATGGGTGTACACATATATCTCTGTTGTATGTTGTTTTGGCCTCTTTTGGATGTATTCCCAGGAGGGATGTTGCCAGATCAAAGGGGATATTTATTTCTAGTCTTTTGAGAGTTCTCCATACTGCTTTCCAGAGTGGTCGAACGAATTTACACTCCCACCAGCAGTGCAGGAGGGTTCCTTTCTCCCCACAGCCTCACCAGCACTGTTTACTATTTGACTTGTTGATATAAGCCATTCTCTCTGGAGTGAGATGGTATGTGAGCGTTGTTTTGATTTGCATTTCTCTTATGGCTAGAGATATTGAGCATCTTTTCATGTATCTATTGGCCCCTAAAATACTTTTTATGACTGTTTTGTTTATCATTTTCATTATGAGTAAAGTTTTATGTTTGTATTTTTGTATCTTAGATTCAATTTAAAAAAATTGTCTTCTTAAAAATTATATTGTTCTTTTATTATATTACATTGAGATTCTTTAAAAGTGCAAGTCAGTTTTATTATGTCCCTTAGTTCTGGCTACTTATTTCTCTTGGTGTAGATGACCTGTTTTTCTTTTCATCATGTTTTCCACACACTGGAAGCTACATTCAAATGCTTGCTCAGACTATGTAGTTGTAAACATTTACAGTCAAGAGGCTTTTTGATGTCCATGTCGTCACACATTTGACCCCTGGATGAACTTTTATGCTAGCTTTTAAGTTTTTTTTTTTTTTTTAAATAAAGACCTGTTAATCTTTGAATGTGGTTTTCTTTCTGAGACAAAAAACATATTGTGGGCACACCTTGTATTTTCTCCCTCCATTTGGAATATCAGATTTCTCTATGGAGCACTGTTTTGACAGGTTAATGCATATATATATATTTTTTCAAATTGATGTTGTATAAATTTTTAAAGTTTTTATTTTATGTTCTTAATCACTCACTGACCAAAGTGCACTGAGAAAAAAGTGAGATTCATTAATCCTTTACACCAAGGAAGAGCGCACAACATAAAAGGTCCCTGGTCATCTCAGAAGTGGGGGGATGAGGGATCCTGCAGAGATTGAGGTTAAGCCCAGGATAATCTTGGCAGGAATTTGTCAGAATTTATAAACTGGGTAAGCTGCTGACACAGGCAGTCATTTTACCTTTAGAACTTGTGGGTTGTTGGTGAATTATTGTTAGATTAGTAGATCTGTGATCTCTTTTCTGGAGTCTATGAGCAGAACTAGCAGATGTAAAAAAGTCTTACATTTTGTTTATTTTGTATATATAACATATATTGCATATTATGATTCAGTACAGTTTATCTATTTTGTAGAGCATGCTGCAGCTTTGCAAGTTGTACTTTGTATTTCCGTTACCATGCTGCCATCTTAAGCTAGCTAAAGAAATTTTTATTTATTTAAAAAAATTAATTAGCACAATAAAGACAATAGATATCCACCACCTCCTGGAGGGTTTTTCTTTGCTTCTTTTTGTTGTTGTCCTGATTTTTTGTAGCAATATTTGACATGAACTCTATTGTCCGAACAAATAGTTAAGTGTACAAGTCAGTAGTGCTAACTCTAGTCCTTATATTGCATATATCTAGAACTTGTTCATCTTGTATAGCTGAAACTTTAGAGCCATAGCACAACGTCCCATTTCCCCTTCCTCACAGCCTGTGGCAACTACCATCCAATTTTGTGTTTCTTGAATTTCACCATTTTAGAATTCATGTATAAAAGAGATTGTGCTGTGTTTGTCCTTTGGTGATTGCTTTTATTAATGTGACAAATATCTTTCAGTTTCATTCATATTGAGGCAAATGGAAAGTCATCTATCTTTTCCCTGATGAGACTGTGTTCCATTGCATACTGTGTGATATGCACATTTTCTAATTCTGTCCATGGACATTTGTGTTGTTACCACATTTTGGCTATTGTGAGTAATGCTACAATGAGTTGGGGAGTGCAGACATTCCTTCAAGGTCCTGATTTCAATTCTTTTATGTATATACTGTTACTGTTACACTTCAGGTTTGTGTCCTGGCTTCTTGAAATCTCTCCAGGAAGGCTAAAAAAAACGTTCCTTTGCAACCTGAAAAATTGTTGATAGCTTGTGAGACTTGACTCTCATTCTTTTTCCCCCATTTTATCGATATGTATTAGTGCAAAATTTAAGGTTTACAATGAAGTTGAGCATTTTGTGCACCTTGACTCTCATTCTTTAAAACCCTTCTGAAATGCACATTTGCAAGTGTTTTCTTCCACTAAGGTCATCTCTGGGTATAACTTGTCTGCCTGGGGAGAAGGGGGGGGGGTGGTTCTCCCAAGTCCTGAGAAGTGATTTTCTGATAGAAAATATATAAATCATCAGCAAAATTTTTTCCCAACAGCTTGATGGTTGAAATCTAAAGGAAATGAATTGTAACAGTTTATTAGACAGGACCTAAACAATATTGTCACATATGTAATGATTCCTATGATTAAATGATTTTTTTTCACCAGGTAAAGGACAAAAGCCAATTTCAAAATAAGATACCAAAATGTGGGCTAGAATCTAATGTAGTATTATCTTGGTGGTGTAAATCCAGGAGAGCAGAAGAGACATTATGAGAATTATCAGGAGTGTATATATATATATATATATATATTCTTTCTTAATAATAGCACAAGTTATGCCTTGGGCAGCTGTTAGGATATCTAAGTGCTATCTGTTTTGAAGAACAGCTTGTCTCATTAGTTTAACTTCAGTGTTTAAAAGGGAGAGGCCCTTTACAGTGTCATCAGTTGGCTTCTGGGGATGATTAGTAAGAGGTTCTATATGGCACATGACACATTCTAGTACTCTAGAAGACAAAAGACGGAAGCTCATACCAGTGAGACATGCACTGTCTCCGACAGGGTTGTGGAGTATGTAAGTTTACAGGTTGGGAAATGCCTTTTATTCAACGTCCTTGCAGCCGAGCAAAACTAAGCGTGCTTCAGCCTACCCATCTTCGGGAAGTCAGGGCCATAGATTGGTTCCATATAGCCAGTGGCTCCCTTAGGGCCTGCCCACTGGACACTAAGATAGGCAGGCCAATTAGTAGCAAACCAATCTTCCTCCTGCTTGAACACAATGTGTGAACATTCCTCCTTTGGAATCCAGCCTAGGAGTCTGGTGAAACTTAGCCAATCAGTTAGTGTGGTTTCCTTGCTCCCAGCGTAGGGAAACCTGTCAGCTTAAACAACCTATGGTTGGTGTGAGCCAAATATATTCATCCCAAATGCAGAAATATCTCTCCTTAAACCTATGGTTATTTTCTCACAGGAGTGAAATAATTCAAGCATCCTGCAGCAGAGTTAAGTTATCTGTATTTCCACACCCGTTGCATTTTTATTAATGGTCTTATTATTTTCTTTATCATGGAAAGTATAGTTTATGGACTATGGAGTTATGTCTCTTTGAAGGACTTTTAAGAAAAGAGAGGGGGTGCCACATTCCCCGATATAATTGATTTCAGTCATTCCCTTGAAAGAGAGATATCCACTATGGAAGCCCTGACTAGAGACAAGAAAAAAATCTAAAACCTAGAAAGCTTTTTGTTGAATCATTTTCACATACTCTTGTGCCCATAACAAAAATGAGTCGGGTTACTGGGGCCTTAAAGAGGAAATTAAGAGCAGGAAAAGGGATTCTATCTTTGAGGAAGCTGCCAAGTTAGTCAGAGCCCTTGAAAGAATAAAATAAGAGATTCTAAAGTTAAAAACAGGGATTACTTACCTAAAGTGGGTATTGATGGCTGTTTTCTGAACGGGCATTTGAGTCCCTCTAGTGGCTTCACTGAGTATCATGATTCAGGAGTTGAGTCACTGGTGTCAGGAGGAAGAGGAGCTCTCCAGAGCTTCAACTGAGAATGGTGAATTCAGGAGTTACATTCAGTGACTCTGGTTGTAGTGAAAGTGGACAAAATATAACATAGAGTCATTTCCAAATGTATCACGGACAGGGCATGCACCGCACTGGGTTCCCTGGTTCAAAGTATGTGAGTCCCTCCACCTGAGGTCTTACCTCTCTCTCCTGGCTCACCTCGGGTCCTCGTTTCTAGTCTCATCACCTCCCTCCACCAGAAAACACATACGACCTGGCCTGGTTCTTTTCTGAGTGGCCTCTCTGAACCCCATCACCAGGACACACCCGATTCAGCTGCTCAAGCTGAATCCCCTTCCCTATTTCTTACCTTCCCTTGGTTTGGGGCCACCTTGTCCTTTGTCAGACCCATGCCACCTTTAGCTTTCAGCTTCAGCTAAAATCCCTTACCATTTCCTCTTATTTTCTGTTTTTCTCTCTCTTACTAGTTAAAGCTTTTGCCTATACAATCTGTGCTGATGGCCTCAGTTTTAATTTCCATCATTACTGAAGCAAGGGCCTGTGTTAGCTTATGATATTATGATCACGTTTCTGTTTCTTTAGAACTAGACATCATGGGACTTTGATAGACCTGAAAAGACGGTTCTCCCCAAGACTTGTAAGTTTGTGTAGATGTGAAATCAGGTTTCTGCTGATTGATCAAGGGCTTAAGTAAGAAGAGTTTTAAAGAGCATCCAGTTGATCTTTATTACTGGGAAAGCTAGAATTGCTGGGTTAGTGTGAGAGGAATTGTCTAAGGGAACCCTTCTACGTGACTCTTTACTTTCAGCAAACTCTTGTCAATAGGATAGAATCCAGAGATAGCTAACAACAACAGCTGTCCGGTCTGACAACTGAAGTAAATTTAAAAGTAAGGATGTGAGAGGAGGAAAGGTGACACAGAAACCTCAGGAAGTAAGGTTCTGCTTCATGCCAACAGTTTATCCTAAGTGCTGGATAAAGAGCTACAGGATTTAACCCTTGCCCTGATGGCTTGAGAACCTGTTTGGCCCAATTGTGCTCTGTCCTCCCATTTCTCAGCTGAGAATCTGCTTTGTGTCTCAGAGGAGCGTTTGGACTTGGACTTTTCAGCAGGGATGAAACTGCTAAGACATTAGCAATGTTTAGAGAAGGTAGGAATGCATTTCTCACATGGAAGTGGACATGGGTCTTTTGAAGCAGGAGCAGAATGCTATGTTTTAGATCTGGAATATCCCCCCAGAGCCTCATATATTGGTATTTGTGTCTTGTTGGGAAGTGGGGCCTGGCTGGACGGGGCTGATGCTTAAGCCTTGACCTGAAAAGATTATGTCCACTTGTTGTGACTGGGGCCTGGGCATAGAGCTGTCAGGTTTGGGCTATTGACTGTGGGCCAGGAAATGAGGGAAAGGCATGTGGTGGGGGAGGGGGCAATTAGCAGCTTGAATTAAGTAAAGGAAGAAGAAGCATGTTGCAGCATCTTCCTGGGAAAGGGCTGGCCTTGCCTGAGTCTCCAGCCATCAGCTTGCTCCTTATTCACTTAGCTTCTGTCTGAATGCCCTGTGTTGTTGCCAGCTGCTTGTGAACAGACTGTGTGAGACCTTCTGAAACTGTGAGCTAAAATAAATCTTTCCTCCTTTAAGTTGTGGATGTCAGGTGTTTTGTCTCCCCCCCCCTCCCCCCCGCCCACACACACACACCGCATTGAATAAGTGGCTAAGACAACTCTCCCCAGATAGCTAACAAGGCTGCCCTGTCTGGAAGCTTAAACAGAAAAAAAGAAAAATACCAGGCGCCAGCTCGATAGGAAATGCAGATGCTGATAGTCAACAAAACTCACTGGCTGACAGCAGATTGTAAAAGTCCCAGCAATGGACTGTAAACATCTATTTATTTTGCAAATCCAGATCTGTGAACTCCTCTCCTCCCTGGTACATCTTTTAAAAATCCTTGGTACACAGCAACAAGTCAGAGAGATGGGTAACTTTGGAGGACTTATTACTCCGATCTTCTCGCCATGAATGAGACCTCTGCCTACTCACCATGTTGAATGGTCTCATGAATTAGGAGTAGTGGTGAACAAAGGACCTTTTCCAAAAAATTGCCCTTAATTGGCCAATAACAGCCTGTCCTTTGACTCCCTCTTATAATGTCTGTCAAACCCATAGTGCAACGTCAAATGACAGGTACTAAGGGCAAAAGCAGCTCCAATGCTCCACTGAACTTTTTAGATTCTCACTTTCCCTTGGAATTTGTCCTATGGTGCCAGCATTACCAGTTCACAAATTTTTAAAATTGCTTTTAAATAGAGTTTTAAATTCGGAAGTTAAATTATGTTCCAAAAAAGTTTTTGTCTGAGTGTGTTATTCAGAGTAGGCCATCCTAGCTCTCCTGCCTCCAGCCTCTCTCTTCAAACCCACTGGACCAGGGCAGCCGCAGCGCGCAGACCCAGCATTCTTCCCTGCCACTGGCACTGCCGTCTAGGCATCAGCAGAAGTGGCAACTCAGACTGAGGCAACCAGCAAGAACTTCATAGGTGAAAGCTCTAATTAGAAGGTAAGAGAAAATGATGAGGGATTTTAGCTTAAGGGTCTGAAGTTTAAAAGGACACAGCACTGGCAAAGATCAAGCTGGCCCCTCAACTAGGGAAGGCAACCGAAAATAGGGAAGGGGGTTCAGGTTAAGCAGCTGAATGGGGCACAGTCCTGGTGAGGGGGTTCAGACTGGCCACTCCCAAAAGAACCGGGCCAGGTTGTGCGTGTTTCCTGGGGTGTGGGGTGGGTCATGGGACCAAAGTCCAGTCGATCTTCATCTCAGTTCTGCTTCTGCCAGATGGCTTGAGGGGGCAGCCGGGTCTTCATGAGATGATTGTTTCTACTTGGGGCCTTCTCAGTCTTGTGTGGCTCTGCTGGAACCCATAGGTTCAAGGCAATGACTGGAAGCTTCTGGGTGTAGCTGAAGGTTCCTGTAAATCTCTTATCTTGGTGGCCTCAGTCTTGAAGGGGGAGGACATAGGTTACTTGTAAAGTCAGGGCTAATCAGCCTTGTTTTGGCAACTTTTAGACAGACAGTCCCTATGATAACAGGCCTATATGTAGGGTTGAGAAGGGATTTTACTCAAAGTTTTAAGGTAGTAAAGAAAACATAGAGAATGAAGGTTAAGATTTACTCTGCCTTAAGTTACTAATAAGTTATGTGTAGGTCCAAAGGAAGAGTTGCTACTTTTAAGCCAAAGGAATTCTCTCAAGTCTCTGCCTCAAAAGAAAATGAAAATCCTGCTTTTCATAAGTAACAGACTTGGGGCCCAGGGGTGTGCTTGCCCTCTGGCCCAAGGGTGGTCTCTGACTGTTCCATTTACTGTCTCTCACTCTTCTTTGCTCAGGCTTCTGGACAACTGGTGGGAACGGTCAATACTCCAGAAGCACAGTTCGGAAATGCAGAGGCATTAGTAAGCCCTGGGGTTGTTCTCAGCCAGTGATAACTATGGTTCATTGAACACATACTTCACATTGTCCTTGAAAGAAACTATTTTGAATACATTGTACTGGGCTCCTGTGTTGTGTGAAACTTTTCCACTGTTCCCCTACACAGGCTGTCTGTATGTGACTTTGGCTTACACAGCCACCTGACATCTCCAGAACCAACATAACAACTTACTGGCCTTGGAGGTTGGCCAACTGATGATGACAATCCCAACCCCCAGTGGGGACCTGTCTCCTTTCACCCATAAATAACCCCCCACCTGATATCCCAACCTGTCAGGCAAACCTGCTTTATCCTCTTCTGCCCAATCCCTGGTCTACGTCCCAGCTGAAGGGTCCAGTCCCCAACCCTCATGCTGGCTAATCCACCCACACCACAGAACAGTTATGTTCACCTCAGAGTCACCCTTCAGGCCCTGTTCACCCTTCGTGCTTCTGCCTTTTTATACTTTTATGCCATTATTCCTTACCTGCTTTTTAAAATTCCCTTTTATGCCCCCTTTATTCCTCACTTTTTTCTCATTTTTAAAATCCATTTATTCTTTGTGCCTTACACCTGGTCTTATTCCCAGACTCACAATTTTCATTCCAAATTTTCTTCCTTCTGGTCATGTTTTTGGTTTTGCCATGGTCCTTCTCTGATCTAATGCACTGCACATACCATTTTCAAGTAATTACTCCAGGATTTATCTCTAGTGGATCAGAATTATGGCCAACTCAATTCTATCACATGTTTTGGCTGCCTTGATCTCTGGAGTCAACTCAAAAAATTTACCTTTCATGTTCCATTGACTTAGGGGAAGAAGAAGAAGGTGTAGAGGACCATATCCAGTGAATGAGGCAAGTGAGGACACAGTGTAATGTTTTAACAAGCCTGCCTTTTCTTTGAATGGCACTTGACGGCAGCATTCACTGTATTTTTTAATCATACCTCAGACAGACATGCACAAAAGAGGACCCCGGAACTGCTTCAGAAAATATCAAGTACAATTTGGTAAATATGCTTGAAGACAGCAGAAATGTTTTGAGGGAGATTAATGACAATGTATCTTTCACAGAAATAATTTTTATAAACTCAAACCCACACTATATTCTTTCATCAGGTGTTGTATGCTGACTTTTCTCTTCCTAGTTTTTCTGGCTCCCTGTCAACATGTCCCAAGTAAACTGCATGCACCCAAATCTCCTTTCTTAGCAGGCAGACCCCAAGTAAAAACACATCAGGATAGGACCTCAAGACCTTATCTCCTCTCTCATCATTTCAGTTAAGCTTCAAAGAACCTCTGTTAGAGGATATGTGAATGTTAGGAGACATGGAGAGGCAACAATATAGTTTTGTGCAAATGATAGTTTTGAACATGAGGGATTGCTTTTTATATAATTTATATTTTATCATAAATTTAATTTCATAAGAATCTCAGAATCTATTATTCATTCCTGTATGGTTCGTTTTAATCTCAACACCTTTCTATAGGCTCTCTTGAGATATCAATAAATCACTTTTCACAGGCAGATGCAATTATTTCTGTGTTACTGAAAGTATGATTTTGAGCAACTACAAAATGGCAGTGCCTCTAAGCTTTGCCCTCTCAAGTATAGTGGTGTGAAACATGCCTAGTAACTGTGTTGTTCTTTAATTTGTGCTTGGAGTAGAAATACTCCTGAAAATTCTATCTTCATGACCTTCACCTTGGCCCACCTGAGTGAGACTAGCTGGTTTCACCAAGCCTTGCACCCAAATGTTGGGCCTCCTTGTTAACTCACAGAGACCTGCGTATCAGGGCAGGTATCCCCCAATTAAAGCAGACTCCTGCAGCCTTGTGAACTTTGATCCATCACCACTTGTTTATCTTTGGCGTATCTAAGATTCATAGACAGTGTTTGATGTGGGAACTTGTATAATTACTTGAGTAGACAGGTACATACATGGCCCAGGCACTCAGGTGAACAGAAGTCAGTAGGTGAATAAAAGTCCTTTTACTGAGAACTTTGCTTTAAGAAGTTAAAAATTTTATGTGCATTTTTGTCCCAAATGATTCTAGAAGGAAGATCTGAGATTTAGATTCTGGAACTGACCCATTCAGCTGTAAGACAGTGCTGACTGGAGTGGCAAGAATCCTCTGCAGGTTACAGTATCACCTTCCTAAAGTAAGATTGGCACACTGTTGCCCATAGGCCAGACCTGCCCCTTGCCTACTTGGTAGGTAACATTTTTAAAAGAATCTGCTTATCCACATATTTTTAATGGATGGTCAAGTATGCGTAGCTGCAACGGGGAGGGTATGGCCTATGATATTATTATTATTTGACCTAGTATAAAGAAGATTTCTACAGTTAAGGACAGTGGCAGTGGTGGTGAAGGAGCAGAGGAACAATAGTCCATGTCCACACACCCCATCGTTCTCAGGCATTTACTTTGCCTACCACCATCCCACCACACACCCTATTTCTCTCTTCACCCCACCAAGAACCATGCTTTGAAACTCGGCAGGTTGGCTGCAAACAGGAGCTACCTGTGTGAGGACAGGTTCTGTGTAGTGGGAAGTATAAGAATACTGAGTAAAATACCAAGAGTAAATATCTCTGGATAATACAGTTAAGGGCACTTTATTTTTTATCTTTTTAAAAAACATATTTTACTATAGAAAAATTACTTGCTTCATGTTTTCTACATTAGGGACATATGTTTAAAATACATTCGAAGCAGCTCTTTATTAAGAAAATCCCAGCAATCTTTGCTGAGAAAAATACTTGAAATATTCTTGGCTGATGTAATTTTGCTCATATTTATGCCATAGGTGTTTTCCTTCTCTTGTGGGCGAGGAAACTTAAGTCAGCTAGAGGGAGGTACCAGGAAGGGAGCCCCTGGGAGCTTCCCAAGTCAGGGAGGATGAACGAGAGCTGGTAGGACTGTTTACATATTTATTTATTAGTTATAATACTAGAGATTGAGCCCAGGGCCTTCACACTGAAATAAATCCAAGCTCTTTTTTTCTCTTCTTCCTTCCCTTCTTTTTTTCTTTCTTCTTCTTTTTTTATTTTAAGATAGAATCTCACTATATCTCGAAGATGCCCTTGCATCTTGCCCAAACTTGCAGTTCTCCTGCTGTAGCCTCCCGGGGATTACAGGCCGGCTACATTGCCCAGCCTAGTTTGGAAGATTGTTTACTGCGGTGTGGTGGTAGAGTGACTGTGGCTTTTAAGACCTCTTGCCTCTTCCCCAGATATCCACATTCAAGTTCTGGTCAGAGATTTCAGAATTTAGAGGCAGCACTTGTGCTTGCTGAGAAAGAAGCTGGACATTTATTTATTTATTTATTTATTTATTTATTTATTTATTTAGAGACAGGGTCTTACACTGTAGTCCAGGCTGGTCTTGAACTCACTATATAACCCTAGCTGGCCTCCAACTGATGGTAATCCTCCTGACTCAGTTTCCTGAGTTACAAGTGTATGTTACCATGCCTGGCTCATGTGTTGCTGGAAAATTTAACCCAGGGCTTTGTGCTTGGGACAAGCACCTTCAGCCCTGAACTATGCCCTTAGCCCACTACTACCCCTTTAAATTTCTAATAACAATTTTCAAGTCATCTTGTTTTTCAGATGAAGTGAGCTAGAGAAAACCCTCAGGAACTGTTTTGGTCACCAAAATTGCCCTGTCACTCTTCCCAGAAACCTGGAGACAACTTTGCTCATTATATCTCATTATATATTTACTTTATTTACCACTTATAAGCATGTGATATATGACACAGCATGATCTCCTACTGAGCATGCTCAGAAGTGTGCTGCTCCTACAAGTGATAACAAGTCTTATAACATGCATCAGTTTTCCCGAGTAAGTTTAATGCTACTTTGGGAAACACCCCCAGAGCTCTACTTATTGCTGTGAGTAACAAGCCTCTCTCTGCACTCTTTCATCTACTGGTCGTCTATCAGCTTGGCCCTCCCCGAGGGCAGCCCCTTTCTTATCTGTTAGAACGGTCGGTCGTGCGAGTTACTTTGCTTTGAATTTCATTTTACCGCTTCTTTTAGGTTGTGAAGGCTTAGCTTCCTTACACTGTTTGGTTTTGCCAGCATAAAGGAAGGACCATACCCTGAAGAGACAAGGGGTCAAGCGGTGAGTGGGTGACCCTGAGAGCTGCACTTGGACCTGCGCTGCCGGGCAGCAGGTGCGTTCACTTGTTGTATATCCAACTTAGTCTTGACTTCGACTTGATTTCTGATTCAAAGTGGCAGGTGGGGAAAGTGCAGGAAGAGCATACTTCCTGTTGCCTAGGATGCAAGATAATGTGGCTAGCTTTAGTTCAGAAAGTTCAGCTTCTCTTGACCAGGGACAGCTGCGAAGTGACGGCCAGCCACGAGGAGGCCCTGGGTGGCCCTGTTCCCTGAACATGAATTCACATCAGCAGCCCTGGACAGATGCTTTCCTCTGTCAGTCCCTGCAATAGCGCTGGGATTCAGAGGACAAGACCATCCCTGCCAGGCAGTTATAGGCAATTGCAATTGAAGAAGAGGTGTGTTTTTTAAAGATTTTTAAAAATATGTTTCTTATGATCACACCAGAAAAATTCACAGTAGAGGTTCTATAAATTTCTATGCAAAAATGAACTTAGAATCTGTTAATCTTTATTTGTTAAACTACACAGTGTAAAGTCATTGTGTGTGGCATTTGCTCTTATAGGGACATCTGAATCCCTTGTGGCACTCATTAAAATAACAATACCTTGGCCTGGAAATCTGGGTTTTACTGTTCCCTTAGGCGATTCTTATGTATTCAAGCTTGCAAACCACTCCTGACTAGGCTCAAACAGGAGTATTAGGTTAATATAAAATTAAACGTTCTGTGGTAGCTAGTTGTGGTGGTGCACATCTGTAATCCCAGCACTCGGGAGACTGGGCAGGAGGATTGCGGCAAGTTCAAGGGCAGCCTGGGCTACACAATGAGTCCCAGACAGGCCTAGGCCACAGACAAGTCCTGTGGTTCATTCAAATCTAAGGAAGTAGAAGCTTTTTATAGTGTTGTCTGCAATAAGGGCCACTTAGTCCTTGAGTTTCCTTTAACCTTCCCTTCAGAGAGGGAACCATACAATTTCAGGATGTAAAGAAGATGGTAGTTCTGTGATTTGTCTCTGTAACTCTCGTCCGCCACACTCAAGCATCAGATGAGAGAAGGTTTTATAGGAAGCCAGTATTTGGACTTGTTTACCATTCTGCACTGGTTTAAAATTTATTTGTAAGGTTTTGTTTTTTGTAACTTATAGTATATAGATATTATTGAAATATATATTGTAATATAGCATTTGCTTACTATAAGAAGTCAACCTTCATTTGGTTCAATAATATTGTCTGCAATGCTATTTTCTAATGCATGTTATGCTAAAATAGAATCTTCTAGATTCTTATTTAATTATCAACACACTCTTCAGGTGGATCTACAATTTTCACATTGACCTTTGTAATCACCCGAAAAACCCAGCTTAGATGAGGGAAGCTCCTTGTTTAATTCCACACAAATAAATGATAAAGCACTCGATGCTTTCGAACATATAACATGCCATGATAAAGTGAGTATCGGCGACATTTGAATACAATATTCTATTTACATATTCTAATTATACACAGATGTTGTGGAAGCCATTTTAATATCATGGCAATCAAAAATACACTGCAAGATTCATAGACTAATTATAAATGTAATATTCAATTGTTATGTTAAACTTTGACCTCAGTCTATTACAATGAAATCCCATGTCTTTCACTTAGATTTACCCACTAGTGACACTTGTGACACTGGCTTTCTATCACTGTTTCTGTCCTGACTTTGTTGTCTCTCTCTCTCTACACACACACACACACACACACACACACACACACAATGTTAAATGAAGAGAATATGACCCTTCTCAGTCAATTACTTCAGCTGTACATGAATCCTTAAGATTCCAGACATTACTTTGCCTTCTTTTTTTTTCCATCTTCTGACTCAGTCTCACTGTATTTCCCAGGCTACTAGGGAACTCCAGGCCCCTAACGGTCCTCCTGTTTCAACATCCAACCATCTGGAAGTCCAGGCTCAGCTCATACCTTCAGCGAGGTCCTCACTTTGGAAGGACGCTGCGTTTATTATGTGAGCCTGATTCCCATAGATACTTGCCCTCACTCTTAGCTCTAATCCCAAGCACTTCTTTAACCCAGAGATAGAAGAGCCCATAGGTTATCCTCATGGTATGAAAAGAATATTGATAAACTATGGTCATTGAAAAGCTGCTGCAGGTCACTAATGGCTTATGGATAATCAACATCTTTGAGAAGGATTCTTTTTTTTTTCTTTTTCCAGTTAAGCAGCTGCAGAAACGGTAACACAGGGAAATAGATTGTCTTTTACCTTTTTGTTGCTGTTGTTGTTAACATGTTGCCAGCAATATTTATTAATTTTAACAGTTTTTAAGAGTAAAGTTCAGCGACATCAGTGTACTCACATTTTTGTGCAACTGTCACTACTAAACATTTCCAGAACTTTCTCATCATTACAAACAGAAGAACTGTACTCTTAAGTTCCCGATTTCCTCCATCACCCAGCCATGGTTATCACTATTCTACTTTTTGCCGTGGTATATTTGACACTTCTAAGTGCCTCATACTATTCGTCCTTCTGTCTGACTGACTTCACTTAGCGTTTTATCCATGGGTTATCCATGTGTGACGTGTATCTAGACATCATTGCTTTTTATGGCTGAATAGTACTGATTATATGCACATGTCCTCTGTTAACCCATTCATCTGTTGACAGAATTCTGGGTTTTCACATTTGGTTATTGAGAATGATGCTGCCATGATAATTGGTGCACAAACATCGATTCAAGTTCTTGATTTTAATTGTGTGTGTGTGCACGTGAGTGTGTGCGTGTGCTTATGCTGTGTTCTGTATATGCTCAGTAGTGAAATTGTTGGATTATCAGTCTTTTAGGAACTGCCATATTATTTTCCACAATGGTAATACCACTTAAAGTTCTGAGAGCAATATGCAAAGTTTCTATTTCTTCACATTAGGGCTAATACTTGTTGTTTTCTCTTTTTGTTTTGTTTTGTTTTGTTTGTGATAATAGTCATCTTACTGGTGTGATTTTTATTTGCAATTCCTTTGTATGAAAGTAAAATTAAACTGAAGACCAGGGCAGGAAAATTTTCCTGATAAACACTTGCTTCTGACACTGTCATCAGACCCCAAGTACTAACGAAATATTTCATCATTCAGTCTGGCATTCCCAGCTTGTGAAATGCATCTTATTCAAATAAATTCTTCAAATTTTTATTTTACCTGTTTCATTCTATTACAAACTACTGATTAGTGATGTTGAGCATGTTTTCATGCATTAATGGCCATTTGTGTATCTTCAGAGAAACGTGTATTCTAGTCCTTTCCTATTTCTGAATCACATTTTCTGTTGTTCATGGATTGGCTGTAGAAGGTGTTGGTATATTCTGGGTACTAGTGCCTTCTGTTGATATATGATTGGCAAACATGTTTCAAGGATTCTTGGGTTGCTTTTGTGCCCTGTTAATAGCATCCCCTGAAGCACAAAAGTTTTTCTTATTTTTGATGCAGTGTATTGTATCATTTATTTTCTCTGATCTTGTTATCATACTCAAGAAATAATTGCTCACCTAAAATCCATATTAGACAAAAGAGAGACCAGAGAAGTTACCTCCAGGCAGATTAGCCTATTGCACATAAGAAGAGCTCTGCTTCCACTAGCTCAAGAGAGGGTACTGGAAACCAAGCAGGCCGCCACCTCCTCCAGAACAAGACCATGCCATGTTGAGGACTGGGTAGAGAAAGGACTGATTAAGACACTAGGACATTTCCTATTTATGATTGTGGCTTTCTCTTGATTGGATATTTACATGATAGCAGTAGCCCTTTGATTCTTTCAGGGTTTCTCTAACATCATTTAGACTTTTTTTTCTTGATTCCTGTGTGGAGGGAAGAATGGCATACAACTTCATCATCTGACATTTTGCTCAGTTATCTGAATTTTTAATCTTGTCTTCATGACTCAGCCCTTGTGAAAGTCATTATCTCATTTTAATAGAAGGTAAAATTATTCTAAGTTTCAGTCACTTGCAAATACCAGTAAGGTGAGGTATGCAAAGCATGCGACACAGGGTGCAGAGTATTGTAGGACCCTAATTATGGTAAGAAAGACTTGGATTTCATTATTACTCCAGAATTTAAACTCTGGCAACGGTGATACCCTCTAATCATTACAAGCAGAATTTGAGATTTGGGAAATAATGGAGGAAGTGTTCTGTAGTCTAGTAATGTTACGTTCATGCTGTTCCCTAGGAAGTGCTGAAGTCTCCCTTGTCTTGAGCTGGTGGGTATGTGGATATCTGTGAGGCAGAGGATGACTTTGTAATCTTACTTCTACTGAGAGGCTCTTCTAGGTTGTAAATTTACTATGGCATCTGGACTGAAAATGTCGGCCCCCATCTGTCTGGTGGAGAACATTGATGAGAAGCTATCAGTGAAACAGGAAGCCATCAAGATTCTTGAGGAGATATCTCAGCCAGTGGTGGTGGTGGCCATTGTTGGACTGTACCGTACAGGAAAATCCTACTTGATGAACCGTCTGGCAGGACAGAACCATGGTGAGTGTGTCCTGGCTGAGGCCAGTTGCTTCACATCAGCTGCATTTCAGCTTCTTAATTTTTCCTCCAGCTGTGAGGAGAGAGGCCAGCTTCTCTCAGTACAGCACACCGCTTGTTCTGATTCTCACCACCAAACTACTTTGCTGTCACTTCTTCTCATATTCTTTATTGTCATTAAAGAAAATCTTCCAAGATTCAGAATTGTCCATTTTCTTACATCTTCAATCACTGAACTCCTGTAAAGGTTCTCCTTGATATAGTTCCCTTTTTTATGTAATGTCCCATTGATAGATCTTTGAATATTTTTTATCTTAAAAATCTTTCTTTGGCTTTACATCCCATAGTTATTACCAGCTCTTGCTTTGTTTTTTCTTTTCAATCTCTTTTAACACAAACACATTTGAATTTCCTTTTCCTGTGCCTGCCTTCTCATTTCCTCCTCAGTCTGCTCCTCTATGACTGTGGGCCCCACCTTCCTTTCGCAGTGATCTTGTGGCACTTGCCTCTGGCCTCCATTTTGTCTGGTTCCTGGTTGTCTGTGTATCATGCCTGAGCTTTTGTGTATCGTCACTCCTGTGTTAACCCTCAAGGTTATCTGGATTGTTAAAAATGTCACGATGTCCTTTTATCATAATTTTTGGCGTATCAAATAGGTAAATTACAAAATATGAGCCAGGACTCATGGTGCTAGACTGTAATTCCAGCACTCTTGGAGGCTGAGACAGAGACTGAGAACTCAAACCTAGCCTGAACAACTTTGTGGCTTAGTGCCACCCTGTCTCAAGTGTACCGCAACCAGTCTAACAAAGCAAGCCCTAAAACTGAACTGGGGATGTAGTTCAGCATGAAAGCTCTGGACTTCAACCCCCATACCACAAACAAAACAAAGCAAAACCAAAGCAACCGCTTGGTAATTGAAATCCCTACCATCTTGTGTGCGGCGGTACCTATGGCCCTGATGCCTGAGTTCGCAGTTGCTAGGCTGCATAGAAGATCTGCTGCCATTGTTGTTTGTCCTGTCCTTTCAGGCTTCTCTCTGGGCTCCACGATACAATCTGAAACCAAGGGCATCTGGATGTGGTGCTTGCCCCACCCCACCAAGCCAAATACCACCCTGGTCCTTCTGGACACCGAGGGCCTGGGGGACGTGGAAAAGGTGAGACAGTGTGCCTCAGGTAGATCCCTTGTACTCTGAATTTTCTCTATGTCTTTTCATGGCCCTGTGATTTACTTGTGAAACCCAGAAACCAAACCATAGCTAGTGAGCCAAAGTTTGTTCTGTTTTTTTTTTTTTTTTTCCACTTCAAGGTAAGATCAATTATCATGGTATTTTAGGCAAAATAGTTTATTACTTGACTCTGGGATAAGTTATTTGATTCAATGTAGGAAAACCATATTGAGCAGCTAACTCCAGGTTTCTGGGTTTAGTAGCATATATGTTAGGCTCTCACAGAACTACAGTCCCGTAGAGAGGAGCACTCTGAGAAACAAGTAGGTGCAAAGTGGCTGACACTGCCTAGTGTGTCCCCTGCTGCTGTCAATACTATGGGGAACACTGTGTCCTAAATGGCCCTTTTGTGGTATATTGTGTGGGGACAAAAGGATGGGGTCCTGATCCCTGGTGTTCAGTTAATCATTGAAAGTCTCTCAGAGAAGCCTTGGGAGCTGTTGTCCATCAGCAGCACCAGTAGTGGGGGATGAGTTCCATAATCTTGGAAGGTGGTACAGGCACACATCACTCTTCTGCCAGGTATGGATAGGAAGAAGGGGGTGGGAGGTGGCCTGGCATCAGCCTCATCTCAGTGAATGCTGAAAGGTCTTGGCTCCACCTTCCACATGACCAAAATTAGCATGTACTTGGGGTTAAAATCTGCCGGTAAAATTTGTCAGCGTCCTACAGGGCCTTATCTGAGAAGCCTGTGACTGTTGGTTTCATAAAGCATATGTTGTGTTTGTCATACAATAATCATTTCAAGGTAGATTTTTGATATTAACTTCCAAATAATAAATGAACTGGTTTGCCTTTTTTTTGTCTTACTTCAAGATGACTTGAGAATAATTTCTAAGATGTTGTATTTTTCACCTGTGTTCAACGACTTCGGAATTCTTTTTTAGCTTTGTTGTGATAAGACTGACAAAATTAGACGTATTTAATATATGCACTTTGATGTTCGGATGTACATCTTGAAGTGATCACCACAATCAAGCCAATCAATGTATCTACTACTGACGTAATTCCGGCTTACGTTCTGCCTTTTGTAGCGAGAACATGGAAGATAATACCCTCTTAGCAAAGTTCAAGTACATGCTATGATGCTACTGACTCTAGTTACCATGCTGCACCTTGTATTTTCCTTCTGGTCTTACATAACTATAAACTTGTACCTTCTGACCAACATCTCATTCCTCCCATTGGATATGTCCAGTTTTTGGCTTGCTGTTATTTGCTCTTGGTTTTATTTATTTATTTATTTACTTACTTATTTATTTTTGAGACAGTGTTTTGCTCTATAGTCCATGAATCTTAGGAGGCTGAGGCAGGAGGATTGTGTGAGTTCAAGGCCAGCCTGAGCTACATAGTGAGCTCAGGCCCAGCCTGGACAGCCAGATCCTGTCTCAAAAACAAAACAGAATGAAATGAAAAACTAGTTTTATCTTTAATGCTTTTCATCAATGTGCCCCAAAGCTTACTGTCCAGCCTAATTTTCTCTACCTACTCTATGAACAGTCAAACGAAATAATTATTACTCCAAAGAATTTTGTAATCTATAACCTATATATTTTTTCTGTAGCTATTTCTACCTATAGAAATATCACTTTCAAGTCCACATTCTACCCGTTCTTTAATGGAGGGTTTCTCTTACATTTTCTTTCAAAACTTTTTCTTTCCTCCTGAGTGCTAGGATTACAGGTGTGTGCCTTCATGTCCAGCTAATCTTTTATGTGGTTCTGGGAAATTGAGTCCAAGGCCTTGCACAAGCTAAGCAGGCACTTTAACTGTTAAGCTGCTCCCCAGCTCTTCCTTCAACTTTTTCATAGCTATGTTCTTTCTTGGCTTTATTTCAAAGTTTAATTTAGTACTGTGACTATAAATTTTATATTCATTCTAACATGTAAGATACTTTACAAGTGTTACCCTTTCTGTTGCATTCATTGTTGTGAATGTTGCTGCTAAGAATTAATTATCTTAAATTAGCAGTGATTGAATTTCGTTTTTTGAGCATAAGGATAGGGAGAAACATTCATTAGCTGAATTTGTTGAATTTATTTGGATATCATTAGAATCTCCAACTATGTTGACTTGGATATGTATACATAGATTTTGAATAAATATGTGTAGAATGAGGAAATGTTAACACTTGTCACTGGATATCTTCATGAAAACTGGATACAATAGTAAGTATTCATGTTCTTCTATTTCATCTAATTGAGGTATAAATTTTGAGGAGACTATAATCCTTTTGAAGTAGGAACGAATTGTGTTCATAAGAAATACCGTAATTGTCGAAGCTGTTAGTTGCGCTCATGTTTGTCTTCTTTGCATAACGATGACCTCAGCTGAGACCATAAATGAAGGGAATGTGTGAATGAAATTCTAAAGAGAGTACTCCCCTTACTGTCATGTATTTTCTAGGGTGACCCTGTGAATGACTCGTGGATCTTCGCCCTGGCAGTGCTTCTGAGTAGCGCCTTCGTCTACAACAGCATGAAGACCATCAACCACCAGGCCCTGGAGCAGCTGCAGTATCCTTCCTGGAGCTAAGCCATCATTTGTCACTGGGTTTCTGGGGAATTAATATTGATTTTTTTTTCTTATCGTGTACCTTAGTTGCCTTTGCTATACCAGAGGACATGTTGGATAAAAGAGAATGTTCAGAATAATTTTAATAAGAGAAACATGAAAACTATTAGCAGAAATTTCCTTTTCCTGAGCCATATCCCAGTTATGTGACAGAACTCACACAACTAATCAGGGCAAAGTTGCCAAATTCTGATGGAATAGAAGATTCTACAGAATTTGTAAGTTTCTTTCCAGACTTTATCTGGACAGTGAGAGATTTCACTCTGGAACTGAAGGTGGATGGCCAGCCCATCACTGAAGATGAGTACCTGGAGAACGCCTTGAAGCTGACTAAAGGTACCAGAGTGAAACTTGGGCGGGGAAAGATAGTGACAAGGAGGGATCTGGGGAACACTGCCCACCATTGCTGGGGCTCCATTCGTATTTGAGACTTGGAGGTTGAAAAACTCAAGAAATTAAGTTTCAATTCACTTAAGTAAAGTGTCTAAAGTACAGTAAGATTATTGAAAAATAAGTTGTATTTGACACAAATTGTTTTAGCATTCAGATTACAACCAAGGCACTAAGTTCCCTATTTTGGCATCTACTTTTCTCTGTGTAGGACAACTATTGATTAAAGAATTGTTAGATAAGTTGTTAACATTGCAAAATCCATCGTGTGTGTGTGTGTGTGTGTGTGTGTGTGTGTGTGTGTAATGCTTAAATGCTGTTCTTCTCAAGTAAGGATGTAAGTTCTTGTTGTGGTGTAGTTATATCACCTACAGAATAACATATTCTGAGTAAATATGAAGAAATGTGTGTATTTTTAATTTGTGCCTTTTCAATATTTCTTTTAAAAATAATTTTATTGTAGAAAAAATTAACATGACATAAAGTTTAACTTTTTTGGGGGGAAATACGTGAATTCCAAATTCTGTAACATTAAAACCATGGAGTTTGGGGAATCAGTGAGTATCTATGTCTACCGCTTTTTCAGAAGTTCACCCCTTTGCTATCTGACCACTGCCTCTCTTTCTATCTTTCTATTCATGTTAGGGCCTTTTCATATTATTATTTTTTGTGCATTTCATAAGAGGGACACCCATCTACAGTCAGTCTTTCATGCTTGGCCCATTTTGCTGAGCATTATTGACTCTAGGTGGCCCTGTTTTCGTTCAAACACCTCATATCTGTCATTATGGTTGCATAGTATTCCATTGTGTATAGGTATCATGTTTTCTTTAACCAATCTTCTATGGATGGGCAGGTAAGTTGTTTCCCGGAT
Source organism: Ctenodactylus gundi (assembly GCA_004027205.1). Taxonomy (NCBI): domain Eukaryota; kingdom Metazoa; phylum Chordata; class Mammalia; order Rodentia; family Ctenodactylidae; genus Ctenodactylus; species Ctenodactylus gundi. The sequence continues at coordinate 72,985 of PVKB01001460.1, forward strand.
TTGGCTAATATAAATTGTGCTGCTATAAACATGGATATGCACATGTCTTTTTGTTACTTTATTTCTTTTGGGAACGTGTCCAGTGGAGCAGCAGGTGGATCAAATGGAATTTCTATTCTCAGCTTTCTAAGGAACCTCCAGACTGCTTTCCATAATGGTTCCACCTGCAAATCTGAGACTATCCGCCACAGAACTTTTTCACTGGGGTCAGAGGTCTAAAAATACCTTGCGAGTTATACCATTGTTAGAAATGTGGTGTGCAAAGAAGTATTAAAAATTTATATTAAAAGTACTCTATATGTGTTTAAAACTCCACATATGCAAAACTTCTGTCAAAAAATTTAGCTCTGTTTTTCAAGACTATTGAAACTGTATTTGCATTTTTTCTATCCCTTAGTTCAGAATCCCAGTGCTGAGAAGTCTAATTGTTCCAGGGAGTGTATCAAGAAATTCTTTCCAAAGAGGAAGTGTTTTGTCTTTGATCAGCCAACAAATGATAAAGAACTCCTAGCTAATATTGATGCTGTATCAGAGGACCAACTGGATCCTAAATTCCAGGAACAAACCAATGTTTTCTGTTCCTATATCTTCACCCATGTGAAGACCAAGACCCTCAGTGAGGGAATTGTGATTAGTGGAAGTCGTAAGTGTTCTTTTCACATTTCTGTATGGACTAATGTATACTGAGCATGTTTATATGAATATTTAAATAACTGTGTCATGCATATATTCATTCTCTATGAAGAAATATGTGTATTTTATAATTATCTCACTTCCTGGAGTTTACAAGATTTTTTTTCAATAATTTTATTGTGGTAAAAAATGTACATGACATAAAATTTAACATTTTTAAATATATAAATTCCAAATTCTGTCAGTGAGTGTCTGTGCCATGGGTATGAGGAATGAGTGAACATCTATGCCCACCCCTTTTTCAGAGGTTCACCTCTTTCCTATCTGATCATTGCCTCTCTTTCTATCCTGTCATTTATGTTAGGGCCCTATTATGTCATTATTTTTGTGCATTTTATAAGAGTGTCACCCATCTACAGTCAGTATTTTGTGCTTGGTCCATTTCACTGAGCCTTATTGACTCAAGGTGGCCCTATTTTAATTTAAATGCTTCATATCTGTCTTTCTTTATGGCTGGCACAGTATTCCTCTGTATATAGATACCACACCTTCTTTAACCATTCCTAGGGATTAAATCTACGTGGTAGTGGTGTAAGGACAGACAAGGGACCAGCGGGACTGAACTGAGGAAACTGACACAAACCCACACACCCTTAGGCATCCAATCTTTGACAAAGGGGCCAAAACAATCCACTGGAGAAAAGACAGCATCTTCAACAAATGGTACTGGGAAAATTGGATCTCCACATGCAAGAGAATGAAACTAGACTCATAACTGTCACCACACACTAAAATCAGATCAAAATGGATCAAAGAACTGGACATCAGCATAGAAACACTGAGCTTACTGGAAGATAAAATAGGTAAAACCCTAGAAGACAAAGGGGCAGGAAAGAATTTTCTGAACAGATCTTCAGCTACACAAGAAATCTCAGCAAGACTTAACAAATGGGACTACATTAAATTAAAAAGCTTTTGCACAGCAAAAAAAAAAAAAAAGAACAACAAGTTAAAGAGTCAAAATTTTAAATATTGTCACTGCTAACCATGGCTTTGATATATCTGAAAAATTCTTTGTTGATGATAAAAAAAAAAACCTAAGTGTGCATGAAAACAGATATGCACCTTCTTTTCAGAAGTCCTGTAATGTGAAGTGCTCTGTGTAAGGAGAATCTGAAATACATTTTAGAAGTTGAAAGCAGTTCAGATATAAATACTACTCTTGAAGTCCCTGAAAATTCATTTAATATATAAGATTTAGTGACAAATGTAAGTTGATATAACTGCACCTTGATCTCCCCTTATGTAATCTGTTTAAATTTTAGTTCCGTAATTTTTATTTGGAAATTATGTTTTCCATATGCCTCTCACTGTATGTCTAAACCATTTGGCTCATAGGGCTGGGGACTGTGGTGCAAACCTATGTGAGTGCCATCAAAAGTGGAGCAGTGCCTTGTCTGGAGAACGCAGTGACCGCTCTGGCCCAGCAGGAGAACTCAGCAGCTGTGCAGCAGGCAGCTGAGCACTACAGCCAGCAGATGGCCCAGCGGGTGCGGCTCCCCACAGACACACTAGAGGAGCTGCTGGATGCACATGCAGCCTGTGAGAAGGAAGCCATTGCTGTCTTCATGGAGCGTTCCTTCAAGGATAAAAATCAGGAGTTCCAAAAGAAGCTGATGGTACTGTGTCTTAGTCATTACTTTTCATAAAGTCCCCATTGAAAAATTAAGCCTTAAAGCAACTTTATTGATCTGAGGATTCATCTTTCATTCAAGAATAATCCATTTTTGATTCTCATGAGTAATACAGTTTCCAAAAGTACATTTGCCTTTCCTCCCCTGAGATGTTGGATACATTATGTTGAAATCTGTCAGGGTGATTGAAGCTTAAGTGGTGTCCCTTTAAATACATCTGATGGATTCTTGTGAATATTTTGGTGGACTGCCACCCAACCCAGAGCACCAGGATCCATGTTCATGTTTTCGGTGCAGTCATTTGTCCCTGCCAACCGGTTTCCTCTTACCAAATGTTCATTCAGGCCACAGTTTTTGTCACATTGCATCTTGCTGCATATTGTTTCATTTATAATAGAACCACAAGAAGACAACAGGGGCAGATCACCACAGAGAACGTAGAAACCAGTCCTGTCATGTTCAAATTTGAGAATCTTGAGGCCCAGGAAGGCTCAGATAGTTTCCCATAGTCCTATGGAGACATTTCAGCATTTGGAAGAAACCAAGTTTTGTGATTCCTCATTCATTCCACATCTTAATTCACTACAATGTCTTTCTCATGAACAATAGCTTCAATCTTCTACAAGGTTCCCTAGATTTTTATTTTCTCTGTGAGATTTCCTTCTGGTGACATCTCTGTGCATTCCCTTGCAGAAAACCATAGTGAATATGGAGGAGGAGTTGTTGAAGAAGAATGAAGTAGAGTCTGAACAATACTGTCGGCGTGAATTGGATGAGCTTTCCAAGCCCTTGGCGGACAGCATCTCAGCAGGAGATTTCTGTGTTCCCGGAGGCCACCAGCTGTACATGGAAACAAGAAAAAAAGTTGAGCAAGAGTATTGGCAAGTGCCTAGGAAGGGAGTCAAGGTGAGTGATGACCTTGAGAAGCCGAGAGAATAAAGTCAAGATGGCTTCCTGCACCAGTTGTGAGTAATAAGAAAACATGAGGATGGCATGGCACTTGGGCACTTGTGGCTTTTTGCCTGTTTGTTTGGATCAGAGTCTCACACATGCTAGGCAACTGCTCTGCCATGAGACTTTGTCTCAGAACTCACGTTAGCTTTTAATACTCCCTACTTTCTCTTTATTCCTGATGGTTGAAATATTCATTTCCAAAGAAACAACAGGGATTTCAGAAACCCTGTAGGGACACAACAGTAATTAGTCATTTCTTCCTCCAACAAGATGCCTTGTAATGTGCTGAGTGCTAACGGTTGCTCAGTGTTCACTGCTCAAACTGATTGAAGTGAGGGTCAACTAAGCAGATAATTATATATTGAGTAATATCACTCTGAAACTGTGAAAATAAGCTACATTGGTGGTGGTAATAATAATAATGTATAACTACTATATGTTAAACTGTTATTGCTTATAAATATAATGATAAACTCTTAGAATTTTTCAGTTAGTCCTCCACATAGCTTTAAGCTATTTAAGGGTAGTTGTAAATACTTACATTTACTGTAGATATTTTACCCATGTGAACTGAGAGGCGCTGGAGGATTAAGTGGCTTCCCTAAAGTTGAAACTAGTCAGAGCAGAAGCAGCAACATGGAGGAGAAGCAGCATTTCACATACAAGACAAACATGTGAAATCATTAAAGATTGTTGTTTGCACAACTGCACATAATCGTGGTTGGCTGGACTCTAGGGTAGGTGGAGGGAAAGAGCTCTGTGAGAGGGTTGAAGGGAGACAGGAAGCCGGAGGCCTAGATGATCTCTGGTCATACTGAGGAGCTTGACCCCTTTGTAGGAGCCACAATATAAGTTTAATCACAAAGCAAAATGATGTAGATATACTTATTTTGCAGAAGTATTTTCCCCATGGTAAATAAGTTCTTTGCTTCTTCTTGGTTCTGCAGGCAAGAGAAGTCTTCCAGAAGTTCCTCCAGGCACAGGCAGCAACAGAAGAATCCATCCTGCAGTCAGACAATGCTCTCACCGAGGGGGCAAAGGCCATGGCAGGTACAGGGGGGAAACTTAGGTCTCAGGGTGGGCAGATTTCTGAAATGCTTCCTCATATTGGGATCATTCTGTTCTTTGAGTGCACACACTGCTGAATGTGAACTGGGGGGAGTTGCCATTAGATATTAGGCAGGGGAGCAAGGCTTTTCCCTTTGCCTTTCAAAATGTGCTCTGAATGACAATGACATGCATGAAGTTTGTGATTTTCTGCTCTTTTTCTCATATTTGCCTTCGTCTCTGTGTTCATAAAGGTAAATGTTAGTCTTGTTTCTTTTTTCCCTGTCCGGAACCTCCCTGGGGCAGCTGAGAGGGCGAAGAAGGAGGAAGCAGAGAAGGAAAAAGAAATATTAACGCAGAAAATGAGAGAGCAACAGCTCTGGATGGAGGCTCAAGAGAAGACTTTCAAGGAAAATATGGAACAACTGAAACAGAAGCATGTAGTGGAGACAGAAAACCTCCTCAGGAAGCAGATAATGATAATGGAACACCTACTGACGGTGGGTTTGCTCCTGCTCACTAGTGCCCAGTGTCTTTCTTGACCTGGAGGGATGGTATTAAAGACTGCATCCAGATCATGGGAGGAGGCCCAATGGCCATTTGCTGGTTGTGACCTCTTAAAGCCCTGAATCCTTTGGCTTAAAATATTTTTGAATTTTGCTATGTATTTAGAATCTGAAGAGATCAGGTTTTCATGGCTCATACGAATTCTTGGACAGGATAAATAGATTTCAGCTGCTTAAAATTTTGGGAGATTTTAAACTGCTCACATGAGAACATGATTAAATAGATTTTCTAACCAGGCATGGTCACTCAACACAAGGGCATGACAGCTTCTAAACTCGTTGCGGTTGTGTCCAGATGTGGATAACTGCCCAAGTTAACACAGTGGCATCATAGAAATTCTCTTCTTGTCCATCTATAAGTTATATTATAGATTTCTAGATTAGCTATTTCTATGATGTGGTGATCCTACCAATCTAGTGGATCTGGGAATCTGTGCCATCCGGACATTGATGCTTCTGATGCAAGTGAATAAGTGATTTGTTCTCATAGCGCAGCAGGAGAAATGAAATAAGAGACCGAACACTGACAAAGCTAAACTATGCTGCTTCACAATGTCTTGGGAAAACTCGGATAATATTCTTTCCTGTTATATAATTCTACACTAATTCAGAAAACATTTATGGAGATAAAATGAAGAGAACTTAACAAAAATTTTAAACAAAGGTTGATCTTTAAAATGGCAGAATCATAAGAAACCCACTTTCAACTTTTAAAATTTACTTATTTTTAGGTCCAAAACGATCTGCTTGGACAAGGATTTAAGGAGGAAGCTGAGAATATGAATGCACATATAAATGACTTAAGAAAGAGAGTCTTCGATAAAGAAACTGATAATAGATCCTTCTTTGTACGAGCTTTACATGACGTAGGTAATGGGCTAGTTGGAGTAGTGTCTGCTCCTTTTACATTAGTTGATGGCATTGTAAGAGACGTTGTTTCACAATTTCAAAAGTCTTAGCTTTCTCATTAAGAAACTCATAAATTATGGGTATATGTCTTGGCTTCTTTTGGTACATGTGCTTTTCAGTTTTACTCAGTGAATTTCTAGAAATAAGTAATGCTTAATAGAGGACTTCAGAGTCTGGCCTGTATTTGCTAAAACAATTGCATGTATTAACAGACAGACAATGTTTACTTTTTGAAAACTCACACTTGCAAAATTGCATAAGTATACAAGAGATCTGTTGAGGCATCGCTGTAATCACAAAAACTGGAAATTACTTAAGTGATATCTACATGACAATGTCAATATAAATTTTAGTATGTGCTTATATTAGAATCTAGGAAATAAAGTGACAGTGGTAGCCTATTTGCCTAATAGAAAGTCGTACTGAGAATATTGTGAAAAAATAAAAAAGTCTCAAAGAACAGTTTGAAAAGTATTAAAAATAAAGTAATTGTGTGGAAACATATATCTGCAAATAAAAATATATTTTGAAAGATTAATATGAGGCTAGTATAATGGGTTCTTTTTTGGGAAAAATGGGTTGTAATCATAGAAGGAAAATACACATACTTTTGGTGTCATATTAAGAAAGTCATTGCCTACACCTATGTTATTTACATATTTGCCTAATTTGTCTTCCAGAAGGCTCACTGTTTCAGTTTTAATATCTAGGTCTTTGATCCACTTGGATAAGATTTGGTGACAGATGTGTGTCTATATTCATTCTTCTGCATGTGGATGTCCAATTTTCACAGCACCACTTGTTGAAGAGGCTGTCCTTTTTCCAATGTATGCTTTTGGCTCCTTTATCAAAGATTAGGTAGCTGAGGGTATTTGAGTTTGTCTCTGCATCCACAATTCTGTTCCACTGATATACCTGTCTGTTTTTGTGCCAGTACTATATTGTTTTTACAACTATTGCTTTGAAGTATAACTTGATATCTGGTACTATAATGCCCCCTGATTTAGACTGGTTACTCAAGATTGCTTTGACTATTCTAGGTCTCCTTTGATTCCATATGAATTCAAGGAGTATTTTTTTCAAGTTCTGTGAGAAATATTGTTGGTATTTTGGTAGGAATTGCATTGAATCTGTATATCAGTTTGGGCAGTATAGTCATTATGGCTGTATTGATTCTGCCTATACAATAACAGGGAATGTCTTTCCACTTTCTGATGTCATCTACAACTTCTTTCTTCAATGTAATGTAGTTTTCTTTATATAGATCCTTCACTTCCTTGGTTAGGTATACTCCTAGGTATTTAAATTTTGCTGGACTATTGAGAATGGGATTATTCTTCTGATCACTTTCTCAGTGAGTTTGTTGTTGGTGTAGAGAAAAGCCATTGATTTTTTAGTATTGACTTGTGACCTGCAAATTGGCTGAATTTGTTTATTATTACCAAGAGTTTCATAGTGGAGTTTTTGGGGTCTTCTATGAAGATAATCATATCGTCTGCAAGTAAGGGTAGTTTGATTTCTTCCTTTCCAATGCAGATTCCCTTTATTTTATTTTCTTGCCTGATTGCTATGGTAAGTGTTTCAAGGACTATGTTGAATAAGAGTGGTGAGAGTGGTTAGCCTTGTTGTGTTCCTGATGTGAGTTTTTCTCCATTTACTATGACATTTAAGGTAGGTTTGGCATATATGGCTTCTATGAGTTTGAGATATGACCTTTTTATACCTATTTTTTCTCAGAGTTTTTATGATGAAAGGGTGTTACCCCGTTTATTAACAAGTGGGATTATGTCAAATTAAAAAAAAAATTCTGCACAGCAAAGGAAATTATGAACAGTGTAAAGAGAACTGACAAAATGGGAAAAAGTATTTACCACTAATACCTCAGTTAGGAGGCTTATAACCAGAATATACAGGAAATAGAAGAAAAGGAAGCCCCTCAAAATCAAACACACTATTGAAAAATGGGCAGAAGAAATCAATAGGCAGTCCACAGATAAAGAAGCTCAAATGGCCAATAAATGCACGAAAAGATGTTCAACATTTTTAGCCATAAGAGAAATGCAAATCAAAACATCACTATGATATCATTTACCTCCAGAGAGATTGGCATATATTAAGAACACAAATAGCAATCAGTGCTGGTGAGGCTGTGGGGAAAAAGGAACCCTCCTGCACTGCTGGTGGGAATGTAAACTGGTACAACCACTATAGAAAGCAGTATGGAGGTCTCTCAAAAGACTGGAAATAAATATTCCCTTTGATCCAAAGACACCTCTTCTGAGAATTTTCCCAAAAGAGTTAAAAATAACACATAACAGAGATGCATGTATACCCATGTTCATAGCAGCACAACTAACAATAGCTACAATGTGGAAGACACCAAAATACCCATCAACAGACCAATGGGTACAGATTGTGGTATTTATACACAATGGAGTACTACTCATCTATAAAGACAGATAGGTTGGAGGCTTTTGTAGGTAAATGGAGGCAACTTGAGACCATCATGCTTAGTGAAGTGAATCAGAAGCAGAAGGTGAAATACTGAATGGTTTCTCTGATATGAGAAAACCAGATCCAATTATTTCATAGAATTTAATGTGGGAAATAATGGGAACTGGAGGGGGGAGGGTCAAAAAGAGAGAAGGGAAGGATTTGTAACTTTTCCATGATATGTATGTGGACAAAATATCCAAGATCAGTGTAAACTTTATCAGTAAAATGGGAAAAAAAGACACTTTTATTATGTGCTCTGTCTTTTGAATTTCTTAAGGAGATATATTACAAAATTTGGAAAATTTAAGAAAAATTAAGATATAATCCTAGTCATTGCAATGAAAGGGAAATGTTAGATGGTGGAATTTCTCATTGTTTCTGGAAATGATAATAACCAGCTTAATAATGGACCTAAGTCTTGATCTGAATCTAAGAAGGTATAAATTTTGTATACTTACCCTGTTTTCTTTTTGGCCTTATTTCTTTTTTATCCCAATTTACATTTGAATTAAGTATTTTGTGCATAAATATATATATATATATAGACAAAATTACAAATCATTCTCCCCCTCCTTTCCAACTCTCCCACATCCGCTCCTTCCCCACTAGTTTCTAGAGTTCCTCCACCTTGTTCTGTGAAATGACTGTGATCTGGGTTTCTCATATCAGAGAAACTATTTGATATTAAGCCTTCTGCGCTTGACTCACTTCTCCAAGCAGGAGGAGACCATGGAGCAATATCATCCAAGCACTAAGGAAACACAAATGCCAACCCAGACTGCTATATCCAGCAAAATTATCTTTTAAAATAGAGAAATTAAAACTTTATATGATAAAGAAAGCCTAAAGAAATTCACATACATACACTAGATCAGCACTGCAGAAAATACTTAAAGGAAACTTAGACAGAGAAAGGGAGACTAACAGCACCAAAGACCCCAGAGAAAAAGAAACAACAGAAATAAGCGAAATGTTTTACAAGATATTAAGTCAAGTAAATAACACTGAAAAATTGTAACAATGGCAGGATATTCCAAATATAACTCAGTAATCATTCTGAATGTGAATGGCCTTAACTCATCTACCAAAAGACAGAGACTGACTGACTGGATCAAAAAGTAAAAACCCATGATTTGTTGCTAATAAAAGACAAACCTTACCTGTAAGGAAACATATAGACTGAAAAATAAAAGAATGGAATTCAATATTTTATGCAACAGAACCCAGGAAACAAGCTACTATTCTCAGACACATCTGACTTCAAAACAAAACAGATCAGGAGAGGAAAAAGATGGTCACTATATACTGGTTAAGGGAACAATAGAACTGGAAGAATTCACAATCATCAATGTATATGCTTCAAACTTTGGAGCACCGAATTATGTAAAGTAAAAGTTATTAATTCTGAAAGAACATATAGGTCCCAACACGATAATAGTACACTATTAAACTCCACTATCACAGGTAAATAGATCAACTAGATGGAAAATCCACAAAGAAATTCTATAGTTAAATGACACTATAGAAAACTTGGAATTAACAGATGTCTACAGAGTGTTCCACCAATATCAACAGAATACACTTTCTTCTTAGAAGCACATGGAACATTTTCTAAAATAGACCATATTATAGGCCATAAGTCATACTTAAATAAATGGCCTTATTTCTTTTTTTAATATTCCCATTTTATTGATACGTATAACTGCAAAATTTAAGGTTTACAGTGATCTTGAGCATTTTGTGTGCACATACATATCTCATATGTAAGGGTGGAAGAGAAAAATGTGAATTTTCAGAATTACAACTCCTCACCCTTTATTGGAGATAATAGGCCCTGTCACATGAATGGCAAGTTTTGCCTGGTAATTATTGGGATCCAAGCAGGAATAGGTTTAATAGTGAGCTGCACTATTAGAATGGAAAGTGGTAGATTCTGTCCAAGAACAACTCTGAAGATGGGAAATAGAGTAAAATTTAAAGATGTTTTCTATAAGGTACAGTAGGTCACAATAATATTTTCCAGGCTTTGCCTTTAATATGAGCAAATTCTTGACCCCAAGTGCATCAACTGGATAGAAAGTTAGATATCGAGGTTTAAGGATTATTACTCAAGGATAATTAATAATGGTTACTTCAGTTGTCCGTTAGAAACCTCTGGACATTGGCTCATGAAATTTTGGAGATTGGCAAGTTAAAAATATGCAGGGTAGGCCAGGATCTGATACCGTGGAAAGTCATTGATCCATTTCCTGTCTAAAGGGAGTTTATATTGCATTGATCAGCTTTCTCATTGCTGGGTTGAAATGCCTGACACATACAATTTAAAGGAGGAAAGTATTTATTTTTCTTTCAATTTCAGAGTACTCAGTCCATGGTAGGATGAGTCGTGGTGGAAGGAAATACGGGAGCAAGCTGCTTACTTCATGGTGGATGTGAAGTAGACCTACTGAATCCAAGGCGTGTCCTCAGTGACCGCCCCCTCTAGTTGGGCCCCACCTACTCATAGCACATTCAGCTATCAACATCAGCAGGTTAATCCTCTGATGAGTATAGTGTCCCTGTGATCCAAAAATCACTCAAAACGTCCAGTTCAGTCAAGAGAACAATTAAGATTAACACACAATGGTAGAATCAGCACAACACAAAGTTCAAAAGCAGTCTTCTGAAGCATTCTGTCTAGCTTGGGGAAGCCAGTCTTCTCTCTGTTGAAGACTTCAGCTGACTGGGTGAGGATCAGCTATAGTCCCACATTACGGGGCCCAATCTTCTACTCAAAATCTCTCAGGTTAATGTTAGTTTTATCCAAAACACCCCAGCAACACTCAGACAAATGTTTGACTGACAACTGGGTGGTGGCTAAGGAGACACTTGAATATAGTCACAGTTCTGCTCTTGCATTTCTGGGTTCAAAATAAGACACTAGAGAAATTATACCAATAAATGCACTGTTTAGATTTTTTGTAAGTATTGTAAAGGAGTAACATGAAGTACTACGTGAACATATAGACAGGAAATGTGGAGTTGAGTTATATTAGCTAGTAATTCATTCTTCCATCAGGAAATAAGAATTAGCAGACATTTTTACTCTGATACCACCTTGTAACTTTAGACTGTAACTTTAAGTGTCATTGCCTAGCGACTTTAAAGTAGCCAAGCACAACTACTTTTTATCATATAGGGAGACAAAGAAGTCAACACTGTGTATAAGGGGAAGCTCTCCATTGTTCTAGTCTCAAACCTTGCAGAGTTAACTCTTCTGAGCCTGCCAGCATAATAAATTGAGTTCTCCTTGCTCTCTGGGTGTCTACTTGTTTCCATTTTGGGTTTTCTGTAACAAGGGATCAAGGTGTACTCCAGAAATGTAGAATTTACCAGAAAGCAAGATCAATGGAGAGTTTAGGGAATAGCAGTAACTCCTTAGAACTATTATGAAGATAACGGGATGGAAGATCTTGAGGATGGAGGACCTCAGAAGCTGCTTACAACTGGCCTTAATAACCAAGCTGCTTAGTGTGAGACGGCTACATTGCCCAGCTCATCTGTAAATACTCCGAGAGAAGGAGACACTTGGGCAACCTTTTCCAGGACGCCTTCCAATTAGTGGAAGTTCTTATCCTTCTGTTCTTACTGTCCCATGTCTTCATCTTTACAAGTAAATTACCTACTTTATAACTTGTCTCCCTTGTCCACAATCTCATTTCTTCACCTCATGAGACAAGAACCTGGCATCAGCACTATGGTAGCAAAACATGTATTCTGTAACATTATGACCCTCAATTTCAGGCGGAGGAAAAAAAAGTGTTTCTTGTAAAATTTATTTTTAAATCTATTTGACCAGAAAGAAAAGCACAATGGGTCAAAATGTCAGCAGAAAGAGGAGTAATTAAACACAACACCAACATTTGTTAGGAATATAAGAATAACAGACCTTTGTCTCTCTGATTACAAATCATGCTGCAGAGATCAGATGATGACATGGAATGGTCTCAACCATCATTTCAAAACTGCTGAAATAACACAGGTAAACCACAGGGATCATGCCTCGATCTGCTTTCGCTTCGTGAGGCTCTTGAGATGACAAGTCTGAACTATAGAGACAACTTTCCATTTTGATGAATGATCTTACCAGAGCGAAGCCCGTCATGAGCTAACATATGAGAAGGGGCTCTGACAGTGAATCCCTGCGGAAGCGTGTCAGTGCTAACAGCAGCATGGACAGGGAAGACTGTCCATAGAAACTTTCATTAACAATGCTATGCGAATTAAAGTTTTTTCATTTTATATTTTGGCAAAGAATTTGCCTACATTTTACTCACCTTGAGGTTTTTCAGGAGGGTGAAATTAATTAATTAGTTAATCTAGAGGAGTATATGTCAAGGCAGCTTAACTTTCAGGCTGTGACATGGCTACTTCTGGTTGATTTTAGCCAGATTTATAGTAAGAATCATGGACAAAAAGAAGAGCAGGAAAAACAAAATTGAAAAACTTAAATTTTGGCCCAGAAATAAACACATATATACTTGGGACCACAGAGATGTGGTTGCTTAAGAGATTAACACTGTAGAAAAGAAGTCAAAGACTTTATACCAGGACAATTAAAAAGATGCCTTAATGTCATCACAGGAGTTGGCCAGACCTAACTCAGCACAGGCTTAATGGTGCTAAAGTATAAATTTATGTGAAAGACTTTGGTCTCAGAAAAGAGCACCAAGTTGTTCTGCTCACCGAGAGCCCCCAAGGAAGCATTCCCCTTATTCAGTTATTCTGACCCTCAGGGTTTATTGCATGCACCTGTGGCTAAACAATGCAGTTACAGCTCTTACTAGTGGCAGCCCAAGGAATCTTTTATAGGGTACCGGTTTTGCAGGCATGCAGAATGCAAGAGTTAAGGGGTCACAAGAGTTCCAAAGGAAGGTTTGGGAAGCTAGACTGTGTGTCATAGGATTAAGTCAGAGTTCCAGCCGGGTGTTCCCTCAGAAGGTGATACGTGAAGCTGTAAGAAAGAAATCAAAACTGCAATAGAGACTTTCAAAAGCTTGAGACACCAGGAGCTCTGAACGTCTACCTGGGAAAGCTGCGGGCACTGAGCAGATGGAGCCCGAGAGAGAGGCTACTGGACTGAAAGTGGCAAGACTCTCCCAGCACATCCGCATGTGCTCAGGCTACTGCATGGGGAGTTAACAGGACTTCAAGTTTTCCCTGTTGGGTTCAGTCTAACTTTCATCTCACTGTTTTCTATGCTTTTATTCCCTACCTTTGGGATGGAAATGTCTTCCCTGTGTCACTCTATTTTGAGATTATGTGACTTTTTAAAATAATGGTTCACAGCTAAGACTTAGTCTTGACTCTCAGAGACTTTAGACTCAAGCTTTTGAGCAGTGCTGCAACTGTTAAGAGTTTGCTGACTGTTGGAAACAGACCAAATGTTTTTTGCTTAACTTTTGGGGTGGCAACGAGTAGAATATTATGGTTTAGATCTAAAATATTCATCCACAGTATCTGGTAGAGATGGTGCTTTCAGAAGGCATTGAACCGTGAGGGTGCTATCCTCATAAGGGGGTCAACCCATCAATGCGTTCATAGATGAATGTGCTATTGAAAGTTGGCGCCCAAATGCAGGAGGTAGGATTGTACCTTTGGAGGGTGTATCCCTTGCGATGGCGCTTTCCCTTTTTTCTTCTAGCCATTTGGAGGTGTCATTGAAATGCAATGTCAGGAGATAGATGTGGCCATGAGAAAGGGCCATGATTGTCCATGGGAGACTGGCTCATGCAACATCCTCTAGTCTCTTCACGGGTTCTCCAGAATCCGATTATCTGATCAGAGTAGGCTCATTGTGAGTGAGTCTGTTTTCAGGGAACCTCAATATCACAGGTGAGCTGTTTTGGTTTGCCTTGCTCCCCTGCCATGATGTTTCTGTCTAGAGCCAGCCTGTTACAAAGGGAAACTTTGGAAATCATGAACCAAAATAGATTATTTTTTCACTAAGTTGTAAGTGTCATATATTTTGCCTCAGAATGGAGAGCTGACTAATACTACTCAATTTTAAAAAATGCCCAAAAGGGGCTGGAGGAACAGTTCAGCAGTTAAAGTGTTTGCCTAGCAAGCTGAAGACCCTGGCTTCGAATCCCCAGAACCACATAAGTCGGGTGTGGTGATACACACCTGAAATCCTAGCACTCAGGATGCCGAAGCAGGAGGATTCTCATTAGTTTGAAGTCAGCCTGGTTCCATAATGACTTCAGGACCAGCCTGGACTATAGAGTGAAACCCTGTCTCAAAAAATTGCTCAGAATACTTTTAAGAATTTAAAAATATCATTTTCTAGGGATGGAGAAATGGTACAGTGGTTATAGAGTTTGCTTAGTAAGCACAAGGCCTTTGATTCCTCAGCATCAATGCCTTTTGTAGCTATTCAGGATTTTCTGGGCAGAGAAATAAGGTAGTGAAATTAAGTCCATAATTGTTTCAGTAATCCAGTACCCATCCAGAAGGTAGCAAAAGAGTCATTCATTACATAATTTTTGTCCTACAGTTTATGAATGAAATGCCTTAAATCAAGATATTTTTACTTCCATGAATTATTACTTATACTACCACTTACCAGCTTTTAAAAATTCATCAATGGTCACGATTCTCTGTTCATTTTTATTTGTTATTATTAATACTTATACTGGGAATTGAACCCAGGCCTTTACACATGCTAAGCAGACGCTCTACCAGTGAACTATACCTAGCCACAGCATTCACTTTTCAATTTGTATTTTTGCATTATTTTACTTTAAGCAAATGCCGAGAATATATAAACCCTCTGTCTTCATAATCTGAACAAAATGTAGAGGAAAAGAATATGCTTTAGAAGAATATGCTTTGAAATAATAATAATTATGCCTGGAATGTAAAATTGGAGGAAATAAGCATAATTTACATGCATACTCTTACTGTGAATGAAAAACACTGATGCTGTTACAGGCTACTTCAAAGGCCATATTTCTGAGATCCTTTAGCTTGCCAACTGGCCACATCAAAGGAGGCCACTCATTGGAGTAAACAGGAGAAAGTTTATCCAAAGATCAGAAAGGAAGAAAGAGAGAGGGAGATAAGAAATAGAAACAAACAACAGTCTTTCTTCTGAGAAAAGTAACCCCCAGAGACAGGAAGTTGAACTACATGCTAGGACCGCTGTGTTTGGACTCCCGGCTTGCTCTTCTAAAGCTGCTTTGTGGGCCAAGGACAACTAAGCCACCTGTGGAGGAGGGAGAAGCCCAGTTCTCAAAACCAGAGGTGAAGGGACAGTGGATCCTAGACCTCACATTTCATTGGCTTCCTATAAAGAAAATGCCCCATGCTGTTGAGAGTAAATCCTTCATTCTAATTGGCTTAAAAGCTAAACAATTGCACTGACCCTTGCTTTCATGTCCAATTTTGTTTTATCCATTGTACTTTCCTTTTTAACTAGGCCACACACCTGGCTGTGTTAAAACTTGCCTGAGCTTTGTATCTCATCGTGTCGACTGGGCTGGTTTTTTTTTTTTTTTTTTTTTTTTTTTTTTTTTTTTTTTTTTTTTTTTTTTTTTTTTTTTTTTTTTTTTTTTTTTTTTTTTTTTTTTTTTTTTTTTTTTTTTTTTTTTTTTTTTTTTTTTTTTGACTTTTACTCTTTCTCAAGCAAAAATATGTATTCTCAATATCTTTTATTTCTACTCTTGGCTTGGACTTCTTTCTGATCTTAAACATTAACATTCTTCAACTGAGTTTCTTTCTGGGGAAAGATGTCTTTAATAGGATTTTTCCCATTCCTTATCTTTTTTTCTTAATCCTTTACTGGCCTATCCCTTTCATACAGTATTCAAAATTTTAAAGAGGCCTCTGTAACCCTGTCTCCTTCCGTCAGCTCATAGAAATTGACATGTAGAGAAGTATAACCTGAATAGAAAATACAGGTCCTGACCCCAGGAGTTTGAAGTCCGATTCAATATTTATGGGGAGGATGAGCCAACCTGTCAGACAAAACAGGGTCTTCCAAAGGAGATCCTGGCTGGCACAGAGACTTGCTGTCTTTCTTCTCACTGTACCCTTTTTTTTTTCTTCCATAAAATCTTGTCGCATCTCTGAGTCTCTGAAATGGAGATTTGAGGAGCAAAGAAGGTCCTCTATGTTGTTGAAGACTGTCCTTGAAAAATCCTGTTTTATTCCACTGATATCTGTCCCCTGAGTCTTTTGGTTGGTCTGTGAGCTGTACAGGCTATGAGGCCCAGTGACAGACAGGAAGAGACCTACACTCCACCCATGTTTCTTTGGTGTGAAAAGTCCCCGTGATGCCCAGAGAGAAACCTATGAAACACAGACAAAATAAGATGGGTGAGGTCTTAATATCAGTGCTTCTGGAGATGGAGGCAAAAGTTACCATAATCAAGGTTAGGAGGGAGAACTGAAGCCACAGCCAGTGCTGGGCTTATAATCAGAGCTATAATAAAACTAAAATCCAAGTACATATGCCAAATCCCCAAGCACTATGTAATTAACATGCATATTAATATGCACCACAAACATAACAAAATGATAAAAATTGGAAGTCAAAATAAGAAAACTCAAGCAAGAATTACCAGGAAAGTAGGTTAACAGGAACATTTTTTAAAAAATCAGGACAAAAGATCAAGTGGCTTTTTAAAACCTGATTCCTCTGCAAAATTTCTGTGTTTCCTTGTCTGTAGCTGTTGGGGGCAGTGTGAAATTGTTAGGGAAAAAACTGGAGGCAGTAGAGATTCAGGGATGTGTACCTCGTGAAACAGGTGGGCAGTGTTCTAGGAAAAACAAAAAAAAGTGACAAGAAGAATCAGCTGATGAAATTGTAGCTAGGCGTTTACCTTATTTGGCTATGGTTCTGATAAGATACTTGCCTGATACGGATTCGGTCTGATTAATTGGTAGCTTGCAGTTTGCTAAAGCTTGGCTGCGGTGGTTAGCTGAGACTCAGTGAGTGGTTGTGGTATTATAGCTAGTCCTAAGGTAGGTAACTGGTTTTAAACATACTAAGTTAAATTACTGTGCATTAATATAGAGATAACTTCAGGTCAAACTTAATTTAGTCTAACACAGTAAAAGATGAATCATTTCCTCTTTGATTATAAGAAGGAGACATTTTGAGTTCTTAGAGTTAATTTTTTCAAAAGCTTTGAGAAGTATATGAACTCACAGAGTTGTGGGCTTTGAGAGGTATTTGTTTATTTTCTTAATTTTTTTATCTTAAGCAAAGCAAGACTGAAGAATGCAAGCAAAGGGGATTTTATCTTCAAATTAAAGGAGTAGAATGAGATTATTCTCTTAGATTGTATAGACATGTGCGCTATCCATACATTATAAAAGGGAACAATAGAAAACTTCATAGTTATTTTTAACAGATGTTTAGTGTGAATGAGAGTCAGCCACAGAAGGTTAAATATCACGTGGTTTCTCTAATATGAGAAACCCAGAATACAGACATTCTAAAAAACCTAATGTGTCTGATAGTGTGGAATGGGGGGATGCGGAGGGCACGGGAGGGCCAAGGGAGGCGGGGGAAGGGGTTGTAATGTTGACGCTACATTTATGTGCACAAAATATTCAAACGCATTGTACATTGAGTATTGCATCATCATATTTCTGTCTGTCTGTCTTTCTGTCTATTTATGTAGATGAAAAAATATTTTTTGGAACCTCTAGCCAGTACAAAAATACATGAGAAAATGGTTCTAGGGCTTTCTGTGAGGGAAGCATCTGTTTTCTTTGATCCTCTGATGCTCACCAGAGGCAGTGGGGAATGTCTGAAGACAGGAAGTGGCAAGCAGCGGGAAGTAACCCCATCGCACCACCTGTGCGAATGTGCCAACGTTTGGCTCTTCAGTTGTTCACTGGTTGCAGATGAGGGTAGAGTGTACGCCTCTGTGGCCCTGCAGACCTCTTCACCACCAGCCCTGCACAGATGCCAGAGGGGGAGCGGGACCTCCTGGGGTTCTGGGCAGGTGGCTCCTCTTCTCAGCATTAACCACCCTCCTGCTGTCTTCCCCCACAATTCAGTGTGGAATTCATAATTTTTATTCATTTCTCTTCCTCGCTTTTCAACCTTCACTTCTTCATAAAAATAAATGTCGTGTTGTTAGCATGAATATTCTTTCCATAGCAATAAGTATATATGTATGTATATATGAATATAAAACCCCTAATACTATCCTCCAAAAGTAATCACTGTTATTGTGTTGAATATTTTTCCAGATTATTTTTTCTGCTTATTTTGAAAGTCTGTCTTGATATGAATGTCATGAAACTCATGTAACTTAGGCTTTTGCTCTAAAGAAAATATTAATACAACTCAAAAGTAAATATTGTATACCTGACAATGTATTTTGAAGAGCTGACAAATACTGCAAGCATTTTATCCCAGTTTTAAGTTTTTACTTAGGTGCTTCTGCCCTACCATGATTGACTCAGGATCCAGCAGGCAAAGACGGAAGGAAGTGCATGTTAGCACACAGGAGGGGATGAGCAAATACATTATGGCAGAGAATCAATGCTACAAACTAACCAGGGCCCACTGTAACCAGTGAGGTCATTAAGAACGTGGTTAAAAGGTCAGTTATGACCTTGGCCATGGACTCGATTCCAGAAGCACACTCTGATCTGTGTTTTAATTTATACAGCATTTTGAGGGCAAATAGACAGAAACAAATTATAGCATAAATAAACACCAAAATGTAGTAAACATTATATTGTTATGTTTGTATCAGAATGAATAAATAAGCCAGAAATACAATTACAAAACCTTAGAACTGATAATGTCATATTTTGATATTTAAATTAGAGTTGTTCCTTCATAAATTTACAGAAAAGATAAACTGTTTTGGTAAAATAAATTATGTTTTCCCAGAAAAATACTTTGGACCCATAATTTACATGGCATTGACATTGAATTCTCTCTGAATTATACAACTAAATGTGAAATGTATGCATATTTTAGGAGATAAATATATCAGGAACATTATCTAAGTGTATAAATAAATACGCAATACTATGATCTTGTATAATAAAAAGAATTCTTACAGATTACACATACATGTGTGCACATGTGTGTATGCACACACACACACACACACACACCCATACACACATACACACACATCCCTAACCATAAGCTGTGTTGGCTACTTGAAAATTAAGAGCTATTTTTCTTAAAAATTTTATAGAAAGAGTTAAAGCAAGTCATAGAATGAGAAAGACATTGACAAATTGTTTGACATTGACCCACAAAAATTCATGTCTGAGATACTAGAGGAGCCCCTAAAAAAGCAACAGATAACACATTAGAAAAAAAAAAGAGATAAAAACAGACCTTCCTCAAAAAAGGAAAAAGAACTACCAAACAAACATATGAAGAGTTGTTCTATCTGATTTGTATGAGAAAATGGAAATTAATGTTTCAATGAAATATCACTGCCATACATCAAAAGTGAGACATTTTGATGTGGCAACCAATACTGAAATTTTAATATTATATAAATTGCTACAGAAACTTCGAAATCATGGTAAATATACTGTATAAAGACTAACCTAGAAACAAATCCTCTGTGAGCTAGGAATTCCACTTCTGGGGATATTATATAAGAAAAATTTTACGTATATATGTGAGTATATGTGTTTAAAATGTCCTTAGTATTTCACAGAGATAAGTATGAAAATCCAAATGAGTCATGGCAAAAATATACTGAATATTTAAATGACAAAATTATTACAGCAAAAGGCATTGCCATTAAATCGTTCAAAATACATCCTCTCCCTTTGAACACACTTTTCCCAAGCAGCGGGGAGAGTCCTTTTTTCAGGTATCTTTAATTGTCTTATAATGTCTGTCTTGATGGCCTGAATAGATTCAAAATGCTTTCCTTTCAGTTTTGGGAGTCTGATTATTTTCAGCTATTGGTATATTCTAAATATTAGTTCTCTGTTTGAGGGGTAGGCGGCAATTTTTCCACCATTCTGTTGGTTATCTCTTCCGTCTGTTGGTTGTTTTCTTTCCTGTGCAGAAGCTTTTAAATTTGGTATGATCTCAGTTGTTGATTCTTGGTCTTGTACAAGAAGTGTTTAATAAGACAGTCTTTACCTATGTCTTCAATGGTTTACCTATTTTATCTTCTAGCAGATTTAATGTTTCTGGTTTAATATCTAGGCCTTTGATCCCTTTTGATTTGATTTTAGTATATGATGAAAAATACAGGTCTAGATTCATCCTTCTGCATGTGGATAACCAGTATTCCCAGCACCATTTGTTAAAGAAGTCATTTTTTTTCTCCCATGTCTGTTTTTGGCCTCTTTGTCTAAGATCAGTGAGTGCCTGTGTTTGTAGCAGCATAACTAATAATAGCTGAATCTTGGAAGTAACCTAAATGCTCATCAACAGATGAATAAATAAAGAAAATGTGGTATATATACACAATGGAGCACTACTCTGTTAGAAAAATAAACACATTTGAGTTATTTGTAGGAAAATAAAAGCCTTTTAAAACTATTGTGCTAAGCAAAATCAATCAGGCACAGAAGATTAAATATTGCATGGTCTTGCTTGCACAAGAAGCCCAAAACATAGATAAGTAAAAAAAGCAAAATAAAAGAGATAGTGGGAAACAGGGAAGTAGACTTTATGGAGATGGGAAAGGGGTCTGGGGATAAGGGGGAAACTGGAGATTGGGAAGGGAAACGGGAGGTAAAAGCGATGACGATGTGACAAATATAGGCGCCAGTTCTTCGAGTTGAATGCAACATACTGATAAGAAAAGTAGTTCTGAGAAAAAAGTTTACTTTTTACATTCATTTTGACTGAGGAAAGCTAGACATTGTTCAGTGTCATGTTTGGTGGTTAAGGTTGATGAGAACACTGATGACTGTACGAGCCCTCCTGTTGGATGACACCGCCCAGCAACCCCCACCACATTTTAACACCTAGAAAAGTCACTGAGGAAAGACGACCAGGGCTGCTTCTAAATGTGGCAGGAAGGTCAGGGTAAGTGTGTTCTAAAGACAGAGAGTGTTCACAGTAGCAGCAATGGCAATGTGTCTTTTCCTGTAATCATTTTTGTAAAATTTAAATATTTATTCTATTTTGATGATCTCTTATTTTTATCAATAATGATATGAAAAATTATGATTCATTTATACAATGTAGACATTTTAATTATGCATAATAAACTACAGAATCTTACAACATCTTATTTATAAGTGAAGCAAGATACAAGATAATGCCTACAATATAATCCATTTACATGGGAAGTGGGCCAAACTAAAGCATTATTTTGGACCCTCACATGTGCATGATAAAACCCACAAGGAACTGTGGAATGTGTGATACTGGCTGATGCTAGCTGGATTATCAGAGGCTGTAATGTATACACATAGGGTTTCAAAAATGCTGAATTTGTGTCTTTGGAGATTTATTTATTTTGTAATTTGTATGAATACTGTACATTTCAAGGCTTCTGGGTTATGTATGTGCCATATTTTGTAATTTGGAAGAACAGAGAAAGGGATGTAATTTATCAAAATATTGTTTTGAAGGAGAATAAAAGATTATGTGGTACCTATTTAAAATAGGGGATCAAGAAATGTTTCAAGTGAGTTCTGAATCAGATTTAGAAAGGCCTTCATGTGTATATTTGTGAAGAAGGTATTATTTTCTTAAATTCTTACTATTTCTTCTTATTATTCTTATTATTATTTTCTTAAATTCATTCTTTAATTTTACATTTAGCCTTTTGCCATTTTTTTAAATGTAATTTTTAAGGTCTGCTCCAAGTTGACCTGTAAATGGCCATTATCTTAGTTTCTTTCTTTCTTTCTTTCTTTCTTTCTTTTTTTTTTTTTTTTTGCCATGAGAGAATACCCAAAATCCACAACTTTAGGAAAGAAAGATTTATTTTAGCTCACAGTTTCAGAAGGTCACAGTCTGTTCATGAGTGGATGGCTGAAAAATAGTGGAATCACATGGCAGGGATAGAGTTGGACAGAGCCAAACTGGAGCTGGAGCCAGAGCCAGAGCCAAACCAGAGATCCTCAAGGCATGGCAGAACAGAGTGAAGTCAAGGAGGAAGGGTAAACCCAGCACACACCCCTCCAGGTCTAGTCCCAAGCATCTGCCCTTCCAGCCACGCCCATCTCCCAACAGCACACAGTAGCCTTCGGTACATGAGGCTTTGGGGGACACTCCAGATCACAGCACAACAGCCATCTATTTGTTTCATGCTGTTAAAAAGTCTATGTTTATTTGATCTACTTCCTATACCATCTATTTTTAAATTTTCTATTGTCTTCCTTTGGTGATCTGTGTGCCCAAAAGCAGTGCCACAGCTTTTCAGTTTTGAAAATTACTTTTTTTGTATTGAATTCTTTCACATGATTTTGGAGCTATGACTTGAGATTATTTTAGTAATTTTTTTCTAAAATTTGACATGTTGTTCAATATAGTTATGCTTTATTAAGCAGAACAAGGAAGTATCACAGATGGCTACTGATAGGGTTCTAAGTCAGAAGAGCTTGCTGTGACATTGCTCTTAGATTTAATTCATTAATTGTGTTGTGTTACCATTAAGAATTATTTGGAATAATAATAATGCATATAGCTAGCATTTTATTAAAATTAATTTTGATAAAGCAATATTAAATGTTCACAGGATTTTATTCAGTAACTGATGAGTTACTATAATGACAACCACTAGGATATAATAAATCTTAAATAAATATTAGTTGGAAGTAATAATTACCTATTTATAATGTTAGCAAATAAAGAAGTTATATTTTTTTTCTTCTGCTGATGTAGCAAATCACAATGAACTCAGTGGTTCAAAACAACAAAAGCTTATTTATTTATAGTTTGGGGAACTGGAATTCTGTGAGGCTAAAATCAAAGTATTAGCAGCACTGTGTTCTCTGTAGAGGAGAATCTAATTCCTCTAATTCCTCTTTATCATTACATTTAAAATATAATCAATTGATTTCACAATAATAGAACAAAGAAGGTCAAAACACATAGTCAAGTTGTCAGTAACTTTAAAAAAAAAAGCTGTTCATGTTCACCTGGCAGTGCCCTCCTGGTCACCAGGCACCAATGACACCGCTGTCCTGTGAGATAGACTCCTGGAATAGTGGGAGCCCGAGAAGCTGGTGGGAAAGAATGTTTGTGTTTCACTCGTGAATATTAGGTGCTCCTCTGAAAGTATTTTAAAAAAACTGTTTTTAGTGGGGAAGATAAAACAGAAAAAATATATTGGAATTGATATAAAGTTGTGGTAATGTAGTATAGACTCACATGACCAAGGATAAGTTATGTTGAGTCTCAGGGCGTTTAAAACTTATTTAAGATATTGAGGAATGCTACAACAGAGTAGTTCTTTTCTACTAAGACATTTCCTTGGATCTTAAAATGTGTTTTCCTTTCTTGTTTTTGATTGGAGAGTTTGCTGATGCTCAGGGCCGGTTCAGAAATTCATCTTAGCTGCATCAGACCCTACTTGATATGAGAAGCTCAGTTTTCTACTCTCTAAAGAATAAAAAAGCACAGGTGTTAATAATAACTTATCTTTTGTAAATAAGTAAATCATATTTGATACACATATTAACAGTCACTTCTTTTGTAAGTAAGTAAGTCGTACTACAATTGGAGCAACTGGAAAAAAATTCAATTTCCTATAATATGACTGAGCTGGGAAATTCCTTAAGTACATAAGTAGTCTATACAAATAGAATTTAGTATAATCTTTTTTATAATTTTAAAAAC
The DNA here is from genome assembly GCA_004027205.1 of Ctenodactylus gundi. Taxonomy (NCBI): domain Eukaryota; kingdom Metazoa; phylum Chordata; class Mammalia; order Rodentia; family Ctenodactylidae; genus Ctenodactylus; species Ctenodactylus gundi. Next base: position 97,077 of record PVKB01001460.1, read on the forward strand.
ATGACCTAGTAGAATTAAGCAAAACAAAACAGGTAAGTGTGTTTTAATTCCAATCCTAAAGCAATTCTTTTTCTGAGACAGGATTTTGTTCTGTAGCTCCGGCTGATCCTGAACTCACTATGGAGCCCAGGCTGTCAGAGAATTCATAGCAATTCTCCTGCCTCAGCATCCCAACTACTAAAATTACAGGTGTGTGCCTCCATTGCTCAACCACCTGTGATGCTGGGGAATCAAATCCAGGGCCCCATGCTTCCTAGATAAGAACTTCAATCACTGAGCTACACCCCAGTCCTAACATAATTCTTAATCTCCTTCCCTAAGACCTTTAACCAGTGATGAAAACAATAGCAAAATAATAGAGTTTTAGGTTTTAAAATACTTTTATATTAACAATATGTACTAACAGATATAGTTATACATCTATGCTTTAAAAAATAAGCATTCTTTCATGTATGGCTACAAAAGCTGAAATGATGTCACTTTAGCACAACAGCAAGCATAAAGCTAAATGACCCTCATCAGCTTTCTAGTGCATCTCACCGCATTCCTTATCCCACCTCTTCATAAACTTTAAAGAGTTATAAACATATACACACAAAGTTTAACTCCCATGTAAATTAGCTCTGATTATAAAACATGTTATTTACATTAGGCCTTTAGTGAACCATTTTTTTTTCTTTCCCTTAAACCTATGAGGTAATGTCCATGCCAGCATCTCTGTCATTGTCTCAGAGACGTCCATTTTGTCACACCACTGTCGGCTTTCTGCTTAGGCTTTCTCTCTGTGACGGCACGCTGACATCCCTGGTCAGTTACGCCCCTGCTGGTAGGGCAGTGGCCCTCACCTGGGGAAGAACTGTGGATTGGCCCCTCCTCTGGGGGCGTCCATCACACACACACCAGCAGGAGTGGAGTCCAATGGCACCCAAGATCTTGTCAAGTTTCATTTGACACAGCCCATGAGGTAAATATCTCATAGGTATCTTACAATACTGAGCTGAATATGGAAAGTTACCCTAGAGGCAATCGAGTTGTTTAAATGTTGATTGTCCCAAGTTCTATAGTTTTTTATTCCTCTGTCTCCAAGAGAAAGAAAAGGAAGCTTGGATGTTCAGTACTTTAGAGATAGATACAGCTGTTAGATATTTGTGATTGCTCTAAAACCCTCTGCCGACGCCGGATCTCCTCCTGTTGTCTTCTGAGTTCACCTTCGATTATTGCTTTTTCCTTCTCAGCTTCTTCCTAAGGAGTGATAAATAAGAAGCTGTAAAATTTAACAAAGAGGAGATGAAGCTTTTTTCTGACTGCCTAACTCACTGACTTGACTTTACTTGTTGTAATCCACAGTAGAAAAGGGGAGTCCCCAAGTACCTGTAGTTATTCATTCTCCTCTTTCTCTAGCTCCAGAAACACCATGTTTGGAACCCTGAAGTGTTGGTGTTCTGTATAGCACTCCATATGAACTCCCTTGGTTTTGCACAATTTCCTAGCCACATTCAGCTCGCTCTCTCTCTCTCTCTCTCTCTCTCTCTCTCTCTCTCTCTCTCTGGTTTGTACTCATAGCAATCCTCCTCAGCTTCCCACGTGTTGGAATTACAAGTGTGCACGACCACACCCAGCTTAAGTGGTGTTGGGGGATCAAACCTGGGGCCTTACTCTTACTGGGCAAGGGCTCTAACCCTGAGCTTCACCCAGAGCTCTGACTTCAATTCTCACACGCCATATGATGTTGAATATTTTTAAATGAGGAGGCTGCTGGAAAAAAATGGAGTGTCTTGGTGACATCCAGAGTCAGGTGAGATATCTCACCTTGTGTTGGGGATATGTTCCAGGGTGGTGGCAGAAGTGAAAATCAAAACCCACGGGTTTCAGTCTTAAAACTAGCTTGAAGTAGGTAGGGAGCAATGAGTACCAGCAGATAGGCGGGGAGCCAGGGCGGGTGTGAGGGAGCCAGTTGTCTGCTGAGGGCTCACATAGGAATTTCTCTCCAGGTCGGCAGGGGCAGCAACACTACCGACCCCACCGCCCGGGAAGCCAGTTTTCTTAACTCGAAGGGCATCGCGATATTGGCGTTTTAGTCATCTTTGGGGCCTCACTTGCCAGATCTGAAAACCGGGGCATTGGCCCTGCTTGCCAGTGGAGAGCTTAGGAGAGAGACAAGCGCGGGCAGGGGGCTTTGTACAGGCCTGGCACGGCTCATGCTAAAACTGAAGGACTCGATGGAAGAAATTGCAAGTTACAGGCCACAGACCCCGAGGGGATCAAGGCGGGCCAGGGGCAAAGACCCAGCCCCAGGAATGTGGTGCCACGGAGTACCTCGGGTGAAGAGATTCTCCAGAGCAAGTCACCAATTAAGAATAACAACTTGTGTGGACCGGAAAATGCCCTAATTTTTACTTGGCAATTTATAGCATCATCCTGTGGCAAATACCATTCCAAGCACAAATGTTAGTACATTTAATTATCACAATAACTTCATACACTAGATACCCTCACAGTCTCAGTTTGACACAAGAGAAAGAGGCGCCCAAGAGATAGTAACCTCGCCTGGGGCCACGGCTTGGTAATAGCTGGTGCCTGGATCCCCCAGGAGCGCGGTAGGGGTCCTTGCCCTCAGCCACAGAACTAGGCGGCCCCTTTTCCCTTTAAGGCCATTGGGGGAAGCCCTGAGCTGAAACAACTCATAAATACCTGGAGGCGTTCCCGGCATTCGCGGTCCCACTGCCTCTGCCTCCAGGCCCGGAGGTTCGCTGCCTGTGTCTCCATCTGTCTCACTTGCTCCTGATGGAGGCGCTCCCGCTCCTCCGTGAGGCGCCGGTTCTCCCTGAGCGCGGCCTCCAACCTTTGTGCCTCGGCCCTTTGGGCTTCTGCCCTGCTCTGCTCCTCTGCGGAGAAGGAGGGAAATGCCAGACCGCTTCAGATTGCCGATGCTGCTGACTCGGCTCTTAGTCTTCCTTCAGCTCCGGAGATAACACCCGGGGCGTCCCTCCCTCCAGAGATCCGTGCCACAGGGGAGCAGGCCGCCCTGAGGCCTGAGGAGCTAAGATGGTCCTTGCAATTCCTACTCTAGGTTAAGGATCTCAGGGGGCCGGGCCCGTTTGTTTTCAAATTTATAGACCTTTTTTGACAGTGTTACATCGTTCCCATTTTCTTCTTACCTTCTCTCTCCTTTTTCTTGGCTGTGAGAGCCTGGTCTGCCTGTAGAATCGAATCACTCACAGACTCCTTGGACTGTAAGTATTCCTGTAGAACTTCCCCAGCCTATAAGCCCCCAAAACATGCAGTTAGTGACAGAAAAGTGTGACTAGCAAAATTGAAAATATTTCTTTCCTCCTACGTTTTTTTACCCCTCAATAACGCTCAGCTGGTGCACGGTGAAACTTTCTGTAAGTCTGTCTTGTCCCAGGTGAGGGCATGAGAGTGGCTTTGAAAACCAAAACTCCCAGGGACTTGAGATGCAAACAGCTTGTTCACAATGAAAACATACCGCACATTGGTTTTTAAGAACTTATGCGGCTGAGTTCAGTGGTATCTATCTAAAATCCCAAAGACAACAGAGGCCCAGGCAAAAGGATCACCAAGAGTGAGGCCAACCTGGATAACTTGTCAAGAACCTGACTGAAAAATAGGTGTATTGCGAGATGAGAGATGGCCGGGATATAGCTCAGTAAGAGAGTGCCTGCTTACAATGTACAAAACCCTCGGTTCGATCCCTGTTAACTCTCCCCACTCCCCCTCCCCACACACACTCACACACACAATTAATATGAATCCTGAGAAAGAGATTTTTCTCTCTCCTCCAAGATTTAGGAACTAGGAACAGATTAAGCTTACAACTAACTGTTGGTATCATCTTTGCTGCCCTGAGGGGGTAAACCTGGCTCAAAATGAAGCCCGTGGTCAGGAAAACAGAACAGAGAAATTAAGGAAGGGATTGGAAAGAAAAAGAGAAGGAGGGAAACTAGCGCCATTGGTTGATTCTTAAATATATCTGTACTTACAGCTAAATTAAAACCTTTTGATTTTACTTTATACAAGCCTACTTTTTTCCTTTGTTAAATTATTTTCCATATGTGGTCACTGTCCTGTGTAGCCAAGATGAGTCCCTTTATTACAGGGAGTACTGCTGGTTTCACCAGCTGCCTGGTAATGATAGGGCTGCTTTGTTTTCATCTCATAGCTAACCTAAGCCAGAGAGTGGGATTCCGCCCCCCACCCCCCATGTTCGTTCAGTGAAAGACCAACTCCCGGGCAGAGGCGCAGTGCTTTCTTTGTGCTTGTATTGGTCTCATTCCTCTTGTCCTCCAAGATTTTTAAAAATAAGAAAGTCCCTATATTTTCTGTTATTAATGGATAAAACTAGGGATACCTGTGTTCCTTTCCTGGGCTGCTGATAGTACTTTGCCTTGAGCTCTTCCATTTTCTGAAGGAAGAGATTATGACCTCCTGGCTTAGAATAGATCCCCTTCTCCAATTCTTCTTCCAGAGGACTGAACACCTCCTGGAGTAGAACTGCGCAGCGTTCTGAAGAGACCTTCTCATTCTGCTCACACAAGCCGTCCCACTTTGTGTTTAGCAAGGTCTTCAAAGGTATAAAACCCGTAAAGATGTTAACAATAATTCAGTAGTTCCAGAAATTATTTTACAAAAGAATCTGTATTTTTTTTCCTCAAGGTTTAACAGAATATAAGCAGTATTTTCTATTTCTCATGATACCTGAAAAATTCTGAGAATGATACTATATGAAAAATAGCATTTGCTTTTTAGTTAGAAATTTTCTGAAACTCCATTCTTTGGTTATTTCTGCTTTAGATGTGACCTTCTGACCTATAACCCCTGTCCTTATTCCCTAATTTGAAATGCAGCTACACTGCTTTACAGCGTTCTGGTTTCAGTGGTTTTATACCTTCAATGAGAAGGGAAAACAGAACGAGTTCTTGGGGGCTATCAGCTTATTCTGTAACTCCCGGGTACAAACATTTTAGTAGGTACAAGTGGCAATTTGTTTGATTAATTAAACAATACAGTTAATAATAATACTTTGTAAATACAATTTTCTTAAAGTACAAGATCAATTCGATTTAGTCCCTGGGCATGGCATGATAAAGGTGCGTTATGTGCACATAGGAAAACTTCAAAATCCAAACAGCCTGAAGTATTTACATTTTGTTTTCAAAATAAAAGTGATATGGACAAATAACTGGTTGTCATTATTTTCTACTACAGAAGGATTTGTTTTTCTTAATTCAGCCCACTCTTATCATTCTTAGCAGTATTTTGCCTTCTACGAGCTTTAATGCCCATGAACTTGAGCAAAATAATAGTAATAATGATTACCTGTAATTCCTCCTGGAAAGTTTGGCCCTCATCCTTAAAAGAGTTCTTTTTGAAGACTTCCATGGCCTCTGTCTCACAGGCCCTGTGCAGGTCCAGCAACTCCTGGAGGGTCTCCGTGGGCAGCTGCACCTTTTGGCCCATCATCTGGTCATAGAGGGCCATGGCCTTTTTCACTGCAGCTGAATTCTCTTTCTGTGTCAAGGCCAGGACTGCATTCTCTATGCAGGGCAGATCCCCACTATTGATGGCATCCACATAGGTCTGCACTAGGCTCTCTAGGCCTTCATAAAGGGAAGACATGCTTATATTATTTGTGAAGAAAGAGTCCACAATCTACATTGAGTAATTCTGAGAATATCAACTTAGTGATTTGTTTTCTGAACTTTTTTTTTTCACATTCTGGCTGGTAGTGAAGTAGTCCAGGTAAGTTCCTTTGGGAAATTATAAGATTTCCTAAAATCTTTCCTTTCTTGGGAAAAGAAACAGCATGTAAAGAAGAAAATACAGAAAATTTCAAGATATATGTAATTATTCACATGACCTCATTTTCTGTTGAGGAATAAGGGGATAATCGTGCAAAAAGTCATGGATAAACGATTAGGGTGCCACACAGGCCTTAGTGTCTTTAATTTCTTTTTTTTTTTTCTCTTCTTCACTTTTCTATTTTTCCTCCAGAACTTTCTTGCTTTTTTTACTTTATTATGATGAAACTGAAAAAAGAGACACACTCCTCTGGAAAAAAAATAAGGTAAAATAAGCAAGTTTAGGCCTGTTTCCCTCATTCTTTGTTAGGACTCCCTTGTTTCACTTCCTGCCATCTTCTCAAGTACAGCAATTAATTATAAAATTCTGAGATACAGAATTGGTAGGAAAACTTGACCAAGAAGACTATTTATATACCTTTTATGATTCTAAACACTGGGGCTTTTGTTGAATATTTGCATCCAGCAAATTCCATTTCTACCAGGAATATGTGTATTGCCCATCTTTTGTCTGTCCAAGGCTGTGACACACAATAAAATCTCATGTATTTGCTAAATGCTGCCAACCCGTGTAGGTCAGTTTAGTTGAACAGTAGAACACTGAAGGGTAAAGCTTTTTAAAGTTCTTCTTATCTTCATTTAATTTTTTAAGGTAATTTTGAGACATTACTAAAAACACACGAGAAATATGTTCTAGATCCAGTACAATTTTGTTAAACATGGTCATGTGATTTTCATGATGATAAATACCCTGTATTTGTGAAAACTGGTCCTACAAGGTGACACATGTTTCCCTTATTCTGTACATCAAGTTGAAGAAGAGTACTCACAGGGTCCATTGACCTTGAGGCCTCCTGAAAGCGTCTTGACTGTGGAATGACTGTAGATATAGGAGCGAAATTCTGTCATTTGCTGCACAAAATCAGAATGCAGCTCATTGTCATGCAGCATCTCAAGCTGCTTGAGCTTCTCCCCCTTGGCAGGTGAGTCAAAGGTGAAGCATTTCTTTATTGGAAAGAACTTCTTTATGCATAGACGGGGCAAATTGAAATTTTGAATTGTTTGATTGCTACCTGGAGAAGGAAAATAGGATTTTATTTAGTATGGAATTTACGTTTGCTACTTACCTCAAGTAACAGTTCTTTGCTCCTAATGCTTTTCATTTAATATATGTGTATAAACTCTAAGGAAAAATGAAACAGAACTTCTTAAAGGAAAGGATAAAAGAGGAGATATTTGTCCCAAGAATAGGGCAGTGATACAGGTTAATATTGAATTCATTAGCTCATTCTAAGTTAATATTATTATTTTATAAAAAAGTTAGGTATATAAATATGGGAAACTATACAGTTTAGTCACTGACAAAAAAATAGAAGGTTATTGAGTTACTTGTTTTCCTTTTTCCAAAACCAAAGCCCTATTACCTTCTTTCAGACTCAGTGCGCTGTCCAGATATTCATCGGGTGTCATGAAGTGTTCGTCTCTTTTCAGGCAGAGGTAGAAATCTCTCAGAGCCCACACTAAGGCAGGAAAGAAGCCCGCAGTGTCAGAACCACCTTCAGCTCCATTAAGGTCAGGGGAGTTTCTTGTCTTGAGCAGATCTGTCAGCTCTGTCACTCGGCTGAGACACAGTTGAGGAAAATGGGCAGAGATGTAGCATCTAACCCCATATTTTGTTGTGTGTCTCACCAAGCCATTATTTTCCCTATGGCATGTGAAAAAAAATCGACTTTTCTCCCATCGAAGCTCCTTTTCTTGTACTTTTACTGTCTGTTAGACGTTTGTTTTTGTGTTTCACAAGGACTCACGGCAAGCCAGCTGCTGAATAAAGATCTCTCTGGCAGTGGGGCCATCCTGGAACATGAAAGGATACTGCAGGCGATCGATAGCATGCTGGTCAATGTTGCCCACAGTGTTGTACACAAAGGTGCTGCTCAGTAGGAGTGCCAGGGCAAAGATCTGGCTGTCACTCTTATAATTGACCTGGAAATCAAACAAACTTAGGTCTTGTCTTAGGGCACTCCTGAATGAACAGCCCTGAGATTTAGGGTCCTGACATGCAGATGCTAAACAAGGACCAACAGAAATAATTATCAGACAAAAGAACTTTCCCTGGTTCATGTGTGCAATGATTTTCTTATTGACATGTATATACTGATTCACACATTATTAACTTACTATTCTTTCTCTCTCTCTTTTTTTTGATAGGGTTTTGCTGTGTAGGCCTAAACTTACTTTGTAACCCAGGCTGTCCTCAAACTCACAGAAGTCCTCCCACCTCAGCCTCCCAAATGCTGGGATGACAGGCTTGCATTACCATCCCCAGTTTCTGTGGTGTTGTGGAATCAAATTCAGGGCTTTGCGTTTGCTATCTAAGTGGTCTTACTGCTGTGCTATTCCTCCAGGCCCACATTATTTCCTTGGATATCTAGTATAACTTATTTGTAAAAGTAAATGGGATAGCCACAACATTCAATATGGAGGAGTTTCCATCTATAAGGCAGTTTGCATTACTGATCTTAACTAACGCCAAAATCAATGCCTGAAGATGAGTTTACAATTACTATCAACAACTTGTAGATGAAGAAACTGAAGCTCAAAATTATCTTGGATAGTGCTAATCAAAACAAAAGCAAGTCAACAAACAACCCCCTCTCCCCCCAAATACAGATATTCAAGAGCGTTCTTCAGATATGTGCAAGCATGGCGTACAACTTTTTCTAAGTCTGAATTCAGCGACTTCACTTTGGCAGTCTGACATTAGTTGAGATCTGAGCGTTTAGGAAATAGTGAAGTGGTATGAATCAAGGCACTGTTCTCGGTGAGCTGGTTATCGGGCACTCCCTAGTCTGCAACTGCAAAGCTCCACGTGCCTAATGTTCAAAAAATGACTTGTAAAATACTTGGGAGGACCTTTCAGTTTTTATTTTTTGTCAAAAGTCAGACAGCTACAATTCCAGGGTCCTGGCTTGACCAGAACTTGGTCTGGTCCAGAGTTCTCTGCTAGTGCACGTACTTCTTTGTGAGACCACAGTACAGTTGCTTTAATGGCATGATTTTTGAACATCTGAAAACTACTTAGCTCCATATCAGCATATTCCTCCCAATAGTGATTCTTATAAATATGTATTTTTTCTTCAACCTTCCAAACACTTGTGATTAACAGTGGAAAGAAAAAAAATGAATATACTCTGGTCAAGAGGATATAAATTTAGAAAGCAAACAAATAAACAAGCAAACAGACAAAAGAAATGATAGGGAAAAAAAATCAACCCCCTGTGAAAAGAGTACTTTGAGATGAGGAGATTAGCCGAAAGAGAATCTTTCATCCTTACTTTCTCTACGTCTCCCAGACCTTCCGTGTCAAGCAGAATTAAGGTGTGGTCTGACTTCTCGGGGTGAGGCACACACCACATCCAGATCCCCCTGGTGTGAGACTGCACCGTGGAGCCAACAGAAAAGCCTGCAGAGGAGAGTGCAGAGGTTGTCATAGCACAGGGGCCCTAAAAATGAGTGTTTTGTTGGCAACTAAGCTGGAGTAAAGCATTGATTTGAATTACTATAGGAGAGTGAAGAAATGCAACTAAATACCATCAGTGGTGGGTCTTAAACATAATGTCAAGGTTCCAAAATTTTAAGTTTATGTATATGACAATTATTTCAGCAATATCTCAATCCTTACCAGGAAAACATGCTTTCCCAAGAAGATATTAACTGGAAAAAAAAAAAAGAAACCCCAAACCAGAAGGACAGAGACAGAGAGGGACAGAGAGCTGCCTTTTATTTTCAGAAGATGAAAAGGCCAGCTGTGGCCCAAACACTGGCTTTCAAATTTTGTCTCCATCTTTTTCTCTCCACATTTCTCCATGTTAGAGGGTGACAATTTAAGTCTATAGAAGGGCATCATCGGGGCTTTGCTAGTCACTCACCCTTTCTCTTCCCAGCCAGCTTGTTCATCAGGTAGGATTTGCCTGTGCGGTAGAGGCCCACGATGGCCACCACCACCACAGGCTGGGTGATGGCCGACAGAATCTCCAGAGCTTCCGGATTCACCACCAGCTTCTCCTCAGTGTTCTCGATGAGGCACAGTGGCTCTGGCATGTGGATGTTTGAGGCCATGACTGCAAAGCGAAGAGCTGGAATGAGCCAGAATTTCTAGGCTTTGCATTCAGATGGCAGAGTCATAAAATTTTCTAGCATGAGCAAAAATGTTATGTGCTTCAGTGGGATAGATGAAAGAAAACCAGTATGAGTTTGAAAAGCCATGAAAACATTATCAAAATAGTTCAATGAAAAGGTTGGTATAACTTTTTTTTTAATGCCAACAGTGTAACAATGGCTTATCAACACCCAACTTCTCTCAAGATCCACGTCTTCTGTTTCATTTGCCATGGAGAGCTTTTCCTTTTGGAGTCAGATCAAAAATTTTGGACAAGACACAAAACAAAAAGCAGTCCAGCATTTATAGAATTGAGTTTTCATCCTAAACATATGTAAGAATTTAAGTAGTGATTTATTTATCTATTAATTTTATAATAAATATAGATATTTGTGAGTAAATAATTCATTACCTAACGTATAGGCCCTTTAGGCAATTTCCATATATTGAAAAATGCATTCTTTCATCTCACCCCAAACAGTTATGCTTATTTCATTGGAATGAGAATCTACAGAACTCTTCCCGTTACAATCTCAGAAGGAAAAACAACAAAAGTTACTTCTGCCAATCCATGAAAATACCTGACTACAGGAATGTGGTCTCAGTAGGGCTGTTTAAGGATGTGGAGGGGGTGGGCGAGGGCCGTGCCCTGACCCCGGAGCTGCGTTAACTTTACAGTGAAGGGGCTTCCCTCTCGTGAGGGTGTGAGCACAAAATCATAAATATTGGGTGATGCTTAAAAAAAAATAGCTCACTGCTCCTGGAGGAAGAAATCCAGAGTGGAATCAAGTTCGGGTGCATCCTTAGTCAGGAAGGGTGCTGTTTTCATGACTTTCATCTTTGAATCTGAGTTCCAGTTAAGAATGAAGGTGGCCACCTCTCATTTCTGTGCTTTCCTTCGGAAAACAGCCTGCTGGCAGTCCTTTCGGTTCCATAGCTAGAATAAGAGCCCTTCTGAGCAAGCTCATCAGTGACCATGGTAATCTGTGTCCAGGTCAACATAGACAAGGTCGAGAAAAAGACAATTCTAGTGCAGTTTACACACTCAGTTCAGACCCTGTAGTAAGGTCTCTAACCTGGCAAAAGCCAGTTAGGGGCCCTAAAAGACCTGCTTCCCAGATAGCATCCACATTTCATCTGATTTTCTGTCCCATCTCAGGCTGAGCTGTAGCTTCTGAAGGTCCAGGTCATTTTAAAGAAAAGTAACTGACCCTTATTAGGACTTTCTCATCACCACTTAGAGGCTGCCTGTCCCTGGATGCCCTTTCAGAGCCGGAGAGAGCTGCTGAGAAAGAAGTCAGCCGTCTTACCTGGTCTTCTCCTTGTACAGGCAAACTGGCTTCTCTCTTCTCTGTCTCTCAGGGATCACTGAAATGTTTTTTCTTTTTCCAGGGCTGTGAGGCTTCTGGATTTCCTGTTTTTAACAGACTTCTAGTTACATGAAACTGAAAGTACTTGATCCAGGGCAATGAATCATCAACCATAAAAAGAATTTTCTGAACTGTACCAGCGGCAGGTTTTTGACAAGATTTCTTAATCACAAACCTTAAATACTTTGTCAGTTTGGGTCTTAGACATCCTTTGATTTTTATTTTTTAATGTAGAATATATTGGAAAGTTTTCAAAGACTGAAGGGTATACTATTAAGGCTGAGTCGTCATTACTTTTTAAATCTAATTTCATAAATAACAGACCCATTGACAGTGGAAGTAGTTATTGAGATAGATTCAAAAAGGACATGCCCTGCACTGTCGTGAGCATCCAGCACCTGTTGTTTACGTGCTGCACCTAATCAGGAGTGGCTCCCCGCATGGTGCTGGTGGTCCAGACCCAGTGCTGACTGCTTTATGTGGGTTGCACATGTTCAATGTCAGAATAAACATGTCAATAAACATTGATTTCTTAGAAACTGGGCACAGTCAAGCATTGTCAGTTGACTCAGATCATAACATTGTAAGTAATTTGATTGTAATCAGCCTTGGTCTCAAACATTCTTCTTAAACCATCTTATTATGTTGCCTCTCAGTGTTTATCAAGTAATTACTGCAAAATAACTATTTTTTATTTATAAATCATCTCATCAGAACTCTTTATGTTATGTGTAAATTTAGTCTGGTTATGAAATGGTATTGTTTCTACTTAACAGTGGAAACAAGAAGTCTGGGGAAGAGCCCTGTTGTTTAGGTATAATTTTATCGTGCCTCCCAAAGTCTTACGTACTCGGAACTTTGAACTCAGTGTGGTAGTATTAAAAGGAGTCAGACCTTTAAGAGATGGTGCTCTGTGGGTGGTAATTATTATTTATAAGAGAAATTAATACTTCTCTTGCGATTGTGTGTTATGGTTCTTGTGGAAAGTCCCAGGAGAGCACGTTGTTTTTTTTTAAAACATGAGCTTGGAGCTTGAGGAATGGTACGGTGGTTAAAGAACTTGCCTTGCAAGCACAAGACCCTGGGTTCCATTCCCCACTACCCCATAAAGTTGGGCATGGTGATGCACACTGTTAGAAACAGCGCATAGCAATCTTCCTGTCCAAACAAAGGATGGACTTGGGAGGCATGCACGACAGGGTATGAGGCTTTAATTTCCTTTTGCAAAAGGGTGTCCTTCCCACGTGCAAGTGGAGAAAGACCGGCAAGCTCGGTCGGGGGACCTATTTCCTAACTCGCAAGGCCCTCCGCCCGCCGTTTCCCATTGGCGGGATTCACAGTCTTCCCGGGAAGGTCTAAAACATTGGCTCACGGCCACGTTCATCACAACGTCATTACTCAGGGCCAAGTTTATCACAACCTCACACCCTAATCCCTCCTCCCTCCTTTCTGCCTCTGTCTGGTCACCTGATCGCGTAAAGATCCACCATCTTGAACAATGTGCCATCGTTACCGCTAGGTGATGCTCACACACACCTATAATCCTAGCGCTCAAAAATCTGAGGCAGGTGGATTGTCCTGAGTCCAAGGCCAGCCTGGGCTACACCAATGACTTCAGACCAGCCTGAGTTACAGAGTTAGACCCTGTCTCAAAAGAAATAAAAAAATGAGCTTGACGTACCCACCCCTCCTCCGCCTTTCTTTCTGTCTCATTGTGCGAGGTCTCTTTCTTACTGCAGTCCTTCTTGTTGTGGTGCCATCCACCTCAGCCGCCTTCACCAGAAGCAGAACAGATGGTGCCAGACAGTCTTGGGCTTTCAGCTACCAAAAAATCAGCTAACTAGATCTACAAAACTAACAAAGACTAATTTTCACTCAAATTCCCTTGGTAATAATGGGATGCAAATTTTAAACTCTTTTAGTTCTGTGCTTCTTCATTCTCTCTGCTTCTGTAAGGAAGGAAATGAGACTAAAGAGTTTCAAAAAATTGTCTGGTGATCCCACAATACTCTGGTGTTGCTGTATGCCCAGTAGCTTAAAGTTGGAAAAAATCAGCAAGACAGATTGTCTCTTTTGTATTCCTTTACAGTAGCCATGATCTTTTACAATATTTCCTGTCAAGTGGCACTTTAATTTGCTGTAGAAAGAAGATTTATCTTGATTTTCCCATTCCTTGAACACACCACTGGTCCTGTTTGTGTAAGAGCTACTGGTAGATCTAATTTGATGGGGGTTCTTGTAGACCTCTATTGTTAACTAACCATGCCAGAGATTTGTTTAGCTATTTGCCAAGCAACATTGGCCAAAACGCGAAACAAGAGTATTGAAAAAATTGCCAATTGTGAATCTTATGTTTAAGAAGGCCTATGTGACCAGAGCCGTTTAGGCCTAATATGTGAAGACCTGATCAGGAACACAATGACTTCTAGCACCAATTGTGAGAAAAAAGTTTAGGCTCTATTCTTTGATTGATGATTTTTGTAAACTTTTCTCATAGGACATGTTGTTCCCTATGCTCCACTTTATAAGATATTTTTTAACAAGAGCAAAATTATGATGCTGTGACCTTGTTCCTCATTAACTTCACGGTTGATATATGCAACCTCTTTATTAACTAGAATTGATATACTTCTGTCTGTCTCGTTTCATTGCTATGCCACCCCTCTCATGGGACCTGTGTGTCTTAGTTACTTTTTCATTGCTGTGACTCAATACCCAACATCCACAGATTTAGGGGAGGAAAGGTTTATTTTAGCTCACAGTTTCGGAAGGTCACAGTCCATTCAGGGCAGCTGGCAGCAATAAAAGCACATGACAGAGGCAGAGGTGGAGGTAGCTTCTCATTATATCACCAACATGAAGGCAAGTTGAGACTAGTCCTCCAAGGAAGGCAGGAAGCAGCTTATATCTCCTTCCAGGTCTCATCCCAGTGATCAGCCCCTCCTGGATCCAGGTGTAGAAGGTGTGGTAAACCCCCACTACATGCCTGTAATCCAATTTACATGCCTGTAATCCATCCACCCAGACTAGGCCCCAATCTTGCAACAGCACATGATCTGTTCCACAGACAATTCGTAACATTCAAATGCATGAGACTTTGGGGGGACAATCCACATCCAAACAGCAATAGTTTCTATATTTTTGTGGGTATTTGTGCCATCAACTTTCTATTTTCTCGTATTCCAAGGAAGCTAACACTGGCTGGGAAGAAGGGATCCTTCGGAAGCTTTCCATGATGAGGAGGAAAAGGATGGCTAGTAGGACTATGTTCACACCGTGTGACTGTGGAGTAGATGGTCTTTCTAACCTCTCAGCTCTGCGCCAAGCAACTACTCTCGACTTCAAATTGATCTTAGTGAATTTGGCAGCGACGGAAAGGTTGTTTACTTTCTAATTTTCAAGAATCTGTGGCTGGCTGACTTTACTTCTGGGATCACTCAGATGTGGACAGTGAGAGGAGCAAGGTGACAGCCAGACACACTGAGGCTCCTGGAAACATTGCTCCAGGAACTCCCAGTCAGAGCATCAGTGAATGGAGCGGGAAGAGCCGTGGACTGGTGGGTACATCTTTCAGTCCTTGCAGTAGCTCTGGGAAACTGAGAACAAGACCCTCCTTGACAACCAGCTAACATGTAATTGTACTGGAAATAGACAATTCCTTCATAATATTTCTAGCAGTCACAGTTTAGAAAGCTTCAGAGTAAGAGTTCTGTCAGCATTTGGGAGGAAATGAAATTAATTTCTAAGTCCCTTACCTTTATTAATTGAAGTAACTACACAGTCAAAACTCTGTGTGGGCAGATGTTTGTTTCTAATCGTGATATGCCTTTGTTAACCTGTAGATATCAGGCTTGGGAATCTCGGTGTTAAATCCTTTAGAATGACTCTTATGTATGTGAAGTTTGCAAACTATCTCTGAACAGGATGAAAGAGATGTATTGGTTAAAATGAAACTAAACGTCCAGTGTTGCATTCATAGCTTAAAAAGGAGGGATGTTCACAGGGTTTTTTGCAATAATGAACCACACCTTCTTATAAATAATTTTAACTTCTCTTGAGAGAAGGGGTTAGTTAGTTCCACCATGAGTAGGCCAGATGTGGAGGCTCATGGTTTACCTCCACATTCCTGGCTCTCCCATTAAATGAGTGAAGATCAGAAGAGAGAGTCATATCGAAATATTTTGTTTGAATTGGACTACAGTTTTGCTGTTATAAAAAATTCATTGATAGTTTGTGTTTTGTAGTAACTTGCGATGTGCAGATTTTGTTGAAATACATAATTTATTGGCACCTTTGCTTGTTCTAATTATTATAAGATTTTTAGCAAATCCAACACAAGCTAAAAATCAGTATTAAAAATATGCTTATATCATGAATCTCCTGGCATACTCCTGATTGCTATTACATTAAAGTAATTGCCCATGTACTTGTTAATGAAATCCTGTTTTGTGACTTATGGCTTCCTAAGGTATAAGATTCTTTAATTTAATTTCATTATCAAAGCATTCTCAGAATGAGCTTATTTTATTCACATAATTTCTTTAAGTATTCTAAAGCTCTACCTTACCCAAAGGAAGTTCTTTGTTTAAGTTCACACAAGGAAGTGATGGGGCTGTTATTTTTGTGGCATTAGATGGATCTTGAATGTTTGTCAATAATTATTTAGTAAATATCTGTGACAAGTAAACAAATATTATGTTTCCATATTCTGACTATGAAAATATAAGAGATATCATAGAAAAGTACTTTAAATAATGAAGATCAGAAATGGACTAGGACATTCATGGAATAGCTGTACTTTTAAATTTTGCGGGGATATATTCTGAACTATGTACCTAGGTTTACTGTACCTCAAGAAAACACGTCCCTCAATTTCCCCTCCAGTTAGTTTGTTGCTGTTGTGTTTGTTTGCTCCTAATAAGGATTAAACCAGGGACTTTGCACGAAGTTATGTTCATAGCCCTTTTCAATTAATTTATTTTTGACAAGGTCTCACCAAGTCACTAAGTTTCCCAGGCTGGATCCCCAGCTGCTATCCTCTTGCCTCAGCCTTTCAGAGTGCGGGGATCACATACATGCACCACCACACTTGGTGCTACCTAGCATTTCTATAAAACTTTTAGGTAAAAGAAATTAGGTTGAAATGTTGCATGCTTCTCTCACCTAGTAGCATCCAAATAAACACTGGCTTCTCTCCCTGTTTGTACATGTATCTATATATTGTGTCCCTATTCATGCATACATATTATTGTATGTATGTATACCCCATACAACGTTATGTACATTTTATTCTTACTCCCATTCATAGAATTTAGATACAGAGAACTTGACCCTTCTTAGTTAATATTTCAGTCTGTATCTGAATTTTTAAGACTGTGGACATTCTTCTGCTCTTTTCCTCCAAAGGATGATGAATCCTCTAGATAGACATCATTTCCCAGCTACTCATGTTGTACCTCTAGCTCTCTGTGCCCGCCTAGGCCAGTGCCCTCCAGGCATGTCCTACAACACCCACCACCATCCTGCCATGCACCTCATTCTTCTCGTTACTACACAAACACAGAAGCTCACTTCCCATTGTACCCAAACTGTGCCGCTGACACTGAACCGATTGGCTACATTTGTGTAGAAAGAGGTTTCCCACGTTAGGAAGAGGGTCTATGTGTGGGGGAAACTACAATGCTGAGCTCATGTCTATTGTGAATCGCTCTGGATAACTGAGCAACACATTGAAGATTATCCCTTTTTACCTTTGTATATGTTCATTTTCTAGTTGTTTCATTATAAAACTGATTACTTGATATAGTTCCCTACCTTAGAAGACTGTAAAAAATATTTTTAAAATTCATTAGTAAGATTTGCATGTAATTCTACTAGAAAAATTCTTCAAAAAGTCTCAGTTTGTAAGTATTGCTTGCATTTGTGCCATGGCATTTCCATTTTTCTTGTGTGCCAAGGAACCTGAAGCCATCCAGGAGAGATGTAGAAAGAAGGGAGCCTGTGGAAGCTTCCAAAACGAGGAGGACAAAAGGAAGCTGACAGGGCAGTGTTTGCCAAGGTGTGACTGCGGGGTAACGTGGCCTTTCAACCTCCTTTCAACCCTCAACCCAACATCAACACAACAGCTCTGGTCAGCTGTCTCAGGCTCCTCTGCTAACATCTAACAAGTGTGAATTACTTTCAATTTCACTTTTATGCAGGGTTCTATTTGTGCGTAGAACTAGCTTCCTGGTTTTTGTCTCTTATTGTGTTTCTTTTTTTAAAGCTTATACACAGAGGGACTGGCAAGTCAAAAAAGGAAGGACAGCGAATGGTAAGTGAGAAGCAACTGAGAACTTTTCTAGGATCTTCTGTGCTCTGGACTAGGTATGTGATTTTTTAAAAAACATATTTTGGACCTTGACTTGATGTTTCACTCAAAGTGGTAGCTGAAAAGGGGGCAGGAAGGTAGAGTGCCTAGTGTCCAGGCTTCATGTGTGGCTGAACTTAGTTCTGGGGAAGCTCAGATTTAATCGGTGAGAGGAGCCAGGTGACAGCCACACGTGGCTCTTAGCTGCACTGGTCCAGTGACAGCCATTCAGAATACTAAGAGTGGAAAACATGGATGACTGTGTCTTTTGGTTTCCATGATAGCTCCAGAATCCAGGGGACTACACCCACTCTGCTAAGTAACTTCCAGGCAATTGAAAGTGAACTAGAGTTTCCTTTTTTCTTCTTAGTCCTCACACTTAAGAAACCTTTAGAGAAAAAGCACTGTCAATATCTGTGCAGAACAAAGATGTTTGCTACATCATTTATCTTTGCCAGTTTAAAATGACATTTTCATATGCTCAGAAATCAATGTGTGGGTTAAAATTTGCCAGAGAGAAAGTCATTTAAAGGCCACATTACTCTGTCACTTCTTAATCTATTGTCTTAGCTACTTTCTCTTTGTTGGGATAGAATATGCGACAACCACAACTTATGAAAGTAAGATTTATGTTAGTTCACAGTTTCTAAAGGTTTCAGTCTTTTTATGGGAGGCCAGCAATGATGGAAACACATGGAGGAGATCTAAGAGGAGAGAATCTGTCATGACCAACGGGAAGCTGAGTCAGGAGGAAGGGCAGAGCTACCACATACACTTCCAGGTCAAGCCTCGGTGACACACTACTTCCAGGTCAAGTCCCAGGTATTCATCCCTTCTGGAGCAAACCTTATTGTGGTTTGGATGTGGAGTGTGCCCCTGAAGCCTCATGTGTTTGAATGTGGCGGGATACCTATGGAGCCATGTGCTGTTGGGAGGTAGGGCCTGGCTGGAAGGGATGGATGCCCAGGGCCTAACACATAAGGGACAGAACACTGGGACAGGACCTGAGAGAGTGTTTGTTACTTCTGCCCTTCCTCCTCGTTTGCAATGCTGTGAGAAGCTGCCTCCACCTTTGCCTCTACCCTATGCTTCCACTGTTGCTGGCCACACATTCATAATCTGTGACCTTCTGGACCTGTGAGCTAAAATAAACTCTTTCTCCCCTAATTTGTGCATGTTGGGTATTTTGTTACAGCAATGAAAACATAACTAAGATAGAGATTGGTACCAGTGAAGTGGGCTCACTGTTGTGACTTTACCTGACAATGTGTTTGGAAGACTTTGGAACTGGTTTGCAGGAGGAGTCTACAGAAGTTTGAAGATGCCAACTAGAAAAGGCTTAAAATACTCTGAGCCACGCTTGATAGGAGATTCTGGTCAGAGCCTAGAAAAATGGGAATCCTGTTAAAAATACAGATTGGAAAGGCCAGGCTCAAGAAGTTTCAGATAAGAAGGAGAATTTTGTTGGCAATTCACCTGGAAACTATGTGTGCTACTCTCTGGCAAAAAGTGTGTCTGCATTTTGTTTTTGTCCAAAGACTTTGACTAAAACTGAGATTAAGAGCGATGGAATTTGGTGAAGGAAATCTCTAGGCAGTCCAATGCTCAGGCTGTTACATAGTTACTGTTTATGGTTTTTAGGCAGCTCTATACAGAGAAACTGGAGAAAACAGAACATGTAGTTGTTAAAGAGATCAGTATTAAAAGAAAGCCAAGTATTTGCACATCAGGGCTATAAAAAAAAAGAGGTCTTAAGTGTATCTCAGGAATAAGCAAGACCTTATACTTGATCAATTAAAGAGTGAAAAGACTTTGTGTTGAAGAGAGACACCCAGAATATCTTACAAGGCATCTTGGAGAGTAAATTTCCAAGGAGTTTAGCCATCTAAAAACTCAGAGGCCCCATCAGTGATTGTCCGAGGGGACCAGACAGCTCTGTTCAAGCCTGTGGTGGATCTTGGCATCATCCACATGATACTGGTTTCATAGGCATTCAGAAAGCAAGAGTATAGGGTTTATGGAGGCTTCCACCTAAATTTCAGAAGAGGGCCTTGGAGGCCAGGCAGTGTGCCCCTGAAAGGGCAGAGTGTGAAGTGCAAATCCCAGAAATTGGGCAGTATCAAGAGCACAGATCATCTGTAAAGGAAAGCCACAGGCTATGAGCAGTGTCAGCACAAAAGAGAAGCTATGAAGGTGGCAGCCAGAGGCAACAGTATAGCGTCAAGACGCCAGCCAGGCCTCACCTCCTAACAGCACACAGTTCCATAGTTATCCCACTACACCCAAATGCATGAGAGTTTTTGGGGGGGGATTCCTGATACAAACCATAGTGCTCCATGGTCAGCTGAGTCAAAAGCACAAATGTTATTATGGAAAAGAATAGAAAAGGAAAGGCGCTCACCTCATGGCTCTCAGAGATAGAGAGGAAGGGGAGGGCTGTCTGTAGGTACGCCCTCCAAAGTCATGCCCTCAGTGAACCACCTGAATCTACTGGGGTCCAGCTCTGAATCTTAACAGCACTCATCTATTCTTAATCCACCGATGAATATTGTACCCTTGATTGACTATGCCAAGCCCCCCCTTTGAACACATGAGTTTTTCAAGGGTCATTTTAGACCTAAACAATTAACTTTTCTTTAAAAATTTCCTTAGGTTATTTGTCAAAGAATTTATTGAGTATCCAATGTCATTGGAGAAGATTATTCTCCCAAATAAGTGACTGCAACACCTAAGCATAAAGAAATAGATTGGCGCACCTCATCCGAGCTTTGATCTGTTATGTTTAGTTGGTGACAAAATGGCAAAATATTACTAATATTAATATTGCTAATATTTACTATTTTAATGATTCTTAAGAATACATTTTAATGATACCAGCCTAGTCACATCATTGTGCAATCATCACCAATACACATCTCTAGATCTTTTTAACTATTGTAGGTTGACAGGTTGCTATGGCGTCTGCGCCTAAAATGTTGGCTCCCATTTGTCTTGTGGAAAACATCAACCAACAGCTGTCAGTGAACCAGGAAGCCATCAGTGTTCTTGAGGAGATTTCTCAGCCAGTGGTGGTAGTGGCCATTGTTGGGATGTGCCGTACAGGAAAATCCTACTTGATGAATCGTGTAGCAGGACAGAAACATGGTGAGTGGTGTCTTGGTGTGGGGCCAGCTACAGATATGTCTAGTTTCTTCATTCTTTTTGTATCCAGTCAAATGAAGGGAGAGCCCAATTTCTCTCAGTAAAGCACTCTTCTTAATCTAATTTTACTACCAAATTACTAATTGACCCATATTCTTTCCTTGTTCTCATTAAAAATAATCTCTCTCGTAATACTCACAATCATACTTTTTTACATTCTCAATCACTGGGATTCTAAAAATATATCTTCTCTCTTGTACAACATATTCTGAATTCTGTATAGAATATTTTCATCAGTATATAAAGATCTTTTGATTTTTATCATCTGCATCTTATTGTGCTTACTAACCCTATTCTTGTATTTTCTTTTAAATATAAAAAATATTATCCCAATGACCTCTTCTAGATTTTTACTTCTCACATCTCCCTTCAGCCTGTCTCCTGTCTGCTTAGTCTCAGCCTTCTCTCACAACGCCCCTGTTGTAGTAACCAGCGATCTCCATTCCATCTGATTCCTAGATGGTTTTCTCCATCATATGCCTTTATACATCCTGATTCCCATGGCTAATGCCTCCTGTTTCTTGATATAACCACAAAACTAGACATGCTTGAGGAAAGAGAAAAACAAACATCTTCCCCGCTCGTGTGTTCCCAAGCCACCAAGCCTGCCCGTGGAGCTCTTCTGTGTGGGAGATCTGTGGTCACTCTTTGTTACTTCTTCCCTTAAGGTTTCCCCCTGGGCTCCACAGTGGAAGCTAAAACGAAGGGCATCTGGATGTGGTGTGTGCCCCACCCCAGCAAGGAACACCAGGCCTTAATCCTCCTGGACACCGAGGGCCTGGGTGACGTGGAAAAGGTGGGCCAAAGTCTCAGGAAGATTCTTTTATTCTGAATTGCCTCCTGGTCTCTTCAATATACTTGATAACTTTACTGCTGTAATCTCATTGGAAAAATTCAATGAGATCACTGGGAATACTTGTTACTTCTCTGTTTTAATTTTTTTGTGGAAACTTCACAATGTATTTCCATGTGGCTGCACAAACACAAATTTCACCCAATGGCTATAAGGCTGTGCTTTTTATGTGCTTATTTACACTGATTATCTTTTGACATTTTGATAAATGCCATCCTAATAAGTGCCATATGATGTCTCTGCAGGGTATTGAATTGAATTTACTTATTGATAAGTGGTGATGAATATCTTCTTGTATTTTTTGAGAATTCTTTTCTAATTTTTAATGATGTTACTTGACAGGTTTTGCTATTGAGTTATATAAAATTCTCAAATATTTTGAAAATTAACAGTTAGACATCTTTATACTAACCACTAGTCAGATTTAAAGTTTGCAAATGGTTTTCTCCCATTTTCATCGACTTTTTATGTGGTTGGTTATTTCCTCTGCTGGCAGGAATCATTTTCACTGGATTCTCTCCCATTTTTCAAAAATTTTTTTTGCCTGTGCTTTTAGTAACATATAAAGAAATCATTGAACATTCCAGTGTCAAGAAGCTTTCTTATCATTGATATCTTCTCATTGCTTTATGGATTCAGACTATTTCCCCTACCTTTCTCTCATCAAATTTTGTATGAGAGTCCAAAACGCTGCCTCCCACAGCCTGTCATAATGCGCTGTCTACTGTTGAATCCAGTGGAAAGCTGACTCATACAGATATCTTGGTACCAGAGAAATAAGGTCATTGCAGTGACCACCTGTGGTATAGAAGTGATTGGAAGTGTTTTGTGGGAGAAGTTTAAAAAGTTTTAGAGACACAGACTGGAGAAGCCCAGAATGCTGTATGCAAATACTGATTGGTATGATTGGTACTGAATGGTTCTGGTCAGAGCTCAGAAAACCAGAATGTTAACAGGAATACCGATAGCGAAGGCCAGGTAGGGAGATGTTAGTTGAGGACAGGACTCAATTGGCAGTTGGAATAGTGGCTGTGTGTTATATTCTGTCACCACATTTACCCATATTTTGCCTATTTGGAGACTGAGGCTAAGGGTGGTGGGCAGATTGAACTGGTGGAGCAAATTTCAAGACAGCCGTAACTCAAGCTATAGTACAGATACTTCTGGTTGCTTGTAGCAGGACTTATAGTGAGAATCAGAAGGAAAAGGCAGAGCAGAACATTTTTTAAAATACGAATTTGAGCTCAGAGGGAACATTGTGTAAGTTAGGGCCAAAGTATGTATGACTACTAAAGAGATTAGGGTCATCATAAAGATAAGCAAATGTTCTGTACAGGAACCAGAAGAAAGATACCTTGAGGGCAACTCGGGGCTCAGCAAGAGCTCCCAACATTGCAGACTCAAGGGGGCAAAATATAAACCTTTCATTTGAGAAGAGAGTCATTAAGACTCCTGCTCTCCATCTCCAGAGATTCATTCCATAATGCTCAGCCATCCAGGGACTCAGAAACCACGGCAACCATGGTCCAAGGGACTTTGGAACTGCATTTTTGGCAATAGACCTTGGTTCGCTCCCACAATGCTTATTTTATTGGTATGCAGAATGATAAAGTTGTAGGTCAGGAAATCTTCCATCCATATTTCAAAGTCCGGCTTCAGAGGCTAAAGAGGAGCCACTGAGGTAACGTGTGAAACTGTGGCATTGATTTCCAGGGTGCAGCAGAGATCCCAGGAAGTTGGTGATGCCAGTAACAAGGAACGTCTGATGAAAGAGCAGGCTGAGCATGGAACCAGTTAAAGAGAGAGGCCACAAGGGCATCCACCTCAAAGGCCATGCAGGTGGAGCTACCAGGCCCTATGGAACTCACATTTTGACACACATTTTAAAAGTTTCTTTTTAGTTTTGTTTAAATTGTTTTCTATCCTCTCAGTTCTCCTCTTTTTTTTTTTTGTTTGTTTGTTTGTTTGTTTATACAGGGTCTGGCTCTGTAACCCAGGCTGATCCTGAACTCACTATGGAGCCCAGGCTGGCCTTGAACTCATGGCAATCCTCCTGCCTTAGCCTCCTGAGTGCTGGGATTACAGGAGTGTGCCACCATTCCCAGCTTTATGTGGTACTGGGGAACTGAACTCAGGCCCTTGAGCTTATCAGGCAAGCATTTAACCACTGTGCCATTCCTCCCGCCCTGTTTTCCCTTTTAAAATGAAAATATTTACCTTGTGTCATTTTATTTACTTTTTTTCAAACTTGTCTTATTTATTATTTTGTAAGTACATGAATTCCAAATTGTATAGCACATTAGAGACATGGAGTTTGGGAATCAGTAAGTGTCTACGCCCACTCCTTTTTCAGCACTTCACTGCTTTCCTAGCTGACCATTGCCCCTCTTTATATCCATATTGAGGCCTTTTAAGTCATTGTTTTTGTGTATTTCATAAGAAGTACACCTGTCTACAGTTAGTCTTTTGTGTTTGTTCCATTGCATTGAGCATTATTGACTCAAGATGTCCCCATTTTCATTCCAAAGCTTCATGTTTGTCTTCCTTTAATAGTATCCTATTGTGCATAGGTACATCTTCTTTAGATGGGCAGGTAAGTTGTTTCCGGGTTTTGCCCATTATGAATTGTGCTGCTATAAACATGGATATGCATGTGTCTTTTTGGTATGTTGACTTTTTTGGGGGGGTAGGGGGGGAACATGCCAAGTAGAGAAGTAGCTGGATCAAATGGAATTTTTATTCTCATTTTTCTCAGCAATCTCCAGACTGCTTTCCACAATGCTTGTACCAGATTGCATTCCCACCAGCAGTGAAGTAGAGGTTTTTTTTAAGCACCCTCGTCAACAGTTGTTGTTGTTTTGAGTTGATAGAGGTCATTCTCCCTGAGGTGGGGCAAAACCTCAGCATTGTGTTTATTTGCATTTCTCTGATGGCCAGTGATGGAGAACACTGTTTCACATTCTTGTTGGCCACGTGTGCTACTTCTTCCGAGAAGCTTTTTATTTCAGCTGCTCACTTCTTTATTTTAGGGAGTTTCAGACTTTTGTGTTCTTTATATATTCTAGATATTAATCCTTTGTCTGAAGTGTTACTGCTGAATATCTTGTTCCCCCCACCCCATATCATTTTACATAAAAGTAAGTAACATGCTTTTGATTCTTACAAAATTTCACAGCTAGGAGTTTGGCTTGAGTCTCAGAAGAAACTCGGCCTTGAACTTCTAAGCAATGCTATTAACTGTTGAGTCTTTGGGGCAGGGGTTATTGTTTATCCAGTTTTACATGGGATAGTTGTACTATGTTAGACAGGATTGTGAAGTAACTATTATGTTTATTTGGCAAGTAAGTACTGTTTCAGGAGATGTGTTTGGGTGTGAGGTTGATGAATGGGAGATTGTAACCATTCATCCTGATTTGTTAATTTCATTGGATTAAACATATGAACCTTAACCTCTTCTCCAGCTCTACTTTTCTATTCTGATTCCTGACCATGAACTGATCTGATTTTAGGTTAAAAAAAAAAAAGATAAACCAACTAAAACTTGAAACAGTTACCTTATGAGTGTTAGTTATGGTGTCCAGTAATGGGAAGGTTCATTAATACACCATGATAGCAATGGATTTCACTACTCATATAGAACACTAAGATCTAAGGTTTCAGGTTGTCATCTATTTGGCATTCCTGTTGTTAAGATCTGCCACTGCCTTGTATCAGTCATCTTGAAGTAAAAATTATTAATTTACTTTCCTAAACCTAAAATGAAAGGACAGCATTCAGTAGCTGTCTATAATATTTGTTGGCTATAAATAGATGTAAGTAGAATCCACGGCTATGCACACTAAAATATCTGTATTTTTACCTATATATCTTTTTAAATACCTTTTCGTCAATAATATGTATAGATTGCAGAAAGGCCAACATCTGTCACTGAGCTTTCTGGATAACTTGTTTTTCTATATGTTCACTTATTTCATTTAATTGAGGAAAAAAATTATGAAAATTATAATCTACTTGTAATATAAAGAAATCATGGTCAGAGAAAGACTGTACTTGTCAGAGTTATTTTCTATATCTATGTTTCTTCTTTACATAGTGAATGTCTTTGCTAAAAGCACACATCAAACCTTGACAGAACAAATATCTGAAATTTTTAAAAGTTGACTCTTAAGTCTCTTACTGTCATGTATTTTCTAGGGCGACTCTAAGAATGACTCGTGGATCTTCGCCCTGGCCGTGCTTCTGAGTAGCGCCTTCGTCTACAACAGCATGAAGACCATCAACCACCAGGCCCTGGAGCAGCTGCAGTATCCTTCCAAGGCTGAGCCACCATGTGCCATTGTATTTTGGAAAGTGAATGTTGAGTCCATTTTTTTCTCCTATCATTTAATTGCTTTTGGTGGGTCAGAGGGACCCAGAGTGAAATTGAGTAGAATAATTTCTTTTGAAAAAACATGGAAATTTTAGGTAGACATTTTCTTTTTCCTTAGCTAACTCCTAGTTATGTGACAGAGCTCACAGAACTTATTAGGGCCAAGTCCTCCTCAAATGCTGATGGAGTAGCAGATTCTACAGAATTTGTGAGTTTCTTTCCAGACTTTATCTGGACAGTGCGGGATTTCACTCTGGAGCTGAAGTTGCATGATAAAACCATCTCAGAAGATGAGTACCTGGAAAATGCCCTGAAGCTGCTTCCAGGTACCAGAGCAAAGACCAGTGGAAAAGCTTCTGTAAGGTGGATGTGTAGGCACCGTCTGTCACAATGGGGTTTCTTTTGTACATGAGACACAACACTATTTTGAAAAATAGTGACAAAGGCATAAGTAGAAACTTCACACGCTGGAGTTGTAGCTCTCTAAAGAAAATGTAAAACCTGAAACACAGTGCAACTATTCAAAACCAAGTTGTCATTTACAACTTACACTTTAATGTCCCGATTACAATGAGTTCTAAAGCTTTAAAAAGACTTCTGTATTCTATTTTGGCATATCTTTCCCTCTCTTTAAAGAAACAACTGAACACGGAGTTGTTAAAAAATGAAATTACAATACCAAGCCCATCTTACCACATACATATGTGTGCTTATTTCAGATACCATTTTTCTTGACAGAAATATGGCTTTCAAACACTTACCTATTTATATAATCTGTGAAAATAACTGTACATTCTAAGTACACCTGAGGAAGTATTCCTCTGCTCCATGTGTGCTGTTTCACTGTTTACTACAATTACCTATGGGTTGCATGAATATCTTTTCCTGGGAAGATGAGAACACCAACATCTATCCCGCAAGATATGTCATAGCAGATAGGTACAATTACATCAAAGTTCAATTTGGTGAACTGATGACTTTATTGGGGTTACTTACACAACTATGGTGAAGGGTTTCCTACAGAAACAAAAATATGGGACTACCTAAAGTACCAAAGCTGAAGGGACAGCTATACATTTATGCTTACATGTATGCATACCTTTCTCTTAATTCCAAAATATTTACTCATGCTGCAAATTCAAAATAAAATACATCATTAGAAATATATACTACCTGTAAATGTTTATGTAAATGCATATTCAAAGAAACCTTGTGAAAAATAACAATTCTCGTCAACTTGTTCTTTGCCTTTTCTCTTTCTTATCTGTGCTTTTGAGTCAGGAAACAGCTGAGGGGGTTCATGTTCAAAAAGCCTAGGGTGAAACTCGAAGAAACAGGCTTCCTGGGTCATTCCCCAGAAATGCCAAGACATCATTTGCAGACCATAGAAAGCAGTAAACCACACTTTTCTTGTAAAATTTGCATTTCCAAACATTCACGCCAAAGCCCTTCCTCTCATTAGCCTAAAGCTATGACACGACCTCCCTTTTACCCCTTTTACCCCCCTTCACCCACTGTACTTTAGCTGCCTGGCATTCCCTCAGAGGCCTTATTTAGTCTCTCAAAACATTCACTGAAAAGTAGGCGGAAGACAAACTCTTAAATTCAATATAGAATTTCTCAAAAGAGTTGATAGAGTGCGAGTGATTCCAGCCATTTTTTAAGCTAGTTTTTGGAGGTTTTTGCTGAAAGTAGCCAACTGTAAAATTTTCAAAAGAAACTTGATTGCATGTGTTTGAGATTTACAGTAATCATGACACAGGCTATATACTGACAGCGTGGTGATTAAAATTAAAAATGCACCTCTCATCTCACATAGCGACTTTTTTGTGATGAAAGCACCTAAAATAATTTTATAAAAATCCCTCATGAAATATTGTTATCTTTGGTCCTCATGTTGTACATTGGGTTTAGAGACTTGCATATTCTATACATCTGCTACTTTGTGTTTTATGACTTTTACCTCTTCATTCTTCCCTATCCTTTGCAATCACTGTTTTATTCTTTATTTTTCTGTATTTGATCTTTTCAATGACACCTTTTTGACATCTTAAATCATCATGGTAGCATCTCTCATATTGTCAATATTTTTATTTCTAGCATTAGTCATCATTTCTTATTTGTGTGTCCTCCTTTTGATCCCACAATCCAGATTTTATACGGTTCTGAGGAGAACACAAAATTTATGTTTGATCTTTTATTCATTCAGTAGACACCAGGGAAGCAACTCTCTAAAACTTTACCTTTTTGTCTGAAGACTATCCTCATTGAATTGTTTTAATCCCTCAGGCCAGAATTTCAAAGTGCAAAAATCCAATCTGCCCAGGGAGTGCATCAGAAATTTCTTTCCCAATCGGAAATGTTTTGTCTTTGACTGGCCAATGAATGATAAAAGACTCCTCTCCAGTCTTGAAAATGTCTCAGAAGACCAAATGGATCCTACATTCCAAGAACAAACAAATGCTTTCTGTTCATATATCTTCACCCATGCAAAGATCAAGACCCTCAGGGAGGGAATCACGGTCACTGGAAATCGTGAGTCTTCTTTTCATGTTTCTATATGGGCTACTGTATGCTGAATATACTGTAACATGTGCTTACATTTCTTTGCTTGCCTATATCTATAAGCATGGCACTCACATATTCATACTTTATTAAGAAATGTGTGTATTAAACTTACTGGGATCTTTTGGAATCCTCAGCAGGAGGACCAAAGATAATCAGATGTGCATTGCCTCCTGTTACCTATTCAATATATTTTATTTAAATGTGCTTTTGATAAATTATGTTTTTCACATTTATCTTAGGACATTAGTATATATAAAGTCTTTAAAGACTACAACCTGGAGATCCATGTAAATGAGGGGTCAACAGGAAACTGAAGATGATGATAGTAGAAGGATTCAGGGATATGTGTGTGTACATGTATGACCCAAAGAGAGAGAAAGAGTTAGTTTGGATCTAGATTGAGTAATGACTTTCTATTTATCTATTTAATTCCCAAATCATTCAGGTCTGGCAACTCTGGTGAAGACCTACGTGAATACCATCAGTACAGGAGCTATACCTTGTCTGGAGAACGCAGTGACCGCTCTGGCCCAGCAGGAGAACTCAGCAGCTGTGCAGCAGGCAGCTGAGCACTACAGCCAGCAGATGGCCCAGCGGGTGCGGCTCCCCACAGACACGCTAGAGGAGCTGCTGGATGCACATGCAGCCTGTGAGAAGGAAGCCATTGCCGTCTTCATGGAGCGCTCCTTCAAGGATGAAAATCGGGAGTTCCAGAAGGAGCTGGTGGTACTGTGTCCCAGTTATTATTTTTTATAAGTTTCCTCTTGAGTGAAGTCCAGAGGCGACTTTATCAAACTCACAGTTCATCTGTCATTCAGGGATAAAGCATTTGGACTTTCAATGAGGAAAATGGTCCTAAAAACTGTTTTTCTCCTCCCTCCCGATCTCAGGTATTTAATTCAGAAGCCTGTCTTAATGACTGGAGCAAAATCTGCATAGAGATTCTCATATATCCGATGGACTCTGGTAAACCCTTGTATGAGTGATAAGCCTGCCCAGGATGCCTAGAGGTCATCTCTGGGGTGTTCACTATTTCCACGAACACTTGCCTGTTCCAAGCAACACATTTCTCTTATAAGACCTTCATTTAGGACATTGTTGTTCTCATTTTGCTTCTTGTCACAAATTGTATTATTGAAGGTAGACCTATAGAACACAGGAGCTGTAGAAAAACACAGATTGTAGGAAGCAGCCTTTTCATTTCACAGATGAGAATCTTGAGGCCCAAGAGAGTTCTACAATTTTCCTGTAGGCTTGCAGACCGTAATATTTTCAATAAGTGAAATTTTGTGATTCCTCATTCATCTCTCATTCAAGGGTATGAATACTTTTCTCATGAAAATTGGCCTTTCCATCAAGTTGGCTGAAACTTTGTCCCTTTTGAGCGGCACCCTTCTAGTGACAGTTCTTCATTCCCTGACAGAAAATACTGGTGAAGGAGAAGGAGGCACTCTTGCTGAGGAATGAAGCGGCATCTGATCACTACTGCCAGCGTGAAGTGGATCAGCTTTCCAAAGACTTGAGGAAAGGCATGTCAGCAGGAGCGTTTTCTGTGCCTGGGGGGCACCGGCTGTACATGGAAATAAGGGAAAAGATTGCACGGGACTATCGGCAAGTGCCCAGGAAAGGAGTCAAGGTGAGCGGTGTGGTGGTGTGAGGAAGCCTAGAACATAAACAGGGAGGTCTCCGGCAATCATGAGTAATAAAATATGAGGCCACCACGAAACCTTCTGGTGTTGGGGGTCAAAATAGGGCCTTGTGCTTGCTACACATAGAGCTATGCACTATAACTCAATTTAGATTTTAATACTCTGTATTAACTGTATATTCCTGACAGCAGAAAAAAAAAAACAGTAGAAGTAAACACAGAGAGGCAGAAAAAAAATCATTTCTTCAACAAACAAGATGACATCCAAAGTACAACTGCTGGCAATTTACAAGGTTCGCTCAGTATTTGCATTCCAGGCTGACTGAATTAAGGCAGGCCACTGAACACAATTGTGATTGCGTATTATGCTTATAAGCCAGTAATAATGGACTGTACATGTAGTGAAAATAAATATCATAATCATACAACTACCAGGTGGGTATTTCTTATAGAACTAGGGAAAAGTTATTTCTAGACTTTTTAATGTGTGCCCTTAATTAGCTTCAATTAATATCTTTTTGTGGAGATTTATTTTATCTACATGAGCTGAGAGACCCTGGCAAATTAAATAACATTCCAAAAGGTAAAGCCTTCATGAAGAGGAGTAAGTAGCAATGTTAACTAAAGGCAGCATTTCTCTTCGGAAGATAATACATCAAAGAATCATGAACTGTCGTTTGCACAACTGTGCATAATTCTGACTGGCTGGAACCTGGAGCAGGTGGAGGAAAGGAGCCCTGGGAGAGCACTCGAGGGAGATGGGAAACAGGAGGATTAGAGGGTCTCTGGTCACACTAAGGGGCTGTGCCACATTGTCTAAGGAGCCCCTCTAGACACTTACTCATAAAGTGATATGATACAGATATGTTCATTTTGCAGAATTGTTCTCTCAGTGGTAAGCACATTCTTTGCTCCTCTTTGGTTCCACAGGCAGGAGAGGTCTTTCAGAAGTTTCTGTGGGCACAGACGGCAATCCAGGAGTCCATCCTGCAGTCAGACAGAGCTCTCACAGAAGGGGAGAAGGCCATGGCAGGTACGGGGTGGGTGGGTGGGGTGGTGGTGGGGGGAAGGAGCTCTCAGAGTGGATGGATTCCTGTTGTACTTCTGAAAAATTAATAAGACCTTCTGAAAGCTGGGAGATTCTTCTATTTTTGTAGAATGCACCCTCTTCTGATCTGAATATAACAAGCAGACCCATAGTGATGTGCCCAGCATGGGTGCAGGGCCTTTCCCATCATCCTCAGATACACCGTGGAGGGTGTGGGCTTGTGTAAGCCTGGAATTTCCTGCCCTTCCTTTTGGTCTTGGTTTTGTATATAAGCTCAGGAAAGCAGAAAAATTGGTCTTTACTTGTTTCTTTCTCTTTGTTTTCTGAAACCTTCCTGGGGCAGTGGAGCGGGCCAAGAAGGAGGAAGCTGAGACGGAACGGAAGCTATTAATTCAGAAGCTACAGCATGAGCAGTACAGGATGGCGTGCCAGGAGAGGACTTTCAAAGAACACCTGAGACAACTGGAATATAAGCTGAAAGAGGAGAGAGAGCAAGTCCTCAGAGAGCAGGAAATGATGCTGCAGCACATGAGGAAGGTAAGTGTGGTCCTGTTCAGTAGTGCCCATTGTCCCTGGTACCCTGATGGGATAGCGATGGTTACAGCCAGATCACAAGAGGGGGTGCCATAGCCATTTGGTGCTCGTGACTCATTAGATCCCTGAATCATCTGGCTTAAATGCCTTTGCTCCAAATTTAAGCTGTGAAGAGTTCAGGTTGGCAAGGCTCGTAAGAGTTCTTAGAAAATGTGAATAGGTTTGACCAGCTATTGGAAGTTTTTCAAATGATCTCATAAGGACCTGATTGTCCAGAGACTAACCAACCTAGTTTGTGCTACCAAGACTCTCATTTTTGGGGTCCCCATTGTTATTCAAAGTTCCCCTGACACTGAGCCATTCTCATTTAAGAGCTATTAGAAATGTTGGGACACAAAAGCACAAGAAAATGACAGCTTCTAATTTTACTGAAGTTGTCTTAGGTGTGGTTAGCTTGTCCACAGTAACACATGGTGTCAGGCATTCTACCCTTGTTCATGTGGAAATTAGGTAAAATATTTTAACTCAGCTAATAAGTTCCCATTGACCTCATGATGTGGTGACAATATTTCAGAAATGGGGTGAGAATCTGTGCAATCAGAAATCAGATCTATTTCTTCTTCTTTCTTTCTTTTTCCCCAAGTGGGTTGGCCCTCAAAGGCATTTCTTTTGGTGAGAACATAAAATATTTGTTCTAAAACATCATAACTGATTTAAAAACTGTGGTGGTGAAGGAATATTAATAAAGTTAAACCACACTTCATCAAAATATCTTGGTCCAACTAAGATAATAATTAGTGTTGCTGAGTTATTCTAAGACAGTTGAGAAAACATTTTTAGGTGTAAAATAACACAGCTTGACAAAGTTTTCAAACTTTTCAATCTTAAAAGCACAGGATCAAAAAAGTTCTTCTACCTCAACTTTTACTCATTTATTTTAGATGCAAGGACACTTGTGCAGTGAAGGATTTAAGGGAAAAGCTGAAGAAATGGAAGCAGAGATGAGTCGTTTGAAATGCAGGCTTCAGGCTATGCAAAATGATACTAACTTTTTGGAGCGAACCATGAGAAGCTTTGCTGAAGGGATAACTTCAATAGTCCGTGCTCCTGTTACGTTAATTGAGCAAGGTGTAAACTCATTGTTGTCACTACATAAGTAAGACCAATTTAATCTATAATTTCTGGAAATTATAGATTGTGAATAGTCGCCTGGGCTTTTGTGTGCATGTGTTTTTCATTTTCATTTATCAATGCTTTGAATCACTGTGTAAACTTTATTACATAGAACAAATGCTTATACCCATGGACAGATAATATTCAATATGAGGAAACACAAGCCAATCCTACTATGTAAACTATTGTTTAAAGCTTTGCCTTAAAAGGCAAAAAATAATTGAAATTTACTTAAATGCCACTGATATAAAATTTGTACTATGTGTTGATATTGACATGCAGTAAAACAAAGATGGTGAGGCACAATTTGTCATGAGGATATTGTAAACCTAAAAAGAAGTGGAGTAAAAAATAAAATTCCCAAACTGTGTATGTGGTATGATTACTATTAAATGTGAGATTATTATATAAAAACATACATATCTAAAAATAGCGTATCTTTCAAAAAGTTATAAAAAACTATTTTTGGCTCCTTTTAGTCATTATCAAAAGTAGAAAGGGATGTTCGGTCTGACTAGAAAGGTGGGACTCTCCGCCATCTTCCCTGCTGCTCCTCCCAGCAGAGGCCTGCGTGGAAGCTGGGCTTTGCCAGTGCTGGGCAGAGCCACGTTGGACTAGGACAGTGAGACTCCCTGCCACCACCCCCTCCCTTCTCAGTGGTGGTTGGCATGGAGGCTGCATTCTCCCAGTGCAGGGCAGAGCTGTGCTGGGGAGAGCCCTTAGGGGAAATCCAGGGACCGACAACCAGAGACAACCAAAGAAAAAAGAACCATGAGGAAACATTGAAATAAATCTCCTTCAAAAAGTCTTGACATACTAGAAGAGGATACTAGGAATCCTGAAAACGCAGAATCTAAAGAAGAAAATGGCAAAAATGATGGTAACTTCTGGGCCCAGAAATACATGGAATTAAAGAGGAAGTTAAAGCAGGAAATGAAGTAGGAAATGAAAATCATAGAATAAGAGCTATACCAAGACCTAGCTAAGCTAAAAGCAAGCCTTGAGAAGCAAGTAGAGGAGATCAAAGAAGAAATGAACCAGCAGATAATGAAGGTAATACAAGAAATGAGAGAAGAACACAATAGAGACATAAAAAAATGCAAATATCCAGGAAGTGAAAAAAACAGGACATAATAAACAACCATTTCAAACATTTTCAAAATAGAATATCATACCTAGAAGACAAAATGACAGAGCGGGAACAGAAATATCATAAAGAACACAAAGTATAAAAAGAAAAAAGTGAATCATTATAACAGCTGATAGATGATTCAAAGAGAAACAACCTCAGAATTATGGGAGTCCAAGAGAAGACTGAGAACAAAACAAAAGACTTAAAACTCATGTTCAATGAAATTATGGAAGAAAATTTCCCAAGTCTAAGAAGAGAAATGAACATTGAGCTACTGCAGGCATATAGAACACCAAACAATATTGATCAGAAGAGATCCTCATCATGACAAATCATAATTAAAGTGCTAGAAACCCAAAACAAAGAGAGAATACTGAAAATGGTAAGAGAAAAGCAGAAGGTGAATTACAGAGATAAGCCTATAAGGATAAGTGCAGACTTCTCAACCCAGACTCTAAAAGCCAGGAGATCATGGAGCAATGTCATTCAAACACTAAAAGAACACAAATGCCAACCAAGACTACTATATCCAGCAAAACTATCTTTTAAACTAGAGGGAGAAATTAAAATTTTCCATGATATAAAAAAGCTTAAAGAAATTTGCAGCCACTAAGACATCACTGCAGAGAATTCTCAAAGGAAACTTGGATAGCAAAAGAGAGGCTAATGACACTAGTGGCCCCAGAGACAAAAAGGCAAAAGCAAGAGGAGAATGAGCTGGGGAAAAAGTAAGGCCAGTAAACAACATGGAAAAACTACACCGATGACAGGACACATCAAATATACCTCAATAATTACCCTAAATGTGAATGGCCTCAACTCACCTATTAAAAGACATAGACTAGCTGACTGGATCAAAAAACAGAAACCCACAATTTGCTGCCCACAAGAGATGCACTTTACCCACAAGGAAACTCATAGACTGAAAATAAAAGGTTGGAATTCAATATTTCATGCAAAAGGTCCCAGAAAACAAGCAAGGATGGATATATTAATCTCAGACTCATCAGATTTCAAAAGAGAACAGGTGAAGAGAGACAAAGATGGCCATTACATACTGGTTAAAGGAACAGTAGAACAGGAAGAAATCACAATTATCAATATATATGCACCCAACTCTAGAGCACCAATTATTTAAACCAAAAATTACTAGATCTGAAAGGATGCATAGGCCCCAATACAATTATAGTAGGGGACTTTAATACTCCACTATCACAAATAGATAGATCAACCAGACCAAAAAAAATCCACAAACATATACAACTACTGGAAGATACTATAGAAAACTTGGACATAACAGATGCTTATAGAGTTTTCCATCCAACATCAACTGACTACATGTTCTTCTCAGCAGCACATGGAATATTTTCTAAAATAGACCACGTCCTAGAACATAAGTCATGCTTAAACAAGTACAAAGGAATAGAAATAGCTCCCTGCATACTTGCAGACCATAGTGGAATAAGACTGGAACTTAGCAGCAGAAACAGAAGAAAATACACAAATACATGGAGACTTAACTTACTACTGACCAAACAATGGATCATGGAAGAAATAGGAGAAGAAATCAAAAAATTCTTAGAGTTAAATGATGATGGAGGCAGAGAGGTGTCCAGGGTGGGAAGCTGCAGCCAGCCTCTGTCCCGAGTCCCTAGGAGGACGCACAGGCGTTCCCTAGGGGGAGATCTGTGATGGAAACGTGCCAGAAGTCCTGCTCCTACCCTCCGGGACGTCCCACCTGATGTTGGATCCAGGGTTGGCCCTGCAGATCTGGCTCGTGGGTCTACACGGTCCTCCACTAGTCACACACCAATCACCATGCACCCAAATCAAATCAAAGTGGATCAAAGACATAGACATTACAAGTGAAACACTGAACCTCCTAGAAGACAAATGAGGCAAATATCTAAAAGACACAGGGGTAGGCAAAACTTCCTTGACAAGACATCAAGAGCAAAAGAAATTATCTCCATTATAAAAATCAGATCTGAAATAAATGAGATTGAAATTAAAAAGACAATAAAAAAGATTAATGAGTCAAAGAGCTGGTTCTTTGAAAGAATCAATGAAATTCACAAACCTCTTGCTAACCTCATCAAGAAAAGGAAAGAAAAGGCACAGATCAGCACACGTAGAAATGAAAAGGGTGAAATTACAACAGACTCTGCAGAAATTCTAAATATTATAAGAAATTACTTTGAACACCTATATTCTAACAAATTTGAGAACTGGGAAGAAATGGACGACTTCCTAGATAAATATAAAATACCAAAATTAAATGAGGAAGATATAAAAGTCTTGAACAAACCCATCACGCACACAGAAATTGAAGCAGTAATAAAAGTTCTACCTACAAATAGAAGTCCAGGCCTAGATGGATTCACAGCAGAATTTTTTCAGTACTTTAGGGAAGAACTAATTCCAATCCTCCTCAAACTATTTCATGAAGTAGAAAGTGAAGGAACACTACCAAACTCATTTCTTAAGGCTAACATCACACTAGTCCCAAAACCAGACAAAGACTTACCCAGGAAGGAAAATTATAGACCAGTATCCTTAATGAATATAGATGCAAAAATCCTCAATAAGATTCTGGCAAACAGAATCCAACAAGTAATCAGAAAGATCATACACCATGATCAAGCGGGCTTCATACCTGAGATGCAAGAGTGGTTCAACATACATAAATCAATTAATGTAATACACCATATCAACAAAAGTGAAAACAAAATCCACATAATCATTTCTATTGATGAAGAAAAAGCTTTTGACAAAATCCAGCACTCCTTCATGATAAAAACACTGAGAAAAATAGGTATAGAAGGGCCCTACCTAAAACTCATAGAAGCCATATATGCTAAACCTACTTCAAATATCATAGTAAATGGAGAAAAATTGAAATCGTTCCCTCTCAAATCAGGAACAAGACAAGGCTGCCCACTCTCACCACTTTTATTCAACATAGTCCTTGAAACACTGGCCATAGCAATCAGACAAGAAAATGAAACAAAGGGAATCTGCATTGGAAAGGAGGAAGTCAAATTTTCCTTATTTGCAGATGATATGATTATCTACATGGAAGACCCTAAAAACTCTACAACGAAACTCCTGGAAATAATTAAAAAATTTACCGAAGTCACAGGCTACAAAATTCACACTAAAAAAATCAATAGCTTTTCTCTACACTAACAATGAACTTACTGAGCAAGAACTCAGAAGAACAATTCCATTCTCAATAGCTCATTAAAATATTCAATACCTAGGAGTATACCTAGCCAAGGAAGTGAAGGACCTATATAAAGAAAACTGCATTACATTGAAGAAAGAAGTTATAGGAGACACTAGAAAATGGAAAGGCATTCCCTGTTCTTGGATAGGCAAAATAAATATAGTCAAAATGACTATACTACTGAAAGTGATATATATAGATTCAATGCAATTCCTATCAAAATGCCTACAAGTTTCTTCAAAGAACTTGAAACAACAATTCTTAAATTCATATGGAACCAAAAGAGACCAAGAATAGCCAAAGCAGTCCTGAGCAACAAGACCAAGGCAGGAGGCATTACAGTACAAGACATCAGGCTGTACTATAAAGCAATAGTTGTAAAAACTATTAGTACTGGCGCAAAAACAGACAGACCAGTGGAACAGAATTGAAGATGCAGAGACAAACACAAATACCCTCAGTTACTTAATCTTCAACAAAAGGGCCAAATGCATACAACAGAAAAAAGGACAGTCTGTTCAACAAATGGTTCTGAGAAAACTAGTCATCCACATGCAGAAGAATGAAACTAGTCACACACCAATCAAATTAAATCAAATCAAAGTGGATCAAAGACATAGACATTACAAGTGAAACACTGAACCACCTAGAAGACAAATTAGGCAAATATCTAAAAGACACAGGGGCAGGCAAAACTTCCTTGACAAGACATCAAGAGCAAAAGAATTTATCTCCATTATTAACAAATGGGATCCTGTCAAATTAAAAAGCTTCTTCACAGCAAAGGAAACTATCAACAATGTAAAAAGAGAACCAACAGACTGGGAAAAATATTCACCACCAACAGGTCAGATAGGAAGCTCATAACTAGAATATACAGGGAGCCGAAGAAAAGTAAGCCTACCAAAATAAAGGACCCTATTGAAAAGTGGGCAAATGAAATGAAGAGACAGTTCACTCATGAAGAAATGCAAAAGGCCAACAGATACCCGAAAAGATGTTCAACATCTCTAGCCATAAGACATCTGCAAATCAAAACAACGCTAAGATACCATCTCACTCCAGAGAGAATGGCCTATATCAACAAGTCAAATAGTAGTCAGTGCTGGCAAGGTTGTAGGGGAAAAGGAACTCTCTTGCACTGCTGGCGGGAATGTAAATTCGTACAACCACTTTGGAAAGCACTATGGAGAACTCTCAAAAGACTAGAAATAAATATCCCCTTCGATTCATTGACACCCTTCCTGGAAATATATCCAAAAGGGGCCCAAACAACACACAACAGAGATATATGTATACCCATGTTCATAGCAGCACAACTAACAATTGC
The DNA here is from genome assembly GCA_004027205.1 of Ctenodactylus gundi. Taxonomy (NCBI): domain Eukaryota; kingdom Metazoa; phylum Chordata; class Mammalia; order Rodentia; family Ctenodactylidae; genus Ctenodactylus; species Ctenodactylus gundi. Next base: position 135,859 of record PVKB01001460.1, read on the forward strand.
TAAAACATGGAAGTCACCAAAATACCCATCAATAGACCAATGGATACACAAACTGCGGTATTTATACACAATGGAATACTATACACCTATAAAGTCCAACAGCGTGGAGGCTTTTACGGGCAAATGGAAGAAACTTGAGAACATCATGCTTAGTAAAGTGAGTCAGAAGCAGAAGGTGAAACATCAAATGGTCTCTCTGATATGAGAGACCCAGATCAGAACTCTTATGGAACTTAAAAAGAAAAACAGTGAAAGAGGGGGGTAGGGTGGGGAGGAATAGAGGGGTGGGCATGGGGAGTGACAAAAGGAGATTGGGAAAGTCCTTGTCACCTTGACAAGATACGTATATGCACAAAATACTCAACTTCATTGTAAGCCTTAAATTTTGCACTTATACATATCAGTAAAATGTTGGAAAAAAAGAAAGGAATGTTCACCCTGTGCCTTGCATGTGGGAAGTTTTTGACTTTGACTTTCACAGGGGCTCACAGGTAAGAATTTGCCTTCAGTGTTTGAAGAGTCTTTGGACTTGAACTTTGTAGCAGTGGTAGAACTCTTAAGTCTTGGAGAAAACTCTTGAGATGCAATAAACTTGTTGTGCAAAAGAGGTTGACATGAGTCTTTAGGGGGCCGGGGTGAACTGTTATGATTTGAACCTGGAATGTCCCCCCAGAAGCCTCATATAATTGGATATTGTGGATTTGCTATGGATTTTACATGCCCCTAGGAACTGGGGCCTGGTTAGGAGAGGCAGATTACTGAGGATTTGGCCTGGAAAAGTGTACTCTTGCCCCCGTTTCTCCCCAACCCCTGTTCTTCCTCTTGTGATGGCATGAGTAGCTCTTCCCCTCCAAGCCTTTCTCCCATGCTGCCACTGCCAGCCAGCCATGAATAGTGTCAATTGACACAATCAACTCCCACAACACTGCCTTTCCAAGTATGGGGAGCTTTTGGGGCTTATTCCAGATTCAAACCAAAACTCCCAGCATAGCCAAAGTAATCCTGAGCAACAGAGCAAAATGGAAGCATATCAGTCCCAAGTTATATCACAAAACAACAAGGATAAAATCCTTATGGTATTGGCACATAAATAGATAAGTGAATCAATGGACCTGAATTGAGGATGCAAGGATAACCCCAAGCTACTTCAGCTCTTTAACAAATGGTGCTGGACAAACTGGTTATCCACATGCAGAAGAATGAATCTTAACCTATTTTTCATCTTGTGTTTAAAAAAATCAAAGATTTAGACATTAAAAGAGAAACACTAAATCTGCTGAAAGACAAAATAGGTAAAGTCTATAAAGAAATTGGTATAGGCAATGATTTTCAGAATGATAGAACAATAACTTCATAAAAATAACACGGTGAATCAACAAAAATGGATGACAACAAATTTAAAAAGCTTCTGAGTAACAATAAAAGGGGAAAAAAACAGAATAAAGAGAAAACCTACAAGATGGGGAAAAATCGCCAGATACTCGAGACAGACAACTAAAATCTGCAACATACAAAGAACTCATGAATAAGAGACATGGACTAAAAGTGGTCAGTTGAAATAAATGCTCACTTTTAGAAGGAAGAAGTACAAATGTCCAACAAGTATATGAAAAAAAATGTTCAGGAACTTTAACCATTAGTGAATAGCTAATCAAAACAACACGGACAGTTCATCTTACTCCAATAAAAATGACTATTTATAAAGCCTGAAAAAGAAAGACAAATGCTTGCAAGATTGTTAGGAAAAAAAAAAGCAATTTTTCTACATTGTTTGTAGGATCATAAACTATTACAATCATGATGAAAATCAACACGGAGTCTCCCAAAATACTGAAAACAAAAATTTTACTTGACTTAGCTACACTTCTCTGAGTGTCTTCTGAGAGTGTTACAGGCATCATTTTGCAGCGACACGTGCATACCTATCCCTGTCACAGCACACCTCGTAACAGCTAAAGACAGGAAGCAGGCTGTGTGTCCATCAAGACGTGAATGAAATAAGAAAACGTGGCGTATGTATTCTAGAGAGCCCCATTCTGCAACCTAAAACCGTCGTGCTAAGTGACCTAAGTACAACACAGGAGATTAGATGTTATTCCCTTGCTCTTACAAGAGAGAACCAAAACACAAATAATTAAAACATCAAAACGGAAGCACAAAAAGATGAAACAGAGATGTAGACTTTGTAGAGAAGAAAAGGTGATCTGGAAATGGCAGAAAGTCAGATAGTGAGGAACAGATTGTACAGTGGAATGGATATTTATTTACCTGACAAGGTGATCAACTAACTAATTCACTGTTTAATCCTTTCCAATTTTACTATCTCTCTTTCCTTTTTCACTCCCCCTGTTTTTCTGTTGTCTTATCTGAAATGAACTCCACGTATCCAAGCCTTTTTCTTGTAGAGGAGGAACCCAAGTAAAAACTCATTATGCCTTTACGAGTTTAAGAGCTTACCATCTCTCTCATCATTTAATTAACCCATAAAAAACCTACAATAAAGCCAAGTGCATATTAGAAAATCCCAGATGAGTAGTTATAATGTAGATTCTGTGGCCCAAAATATTGCTATTTTGCCATTTATGAATTATGTTTCCCTACATTAGGACTGAGGTGGTGAAAAGTAGAGATAGGAGGAGAGTGCCCTCTGTCCCCACACAGCCCAGCATGCTCAGGCACGTCCTACAGCGCCAACCAGCATCCTGTTGGCATTTTCTTCTTCTCCTTACTACACAAAGACACTGGCTCCCTTCCCAAACTGACCCAAACTGTACCTCAGCTGCTGGGCCAACTGGCTAGATTTCTGTAGAAAGAGGCTTCCCACTTTAGGAAAAAGTCTACATGCAGGGGACACTAGAATGCTGAGCTCATATCTGTTGTGAATTGCTCTGGATAGCACATTAAATATCATTCCATCTTTATCTTTTAGATGTTCGTTTCCTAGTTATTGTATCTAGTAAGGATGACTTGGTATAATTCCCTGCATTAGAAGATCATGTCAATTTTTAAAAATTTATTAGCAAAACTTACATGCAATCTCATTTTGAAAAATGCTTGAAAAGTCTTGGTTTACAAGCGCCGCTTGTTTGTATCATGCTTTTGTTTGTTTTTGTTTTTCCTTTGTGTGTCAGGGACACTGAAGCCAGCCAGGAGAGATGTATAAAGAAGGGAGCCTGTGGGAGCCTTCCCAAAAGAGGACAAAAGCGAGCTGACAGAGCAGGGCTTACCCAGGTGTGATGGTGGCCTTTCAATCTCCTCTCACCCTTCAGCCAAACATTAACAAAACGGCTCCAGTCAGGTGTCTCAGACCCGCCTCTGCTCCTCACAACACGGTGAACTACTTTCAATTTCACTTTCAGGACGTTTCCTTTTTGTGCGCAGCACTAACTTCCTGGTTTTTGTCGCTTGTTCCTTTTCTTCTTTAAAACCTTATACACAGAGGGAAGGCAATTGGGAAGAGAAAAGGGGTCAAGTGAGAGGCGACAGAACTCGCTAGGACCTTCTGTGCGAGGGGCCAGGTATGTGGATTTTTTGTTTTCTTTTTACAACTGATTCTGGACTCTGACTTGGTATCGCGAGCTGAGAGAGGGGCAGGGATGGTTGTCTGGCCTTCTTGAGATTTTGGGTGCCCCTAGCTCTGGGGAAGCTCCGATTCAGCCCGTGAGAGCCCGACACAGGGAGGCTCCTACCTGTGCTGCAGCAGGCACTGCCACACAACAGCAGCAGCAGGCGGAGGGAGAAGAGCCCTGGGCAAAGGGCTGCCGGCCCCTCCGTTCGTGCAGTGGCCTGGGGCGACGTGACCCGTGCTCAGCAGCTTACAGGCCTTTGGAATTGAAACGGAGTTTCTGGGTTTTCCTATGTTAAGTCCTCACATACTAAAGCAAGCTTTAGAGCAAGATCTCTGTCAGTGTCTGCGATGAAATAAATTTAGTTCCCACATAGTTAATCTTTATGACTTAAAAATAACAATGCATATTATTACTACTTAATATATAGTAAAAAAAAAAATCTATGTACAAGTTTAAGTCTGTTTCTCACAGAGCCGGTGGAGTCACCTGTTGCCCTTGTGGATGCTATAGAATTTAGACTATAATTTAGGTTTAGAAATCTGGGTTTATAATCCCTTAGAGTGATTCTTTCAAAGTTTGAAAATCATTCCTGAGCATGTTGGAACAAAAGTCCTTGGTTAATTTGATGCTGAAAACCTATGATTCATTAAGACCTAGGAAACCAGGGACATTTATAGAAGTTTTGCAGAGATGATTGCATTGCCCTAGGATGTCTTTTACCTTCATTTTTAAGAGGAACTTGCTTAGTTCCAGGTAAGTCACGCCCTCAGTGAACCACCTAAGTCTACTGCAGCCCAGCTCTGAATCTTGAGAGCACTCATGTGTTCTTAATCCACTGATGAGCGTAGCACTCCTGTGATCTAACCACTAGCCAACACTCCTCCTCTGAACGTGAGGCTTCTTTGGGTCATTTTAGACCTAAACAATTAACTTCCCTTAAAAACCTACCTCATGTTTCTCATCAAAGAATTTATCATGTAACCACTGTCTTTGTGGAGATTTATTCTGCTGGGTAAGTGATTGCGGCGGCTTACCATGAGAAATAGATGGGCACATTATCCAGGCTTGGTTCTGCTACCTTTTGTTGGTGGTAAAATGTTCATAGTAATATTTATTATTTTAATGATTTTTAAGAGCACATCTCAGTGACACAGGTGTAGTCGCATCATCATGCAATCATCACCAACACACATCTCCAGATCTTTTTAACTATTCTAGGTTGACAGGCCGCTATGTCATCTGCACATAACATGTCAGACCCCGTTTGTCTTGTTGAAAATAATAACGAGCAGCTGTCAGTGAACCAGGAAGCCATCAGGATGCTTGAGCAGATTTCTGAGCCAGTGGTGGTGGTGGCCGTTGTTGGACTGCACCGTACGGGAAAATCCTACCTGATGAACCGCCTGGCAGGACAGAACCACGGTGAGTGTGTCCTGGTGCGGGGCCAGCTGCCTGACTGCTTGGTGCCAGCTGCATCTTAGCTTCTTCATACTTGTTTGCAGTCACATAAGAGGAGAAACCAACTCCACTCAGGGAAACAAACTTTCTATTCAATACTGAATTAATACTTACCATCATTGGTTCCCATACTATTTCTTAAATGTCATTAAACATTATCTTTCTTCTAATGCACAGACTCATACTTTTTATTTCATTCTCAACCACAGGGTTTCTGAAATCGTGTCTTCTTTCTCACACAACAGATTCTAATTTCTCTGAATAACATTCCTACCCATCTATAAGGATCTTTATCATGTGAAAAATCGTTTTCACGATCTACAACCTACTATGACTAATTCTAATTTTTGTTTTGTTTTTATTTTTAATACAAAAATATTAAGCCTTTCCTGTTCTCCTCGTGTCTCCCTTCAGTCTGTCTCCTCTCGGGTCTGAGTCTCGGTCCTCCTTCACAAGGCTCATGTTGCAGTAACAAGCGACCTCTGTTTTGTCTGACTCACAGGTATTTGTCTCCATCATGTGTCCTTACATGTCCCAATTCTTACAATTAATGGCTCCTCTTTACAGCTATATCCAACTCATGAAACAAGACGTGCTTGTGGGAATAGAGGAAAAAACATCTCGCCTATTAATGTACTTCCAACCCACCAAGCTGGCCTTTGTCGTTTTTCTGCTGCTTGGAGAATCTGAGGTCACTCTGCTCTTTCTCGTCTTCCCTCCAGGCTTCTCCTTGGGATCCACAGTACAATCTACAACCAAAGGCATCTGGATGTGGTGTATGTCCCACCCCACCAAGCCAAACCAGACGCTGGTCCTTCTGGACACCGAGGGCTTAGGTGACGTAGAAAAGGTGAGGCAGGCTTTGGGAAAATCCTTTTTATTCTGGCTTGTCCCCTTGTCTCTTTAAGACTGTTTGTAATTTTACTGTTGTGACTTTTTTGTGGAAATCCAGAAAGCAAACTCTGGTAGGCTTCATTCTGCTTGAATGTCACTTCTAGAGAAGATCAGGTATCATACTATGAGTATTTTAGGGAAAATATTATGGTTTTGTTACTGGTATGAAAGTTTTGGCTCAATATAAGAGAAGCTTATCAAGCAACTGGGTCTTCATTTTCTGGCTTTGGAGGTATAGCTGACAGTGAACAGAGCAAAGGCACTATTCCCACGACAGCCTTCAGCGTCACTGAGAAAACCACAGGACTTTCTCAGTGTGAGGACTGGAGGCAGAAGTAGGCTGGAGAGGAAGACAGCATGTGACGCAGTCCCTGGCCTCTGTCAGGATTGTGGAGACACTTGCATGTTTGAAATGGGTGCTGGGTCTTCATCCCTGGTGCGATTTATCCCCCGAAGTCAGTGCTAGAACTTTTTTTGGCAGGAATGGCTGGCACGTAAGAGCTGTTACCTTTGAGCTCAACCATAGCTGGGAAATGAGCTCTGCAATCTTGGCCATTGGTGCAGATGCTCCTCATTCTTTGTGTTAGTCCCTTTCCCTTCCCTGGGGCAAAATATGCAACATCTATGACTCCCATGAGGTGGGGTTCATTTACATCCTATCTCCAGTGGGTTAAGTTTGGAGTTGGCTGCATCCCATGGAGAAACACATTACAGAGAAAAGCTTCTCAGTGTGTAGCAGCCAGAAAGAAGACAAAAGAGGGCAGCTTGGGACAAGAACATACCCTTCCACGTGAGGCCCTCAGTGACCATTGCTTCCAACCACACTGTACCTCCAGCCAGCACCACCAGCTGTACACTCAGCAATGGACCAATCCCCAATGGATATAACACCCTCATGGTCCAATCACCTTCCAAACACAGGATATTTTGGGAAACAATTATAGATGTAAACTAGAATACTCTTCCGTCATGTGTAGTTGGGTACAAGAGTGCTTGAGTGGAAACTAAAGGGACCTCCGTCCCACCCGTTGGGTGAGGAGGAGCATCTCTGGGCTGCCAAGGGAAGTGTGTACCTTGTTCCAAAATTATTTTTCATATTAGTGTTTGTGACATGTCATTGTTACATTCATATGTCAATACGTGTTGTAGCATGATCATTGGATGTTGCTTCCCCTTTCCCATCCTCTCTCCTCCTCATTCTCATATCCTCTTACCCCCTCTGCAAAATCTTTTGACCTATTTTCTACCATTACTCTTTTGTTTTTCATTTTACTTATTGTTATCTTGAGTTTTTCATATTAGAGGAAAAATGTGATACTTAACCCCATTTCTGATTCATCTCACTGAGCATAAATAATGATCTCAAAGTGTATTTGTTTCCTATAAATGATTCAACTTTATCTTTCTTTATGAGAGAGTAATACTCCATTACTTACATATACCTCATTGTCTTTACCCATTCATCTGTTGATGGACACATCAGCTGCTTCCAAGATTTACTCATTATTAATTTTGCTGCTATAGACATGAGCATGCATATGTCACTGTTGGATGAAGTTTTTAATTATTTTGGAAAGATAATCAGAAGAGGAATAGCAAGGTCAAATAGAATATTCATTTTCAATTTTTGAAGAAATTTCATACTTATTTCCATAACAATTGTAGCGGGTTATAGTCCCACCAAAAATATGCAAGAGTTCTTTTTTCCCCCACAACCTCATGAGCGTTTGCTGTTCATTGGGTTCTTGATCACAGCCATTTCTGCTGGAGTTAATAGGGAACCTCAGGGTTGTTTTGATTTGCGACAATTTTCCCCATTTTGTCACTTCTCTCTTAACTCTCGTTTCCTTTGCTGCACAGGAGCTTTCTGATGTGGTGTAATCCCATTTGGGGATCCTTTGTGCTACCTTTCCTGCAATAGGTGTTCTGTTGCCAAACTTTCTGCCGCTGCCTTTGTCTCGAAGGGTTTTTATGTTTTTTATCTTCCAGAAGGTTCGGTATTTCTGTCGTAATGTCTTGGTCATCTACTTGTTTTAATTTTGTTTTACCGCGTGGTGAAAGATGTGGATCTAGATTCACTCTTCTGAATGTGAATAATCAGTTTTCCCAGCACCATTTCTTTAAAAAGACTATTTTTTTCCTCTTATGTGTGTTTTGTGGCCTGTTTCTTGAAGGTCAGATGACGGTAAGGTGTTCAAATTTGTCAAATTCTGTCCCGGTTGTTCTTCTTATCTGTTTTTGTGCCAGTGCCATGTGATTTTTGTCCCCGTTGCTTTCTAATATAACTTAATGTCTGGTACTGTGATGCTTCTTGCTTCCCTTTTGATGCTTAAGATGACTTTGTAGATTCTGGGTTGCTTCTGATTCCATAAAATTTTTAAGTATTTTTTTCTAATCCTCTCAAAAATGCTGCTTTAGTTTGATAGAAAACATATTGAATCTGTGTATCAGCTTTGATAGTCTGGCCATTTTGACAGTATTTGTTGTCTACTCAGGAACAGGGGATGTCTTCCCATTTTCTAATGTCCTCGCCAACCTCTTTTTTTCAGAGTATAGTATTCATTACAAAGGTCTTTCACTTCCTTGGTTAGACTGAGTCCTAGGTATTCAATTTTTTTGAGCCTACTGTGAATGGAATTGTTTTCTTCTAATTTTTTTCTCAGAGATTTATTTGTTGATATATAGAATATGTTTGAGTAATTTGTGACCTGCCACTTCGATAAATTCAATTACTAGTTCTAAAAGTTTTCTGGTGGAGTTTTTGGAGCCTTCTCTGTAGAGGATCATGTCATTTGGCTTGTAACTTTCCATATATGTAAGCCCTTTTCTTCACTCTCTTGCTTGGTTGCTCTGGCTGAGGTTTTGAGCACTATATTGAAAAGTAGTGGTAAGAGTAGACACCTTTGTCTTGTTCCTGACTTTAGAGGAAATAGTTTTTAGTTTTCCTCATTTAATATAATGTTGGGAGTACATTTGTCATAAATGTCTTTTATTATCTTGAAATAATGTCCTTGTATACCTGTTTTCTTTAGGTTTTTTTTTCTTATCCTGAATAGATGTTCCATTTTGCCAAAGGCTTATTCTATATCTGTTGAGATAATCATGTGCTTTTGGTCCTTGCTTTTGTTTAAATGATATATTACATTAATTGATTTATGTATGTTGAACCATCCTTACATCCTTGGAATGAAGCAACTTGGTCATTGTGTTTGATCTTGTTAATAATTTGCTGCATTTAATTTGCAAATATCTTGTTGAGGATTTTGTATGTATATTCATCAGGAAAATTGGCTTGTCACTCTCTTTTCTTTTTTTCTTTTCTTTCTTTTTTCTTTTTCTTTCTTCTTCTTCTTCTTTTTTTTTTTGTTACATCTTTCTGTGGTTTTGATACCAGGGTACTATTAGCTTCTAAAAGTTTGGCCGAATTTTTTTCTCTTTCAATTTTCCAAATGTTTGAGAGGTGTTAGTTCTTTTTTGCTGTTCTGGGAAACTTCTGCTGTTAGGTCCTGGGCTTTTCTTCAGTCAATAGAGGCTTTATTACTTACCACTGCCTCAGTTTCCTTACTGATCATTCATCTATTCCAGACTTTTATATCTTCTTTGCTTTTGGTGTCTACTATATGTCTCGGAATTTATCCATTTCTTCTAAGTTCTCCAGTTTATTAGAATATAAATTTTCAAAGTCTTTTCTTATAATCCTCTTGACAACAGCATTGTCTGTTGCGATTTCACCATTTTCATTTCTAATTGCATTGATATGTGTCTTTGCTTTCCTTTTGATGAGTTTTGGCCAGGGAACTATCAATCTTACTTATCCTTTTGAAGAATCAACTCATTGGTTCATTAACCTTTTGCATTTTCTACTCTGTATTTCATTAATTTCTGCTTTGAGCCTTATAATTTTTTCCCTTCTACTGCTTTTGGATCTGAATTGTTCTTGTTTCTCAAGGATCTTAATATGCTTCATTGGGTTATTTAGTTGAGATTGCTCTGTTTTCCTAATGTTTGCATTCATAGCTATAAATATTCCTCTTTAAAATTGCTTTTATCATGTGTCATAAGTTCTGGTATCATGTGCTTCCATTGTTGTTTGACTAGAAACTTTTTACTCTTGTTCCTGGTTTCTTCTAGGATCCATTACTTAACCAATAATAGATTATTTAATTCTACATATTTGAATAGTTTTGTAGTTTCTCTGTGTTGATTTCTAGATCATTCCACTATAATCCAAAAGTGTGCAAGGAATTATTTCAATTCTTTGAAACTATTTGAACATACCTTGTGGCCTAGTAAATGGTCTGTTTTGGAAAATGTTTTGTTTGCTACTGAGTAAAAGGTGTGCTCTGTGTATGTTGGAAGGAACACTCTGTAAGTATCATCTAAGTTCATTTGTTCTGTGATGTGGTTTTTCTCTGATAGTTTTTTGATAATGTTTTGTGGTTTTGGCCTGCCTAGCTGTGAGAGCAGCGTGTTGAAGTACTCTATCGCGACTGTATTAATGTCTATTCATCCTTTCATGTCCATTTCAGTAATGTTTGATTTTTCAGGCTCCAGTTGCATGGAGTAATGATTTCCATGCTTTCTTTCAAGGCGTGTATTTCCTTTTGATTGATGTTTGTCTTTTGCAGGCAACAAATAGTTGTTCTTGATTATTTTGTGGGTTTTTGTGTTTGTTTGTTTGATCTATCTGCCAGTCTATGTCCTATGATTGGAAAGTTAAGACTGTTAACACCGAGAGTTATTACTATAAGATTTTTACTGAATCCTGTTAGTATCTTTTTTCAGTACTGATTCTTTAAGGGTTTGTTTGTTTGCTTGTTTTGGGTTGTTTTGTTTTTCCCCTTTTTTGGACTCCTCTCCCCTTTGATATTTCTTTCCTCTGGAATCTTTGGTTCTGCTAATCTCTTTGTCTCTGTCTAAGATGCTGTTTAATATTTTCAATGATGTCAGTCTAGTGGTCATATTTTTAGGGTATTTTATCATGAAATGTTTTACTTCTTCCTCAATTTTGAAAGATAATATTGCTGCATACAACAACTTAGATTGACCTGGCTTTCTTTTAGAGATTAAAGGGTTTTGCTTCTAGAGTTACTGTGACAGGCTAGCTTTCATAGGTTGCCTTCTGTTCTGAGCTTGCTGTTTGTAGTATTCTGTGCTTGTGTTGAATATCTGGGACTTTGGCTTTAATGTGTCATGGAGAAGGTGTCCTGTGGTCATGGTTATCAACACTAATTTCTTTTCCTATATTTAGAAAATATTCTGCTATGATTTTGGTAAATTAATTCCTTACACTTTTTGTGTTGTACTTTAATTTTTCTTTATCTTCTGTAATTCTGAAGTTGGTTTTCTTTGAATTTTCCAGAAGCTGTTATAGCCAACTATTTTGTTGCCTGGTTGTCCCTAAGGTAGCATTGAATACAAGGCTTACTTCTTCAACTTGATCTTCAAGGTATGATGCTCTGTCTGTACAGTGCTCAAGCCAGCTTCCATTATGTTCAGTGGGCCTTTTATATCCTGAGATTCAGCTTGATTTCTTTTCTGAATTTCTATCTATTTATTAAAATGGTTCTTCATGTCTTGCATTGTCTTGTTTAGCTTGGTCAGCTTTTTGTTCATATCTTCGATAAATTCACTAAAGCTTTTAAAAAATCAATTAAGACCATTATGGATTGAGTAAATTCCTCCTTAAAATTGATTATATGTTTATATATTTTTCTAATTTGTGTAGATATTTCTTATTTGTACTGGTCCAACATTACCCTCAGTTGTGTTTTGAATACCCTTCCTCCATGCTCCTCTGCTTTCAAAACTGTGAGATCAGCTTTTAGGTGTTAGGCATTTTTAGAGATATCTTTTAGAGGTAACTTATTGCCTGTTTTCTTCATAGTTCTATTGCTGAGGGTTGCACATCACCGTGACAGAGGAAAGAAAACTGTGTTTCTACTGTGAAGAAATCTCAGATTATGTTTTTCTTTGGTATTTTCTTGAGCTTGATTATATTTTGGTATTTGTGCCCATATTTTGATCAATTCAGCTATTAAGTTATAGAGTCTTTTTAGTGTCTAACTCGATTTCCTAATCCCCAATACCTTGTAGCGAGGGAAGCGTGAGTCACGGTAATATCATTGACACAAAGAATATCCAGCTATTGGCATGCAATGAAAAACAATTAAGATCAGCCACTATTCCACTATTAACAGCGTGAAAGAAATATGTAGTAATGATATATTCTAAAACCACTACTGACATCTCATAATAACCAATTAAATGCTACAGCTATTCCACCATTAACATTAGAAATGTAATCCACACTATAAGTACAACTATGCAGGCAGAACAGATGTTGACTTATCAAAAAGATTTACTAAAGACAAACTCTATTAACACTGATAATACAAATAAGACCATATTAATAGCTTGGACTAACAACTAAATAGTTAAAAATTATTAACTCTTAATAGGTTCTAACCACTATATCACCATTAACAGTAGCAAAGTGATAAGAAGTAAAGATATAATTGTAGAAAAATCAATTATTATCATACTAATAAAACGTTATAATGATTCTATTCTTACTATCAATATAGGCATCTAGACAAACCAGATATTGACTTAATGAAAAGATCTACTAAAAGCAATACTATTCCATCATTGTTAGAAATTTGTATTAATACCCTAGGCATATCTTAATAGCAAAAACTCCTTAAGTATCAATAAGATAAACATATATCTTATATACCTATAAATTATATTTAAGAAATTCGTGTATATATTATAAAAGCTTATAATATAAATTCTATATTATACTATATATTTAGAAATAATTATGTATTTAAAGATATATGCAACTTATGTATCCATAAATTATTAAAATGTAAATGAAAATGGTATATTTAAAGATCTGAAGAACTGGAACAAAGAATTAGTTTTGGAAACAAAACAAAGAAGAGTATAAGAAATGGAGAAAAATAAGATAAAATTCCAGTTGAAAACTAGAAGAAAGTAAATATAATTAGTCAAAGCAACAAAAAGAAAGAAGAGAAAGAAACAAAAAAATATATAGAAAAATAACACTTCTCTAGAAGGACTATTTTTAAAAGAGCTAAAAGAAAAACTCAAATTAAAGAACAAGTGAAACTAAATGTTATGGTTTGGACCTAGAGTGTCCCCTCAAGAGCTCATGTGTTTGGAAGATGACTCAATTGTAGGAATTTATCCCTTGATTTCCTATGCTGTTGGGATAGATGACTGAGGTGTGGCAAATCACGAGAGTGTGACCTGGAAGGATGTGATCTTGTGCCAGCTTCTTTCCAACCTCTGTCTTTCCTGTGTGATGCCATTAGCAGCTGTCTTCTGCCAGACCAGGCCATCCTGCTGCTACTACCAGCTGATCATGAACTGACTGAGATCTCTGAAATGTGAGCTAAAACAAACTTTAAGTTGTGGGTGTGGGGCTTTGTGTGCTAGCAATGAGAAAGTGACTAAAACAGAATTTGTTCCTAGAGAACTGTTTTGTTCCTGTGACTTCACTTAACCATATGGTTTAAAAGTGTTTGGAAGTGGTTTGTGGGAGAAGTTGAGAAAGGTTTTGGGGTGCCGGCTAAAGAAGCCTTACAAGGTTATAAACTGAACTTAATGTGAGATTCCAGTTGGAGCTCAGATCACCAGAAGGTCTATAAAAGTGCAGACTGAAGAAAACTAGGTTCAAGAGATTTCAAATGTGAAGAAGGCCTCTATTGACAATCAGTCTATAAATCACACATAATACCTTGTGGCAAAGAGTGTGTTGACGTTTTGCCTCTGTCCTGAGACTGCCTGAAAGTGAGATCAATGGTAGTAGACGAATTAACCTAGCAAAGGAAATTTCAAGGTATCCCAATATTCTAGCTTTCACATGGATACTGCTTACAGTTTTTAGTCACTCTACACTGAAAAGCAGGGAAAATGGCAGAACAAAGAAGACTTCAAAAGTTTCCAGTTTTGTCAGAAAGAAAGTGACTGCAAAGTTGCAGCACATGAGTAGGGTTGTTGAAAGAATTAGCAGGAAAAAAGAAGCCAAGTATTTGGCATTAAGAGAATAGGAGATTCCTTGAGGGCATTTCAGGAATCAACAAAACCCTACTCATTATTGGCTCATGAATGCAAAGACAAAAGACTGGTCTTTGAAAAGAGACCCAAGGACATTCATTCTACAGGGCAACCTAAGAAAGTGAATCCTCAGGAAGTGTAGCCATCCAAGAGCTCAGAGGTCTATGCAGTCACGCTGAATCGGCAAGAGCTCTTTCACTGCATACTCAAAGAATTCAAAAGTGTGAATCTTTCCCTTAAGAAGAGGGTCCCTGAGTCCATGTTCAAGAAGATCCTCATAGGAAATTGACTCCCTAGATTTCATTTTTCATCATGCTCATACATCTAGGCACTCAGCTGCCACTAAAGCCACGGTTCAAGTGATCTGACTACTGCTCTCATTGATAGAAGATCTCAGTATCATCTACATGATGATGATTTTACTGAAATGTGAAATACAGGAGTTATGGGGTTAGGAAGATTTTCATCAAGATTTCAAAGAGAGGGTTGGGAGCCCTGGAAGGAGCCCCTGGGAGGGCAGTAGAGTATGAACCTGTGGACATGACCCTGAAGATGCAGGGATGACCACAGGATGTTGGAGATGCCAGTAACGTGGAGCATCTGACAGTGAAAACTGCATCTCCAAACCAGAGCCAGCCCAAGAATGAAACTCTAAGAGCTACCATCAGCAATGCCATTGGAGTGTTGCTGTCCAGGCCTATGTAACTCATATCTGGACACCGTGTTACCTGGATGTCAAACACGAAGCTACAGGACTTGTTAACCCTTCTGGGTTTTGGTCTTGTTTTGATCCAATTCTTTCCCTCCCATTCATCCGTTTCAAAATGGAAATGTGTATCTTGTGCCATTGTACTTTGGAATTAGATAATGTGCTCCTTAGTTGAAATCATAAATGAAGCTCTGATAGAAAAAATATATATAAATGAAATTTTGGAGTAGACTCTTAAGTCCCTTGCTGCCATGTGCTTTCTAGGGCGACCCTAAGAATGACACATGGATCTTCGCCTTGGCCGTGCTTCTGAGCAGCACCCTTGTCTACAACAGCATGAGCACCATCAACCACCAGGCCCTGGAGCAGCTGCAGTATCCTTCCGGGGCTAAACTGCTGTAGTTCATTGAGTTTTGAGAAAATGAATGTTGACTCATGTTTTTCTTACCCTGACATCTACTTGCTTTTGGTAGAGCAGGGGACATCTAGCATAAAAGAGAATATTTATAATAATTTTAATAAGAGAAACAAGGGAATTAGAGGTTGGAATTCCCTTTTTCTTTAACCAAGTACTAGTTATGTGGCAGAGCTCACAGAACTAATCAGAGCGAAGTCTTCCTCAAAATCTGATGGAGTAGCAGATTCTACAGAATTTGTGAGTTTCTTCCCAGACTTTATTTGGACAGTAAGGGATTTCACTCTGGAGCTGAAGTTGCGTGGTGAACCCATTTTAGAAGATGAGTACTTGAAAAATGCCTTGAAGCTGATTCCAGGTACTAGAACAAAGACCATGTGGGAGGACTATTTTAGGGATGCATGCGTGAGCTTGTGCTATCCATCATTTAGGAGGTTCCATTTGTGTTTGAGACAGGATGGTCGTTAGAGTGGTATCTGAGACATAGGTTGAAAAGCTCTTGAATTATAGTTTAAGATTGCTTAAGTAAAGCAGAACCTGACATATAGTGAAAATTTTCAAAACCAAGTTGTTCTTTATGCAACTTGTACTTTAGAATCCAGATTAGAATAGATGTTAAACCTTTCTAACACTGGGGCACTTATGTGCTTTATTTTGCCATTTGTTTCTCAATAATTGATCACAGAATTGTTAAAAATGAAGTTACAATTCACATTGATCGTGTCACATAGTTAACTTTTTTGTCATAAAAGGAGCTAAACTGATTAAAAGATTCCTGAAACAACAGTTTTGTTAACTTTATTTATATATTTATTTTGTGACACTGAGGGTCAAACACAGGGCGTTCTCTCTAAGCTACACCCTGACCCATTTTAATTTTTCATTTTGACACAGGGGCTTGCCAAGTACTAAGTTGCCCAGGGTGGGTTCAAACTTGTGATCCTCTTGCCTCTGCCTCTCAGAAGGCCAGGATAACTTCCAGTTGTCCTTAGATCTCCTGACAGTACATCCTATATATCTGCTACATTGTAACCTTTTACCTGTAAGTTCCTCTTTCCTTCACAGGCCTTTCAACCATGGCTTGACTTTCTATGGCCACATATTTGATCTTTCTAATGAAACCTTTTTTGCCTCAGACTGGCTTTCCATAAATCATTGTATAGCATTACTAATATTGCCAATATCGCTATTTCTAATATTTTTATTGTCTCATATTAATCTCTCTTCCTTTCAGTCCCACAACTCACACAAAATATAAATTTGACTTTTTTTCATTCAGTAAACATTGGAGAAATAACTCTGTATACTTGGTGCCTATGTTAAAGTTGTGGGGTCCCAGCCATACTTTTCTTTTTATTTTTTACTAGGATCACACATTTCTCAAAACATCTTGTCTTTTATAACACTGGCACTAGTGTCATGTGAAACAAATTACTGAATGGTTATGTTAAGCATAGAACACTGAAAAGATATAACAACGTCCACCCCCTCTTTTTTAAACAACTGTAGCTCTCTGTTTCAAGACTGTTCCCACTGTGTTTTGTTTTTCCTCTCTATCAGGACAGAATTTCAATGCACAGAAGGCCAATCAGCCCAGGGAGTGCATCAGGAATTTCTTTCCAAAGCGGAAATGTTTTGTATTTGGCTTGCCAACAAATGACAAGGAACTCCTGTGCAAACTAGAGAGTGTCTCAGAAAACCAACTGGATCTTAATTTCCTACAACAAACCTGTGCTTTCTGTTCTTATATCTTCACCCAATCAAAGATCAAGACTCTCAGGGAGAACACTGTGGTCACTGGAAATCGTGAGTCTCATTTTCACATTTTTGTGTGGACTAATAATATATATTGGTTATAGTGTAAGATGATTTTAGATTATTTTTGTTTGATTCTCTAACTATGGCATGTATATATTTAAAAGGAATATGTATAACTATCATATTGTTACTTACAACTTTCTCCTCATAATTGCAAACTTTGTCAAATGTATGTGTGGTGTAGCCTTGATATATCTGTAAAAAAGTTCCATTGGTAATAAATGTCATGAATGATGTATGAAAGCAGATATATATATATGACTTTCTCAGGGCAAGTCTGACATGTGAAGTGTTCTTTGCAAGGAGAAGAGGAAATACGTTTTGGAAGCTGGAAGCATCCAAAATATTAGAATTAGCTTCCATGTCCTGAAAATCTACTGGAAGATTCAGAATTCAAGAAAAGATAATCTGATATACCTTGCTTTAATCATTAGTTACTTAATAAATTTTTATTTAAATATTTGGCTGGGAAATTATGCTTTCCTTGCACACCTTAGTATGAACTAGATAGGAACCTTTTGTAAAAATTGTTTCCTGGAGGTACATGTAAGGAAGGATTAATAGGAAAGTGAATGTGATGACAGCAGATGGTGGTAAATGTGTGTATCTGGGGGGAAGTGAGAGATTTTGGAAATGTAGGCTGAGGATCTTAGGTATCATTGAGTTTAAAGTTCCGACTTACCACATGAAATCTGTGGTTCATTCAGGCCTGGCGACTCTGGTGGAGACCTACGTGAATACCATCAGTACAGGAGCTATACCTTGTCTGGAGAACGCAGTGACCGCTCTGGCCCAGCGGGAGAACTCAGCAGCTGTGCAGCAGGCAGCTGAGCACTACAGCCAGCAGATGGCCCAGCGGGTGCAGCTCCCCACAGACACGCTGCAGGAGCTGCTGGCCGCGCACGCAGCCTGCGAGAAGGAAGCCATTGCTGTCTTCATGGAGCGCTCCTTCAAGGATGAAAATCAGGAGTTCCAGAAGGAGCTGGTGGTACTGTGTCCTAGTGACTACTTCTCATTGTGACATTAAAAAGTCATGATTCATGTCTCATTCAAGGATAAAATATTTGTATTTTCATAAGGAACGCATGCCTAAACACGACAGGTTCCCCCACCCACCCCAAACCTGGGGCATACAATCTGGAAATTTCTCTGTGTGACTGAAATATCATCTCTGTAGATGTCCCTCTTAAACTTGTGGTGGATTCTGATGAACATTTGTATCATCTTCAAGCCAGCCCAGAGCAGCCACGGTTCCCCTCAGAGGTTCTCAGTATCTTCCTCCCACTTGCCCATTCCGTGCACCGCGTTTCTTGCATGATCCTCACTCAGGGTGCTGGGCCTCTCACACGGCTCCTCATTGGGTGCTGTGTACCTGAAGGCAGGGCTCGGGGCACGGGGGCTGCAGAGGACCACGGACATCCCAGGAATTGGCCCTTTCATGTCACAGAGCAGGATCTTGCAGACAAGGGCTTTCCAGAAAACTTCTATGGTCTTGCAGAGTTTTCAGGGGTTTGCTAAGTCAAATGTATTTGATTCCTCATTAATCTCACAGTTGACTTCACTAAAATGTTTTTCTCATGAGAGAGAAATTGACCTTGCTTCCAAATTATCTGGAATTTTATCAGCCTTCTTGTTGCAACATCGCTGGGCATTCTCTTGCAGAAAATACTAGCGAAGAAGAAGGAGGAGCTCTTGCTGAGGAATGAAGAGGCATCTGCCCAATACTGCCAGAGTGAACTGGATCGGATCTCAGAACCCTTGAGGGAAGGCATGTCAGCAGGAGATTTCTCTGTTCCTGGAGGGCACCAGCTGTACATGGAAATAAGGAGAAAGATTGACCAGGACTATTGGCAAGTGCCCAAGAAAGGAGTGAAGGTGAGGATAACAGTGTGGAAGCCTCAAGATATAAGCAAGGAGATCTCCAGCAGTGGTTCTGGGTAATAAGAAACCGTGAGGACAGCATGACATTTTCACTGCTTTAACCAGCACTAGAGATTTAAACAGCGATCTTAGGCATGCTAGGCCTGGGCTGTACTAGTGTGCTATGCCCTAAAAATAATTTTAGCTTTTATTTAATAGTTTTAGCTCTCTATTAACTATACATATCTAGAGTAGAAATGTTCCATTCCAAAGAAATAGTAGGAAGTTCAAAAATCCAAACCAGGTAGAAGAAATAGTATTGATTTCTTCATTGAACAAGAAGACTTCCACTGTGCAGAGTGCTTCTAATTTACAAGGTTAACTCAAAGTGCTTGATCTCCAGGTTGATCTAAGTAAGAGTGAGCTACACAGTCAATTGCATGTGAAGTGAGACTACATACAAACTTGTGAGAAAGGGCTATACAGGCAGTGGTAATAGGCATCATAATAGCATAACTACCAGACATCAAACTTTTTTTTTTTTGATACAGGAACTCTGTAGTCCAGGCTAATCCTAAACTCACTAGATAGCCCAGGCTGGCCTAAACCCAAGGCAGTCCTCCAATCTCAGCCTACTGAACCCTGGGATTACAAGCACGCACCACCCCACTTGGCTTATGTGGTGCTGAGAAATCAAACCCAGGCCCTTGGGCTTGTTAGGCAAGCACTCTGTAACTGCTGTGCTATTCCTCCAGCCCTAAAACAGTTATTGCTTACAGAAGCAGTGAAGTTATTTCTTTGCCTGCTTGATGGTTAATATGAAGAAAATTTTTATTTCAAATAACACAAAGTCATTCTCTATCCCAAGATCTTCTTAATTTATTGCTCCAAGTAGTTGTAAAAAGTGGTAGCTACCCTTCTGTGAACATGTTTTATGCATGAACCAAGAGATGTTAGTGAGTTAAATAACTTTCCAAAAGCCAAAGGCTATAGAACAGGAGAAAGCAGCAACATAGAGCAGAGGCCAAGCTTCTCTTTGGAAGACGAATGTATGGAAGAATCGAGATTGTGGTTTGCACGACTGCACATAATTCTGGCTGGCTGGAACCTAGAGCAGGTGGAGCAGGTGGAGCCCTGGGAGAGCACTGGAGGGAGACGGGAAACAGGATTAGAGGGTCTCTGGTCACCCTGAAGGTGAGCCACTCACCCTCAGTAAGGAGCCCCTCTAGACATTTACTGATAAAGCAATGTGTTATAGATACGTTTATTTTCCAGAACTGTTCTCCCAGTGGTAAGCACATTCTTTGCTCCCCTTTGGTTCCACAGGCAGGAGAGGTCTTTCGGAAGTTTCTGTGGGCACAGACAGCCATCCAGTACACCATCCTGAAGTCAGACAGAGCTCTCATAGACGTGGAGAAGGCCACGGCAGGTACAGGGTTCATGAAAATGAGCACTAAAGCAGGGACAGATTCCTGCTATACTTCTAACAAATTAACAAGACCACCTGCAAACTGGGAGATTCTTTTCCTTCTGTGAAATGCACCTTTTTCTGATCTGAAAAGAACAAGATGGAGCTATAGTAGTGGGCCCAGCAGACAGGCAAGGCCTTTTCCATCGTCCCCCAAGATACTCTCTGCCAGGTGTGAGCCTGTATGAGCTCTGGGATTTCCGGCCCTTCCTTTTGGTCTTGATGTTGTATATGAGCTCAGAAAAGTAGAAAAATTGGTCTTTACTTGCTTCTTTCTTTTTATTTTCCACTTCCTGGAGCAGTGGAGCAGGCCAAGAAGGAGGCAGCTGAGAAGGAACGGGAACTATTAACGCAGAAACTACAGGAGGCCCGGGACAGGAGGGAGTCCCAGGAGGGGACTTACAAGGAAAACATGGAACAGCTGCAAAAGAAGCTGACACGGGAGAGAGACCAACTCCTCAGAGAGCAGGAGATGATGCTGGACCACCAAATGAAGGTTCAGTGCCCCCCTAGTCAGTAGTGCCCAATGTCTCTGCTTCCCTGGTGTGATGGTGATGGTTACATCCAGGTCATGGAAGGAGGCACAATCCTCATTTCTTGCTTACAATTATTTGTAACCCATAATCTTTTGTTTCTAATGTCTTTGAATATACATACTTAGTGCCTGCAGAAGTCACAGTGTCTTGACTTCTATAATTCCTTTGAGAATATGATTAGGAATCATGTTACTATTTTTGAAGTCTTAGAAATGATCTCAGAAGGGCCTTATTAGCAAATGCCTGAATAAACGTATTTTCTAATCAGGTTAACCACTAAAGGAAAAAATAAAATTGTTGGTGCTACCAGGGTGGTCAATATCAGGAGCTCTGTGTTACTCAGACTGGCATAGAACCATTTTGACATAAAAGCAATGGAAAATTTCCAACATAAAAGCATAAAGAAATGAGCGCTATTAAACTTAATTCCATTGCCTCCAGGTGTGGGCAGCCTATTTGGGTGTGGACAGCTGCCCAAGATCACAGACTTTCTATGCTTGTCTTTGCGGAAGTTATGGGGTAGATTCCAGAACAGCTCAAGTTCCCCTTGTCTCTATGATGTGGTGACCTAAGCGAGACTGATAATCTCTACAATTAGGACAATGGCATTTCTTTTGGCAAGAACATAAGTTGTCCTCATACCTCAGCACAGGTTGAAAACAGTGATGGTGAGTGAGTACTAATGAAGTGGAAGTGCTTCCTCAAAACATCTTGGTCCATCTGAGATAAATTCTGTGTTGCTAAGTTATTCAGTGAAAACTGAGAAACATTTTTAGCAGTGAAATGAACGCAAGTTGACAAAGCTTCAAAACAAGGTGTCTTAAAAGAACATTATTAACATTTTACTTTCCTTTGAACTTTTTTTCATTTATTTTAGATCCAAAAAGACTTGACTGATGAAGGATTCGAAAGGAAAGCTGAAGCAATGAACACAGAGATAAGACTTTTGGAAGATAGGATTAATGCTACAGAAAATGATATTAATTTTTTCGAACAAGCCTTCAGAAGCCTGGGGGAAGGGATAATTTCAGTATCAAGTGCTCCTAATACATTAATTGATCAAGCTATCAAAGTATTTTTGTCACTTGTTAAGTATGATTAGCTCTTCTTATGAAAATTATAGATTTTGAGCATATGCTTTGCATATTTCATAATAAAAATGCCTACTTGAATACATCATTGTTTATTCCACATTAGATAGAACAGATGCATGTTTCTGCTAACAGATAATGTTCAGTTTCAGAAACACACACACAGTTGCAAATACTCCATATGCAAATGGTCTATTGAAGGCTCCAATTTTAATGACAAAAAATTAAAAATTATTAAATGTTGCCTACATAAAATTGGTAATATAGATTTAGTATGTGTTGATTTTCAAATATAGGAAATGAATTAACAGTAGAACTCTGCTCAGCCTAATATGGAATGGTCTCATGGATGTTGTAAAGTTAAAACAACATTGAAGTAAAAGAAAAACTTCCAAACAATATATACATATATAAAATCTATATTATACATGAAATTCTTATATGCAATCATACATTCTACAAATAAAATGTCTTCTAAAAGATTATGAGAAACTGGTATATTTAACTACTTCTGGGGAGGATCGACAGGGACCAGTAGTGAAAAGGACTGATACTTTTTATCATGTCCCCTAATTTTTGAACAAATTAAGAAAGCTTATATCATGAGCTGTGGAGATGAAAATAAAAAATTATTTTTTAAATTTTTCCTATTTGTGTATGTGTACGTGTGTAAGAGAGAGAGATACAATGGCTACATTGAGCTTGAATATTTTGTGCATATATATACCGTGATGACATTATAATCCCTCCCCTGGCCCCTTATGATCCCTCCTGCTCTCTCCTTCATCCCCCATGACTCCCACTATCACACTCTCTTGGTTCTATAATATGCCTGCATTTTGGGTTTCTCTTATTAGAGAAACCATGCAATATTTTACCTTCTGATTCGACTCACTTTGTTAAGCATGGTGGTCTCAAGTTATTATCATTTACCTATAAAAGCCTCAAATCTATTTGTCTTTATAGAAGAGTAGTATGCCATTGTGTACAAATACCACAGTTTTTGTTTCCATTGGTCTGTCAATGGATATTTTGATGTTTTCCACAGCTTAGCTATTGTTAGTTGTTCTTCTATAAACATGGGTATACACGCATCCCTATTATATGTGAATAATTTTAACTTTGCCACATATAATCAATTATATAATAAAGAAAGTTTTTACTTTCCATTCTGGAAGATGTAAAAAAATTTGAACATATTTCGGTAATAAAAAATGATAGATCAAAAATGCAACTTGAGAACATTTTTAAAAACCTAGCTATAGTTTAGATCTAAAGTGTTGCCAAAAGTCACATGTGTTTGGATGGTGACTGAATCAAGGGAGCACTCTACTTGTCAATGGATTGATCTCTTCATGAGTTCAGGAGCTGAATGTGCTTGTAAGAGATGAAACCTATCAACAGTTGGAAAGTGCAACCCTCAGAGGCATGACCTGGACAAGTGTACTCTTGCCCCGGCTCCTCCTCCCTCTCTGTTTCCTGGATGCCTTGAAATGAGCAGCTTTCATCAGCCAAAGGCTCTTCCTCCACATCCTTTATGATTCTGATCAGCAAATACAGACTGAATGCACTAAAAACTGTAGCCAAAATAAATCTCTCTTAAGTCATGAATGACAGATATTTTGTCCAGGTTATGAAAAATTGATGGAAAAAAATTAGTCAGCTTCGCCTAATATATCAATGTAATGTCCTGTACCCTACATAGAATCTTCATTCTCTTAAATACACATCGAACCCTTACATAAAATTATCTGTTCTAAATCACAATAAGTGGACATATCTTCTGTTAGATTTTCTAAAGTAGAGCCTCAGTGGTAGATTCTTTTGCAAAGGGTTTTTGAGGCAGTACCCTCAGTTAAATGAGGCTGAGAAATGCAAGAGAGGGCAGGAAAGTAAAAAGTTATGGTCTATGATTATGACTAGTTTCGGGCTGATCCCTTCAGACTCATTGTGGTCCAAATAATCCCAGGGTAGCCCTTCCCTAAGTAAAAGTGACAATTAGGACAACTTACCTCATGTCTGTTTCCTAAATCATGAAGGTTCTCAGAATATTCAGTATGTAGTTTAGATTATTGTAAGAGAAGCAATGTGATCAAGTGACCAATGTCATGAGTGGATATGAACAATACATTCAGATAAGAGCTTTGGCTGTAGGAAAGTTTGCTACAGGAATGTTCTGGAAATTGTTAGACTGTGTCATAATTCCAAGTCTCAAGGTGACAAGTCGCTTTGTTGAAGCTTCTCTGGCTGTTAGAGCCTATGAAAATGGAAGCTCTAATGGCAGCTCCTTTCTTCTCTTACTGGACACATACTAGGGACCCAAGCCTGATGGAGCCTATGTGGCCTTCTCTTTCCTGTTCTTAAGGCAACACAAAAGTTGATTCACATTTATTGATTCACAAAGACATGTTAAAGGGTAAGCCAAATTGTTTAAATATCAAAAAGATATGTGTGGAACGAGGACACTAGGATTCCATATTTCTTGTTCTCTATTGTTTTCAAGAATCTTATAAGGTGGCTGTGTTGATCTGCTTAAGATCTCTCTGACTTAAATAAAAATAGCTCTTCTAATAGTGAGCAATCGATTGAGGGTAATTTTAAAATGTCAGACTTTGGGAAAAATGATTGAACTCTTGGTGACAACATAGGATGTGATAGTGACAGCTTTCTTCATAGCACTATTATAATGCAGAGATTATCTGTGACATCAATTTACTATGCCTGTACATAAATAAGATGCCAGCACACTACTGGTGACCCAAGAAGATCATATCCTTCTCCTTCACTTTCTGGTACTTACAAGTAATACTGGCCTTATTTGGACAATGTTTTAGAACTATTATGCATTCAATAAGTTAGAATTTAAAGTTGATAAACGATGTCCTAGCAATAAGGATAGGTGAGTTCTCAAGTCACCAGAAATGAGACATCAGTTTGTATGCTGAGCTACTGAAGTCTTCCTAACAATTAAACTGAATGTTAACTCAAAACCACCTGATATCAACACAAGCAGCAGTGACAAATATCTTATGCCAGGGAATCAATGCACAGAATCCATATTTTAAACATCATTATGTATAGCTGTCATTGAAATAACCTGGTTGCTGAAGAGATTAGCATTAAAAAGAAGCCAAGTGCCTTGAATCAGGAATATAGAAGAGACGCCTAGAGGGTATCTTAGTAATAAGCAAGGCCTTACCCATTGCAAGGGCAAGAGAATTTCCTCTGAAGGAGAGACCCAGGACATGCTGTATGCGTCCTAGGAACGTGGACCCTCTAGGGCTCACTTGGGAGTTCAGCCATCTAAGAACTCAGAGGTCCCACAGGCTATGAACCAGTGACAGACCTTGGCATTGCTCACATGATACTGGTGTGACAGGCAGACAAAACGAAAGAACCATGGAGCCTGAGAGGCTTCCACCCAGATTTCAGAAGAAAGCTCTGGAGGCCAAGTAATGTGCTCCTGGTAGAGCAGTGCATGAAGCTGTGGAAGGGAGCTAAAGTGCAGTGGAGATTCCAGAAATTTAGAGATTCCAAAAACATAGATTGTCTGCAAGGGCAGGCCACCTGCTGAGTAGAGCCAGCCCAAAAGAGAAGCCAAGGGGGTGCAGACAGAGGCAATGCTACAAGGCCACCCAAAGCCTTTGGAGCTCAAATCTTGCCACAGTTTGTGCTGGGTTCTTTACAAGATGTAATTGAACAATAGGATTTAATGTTTGTCTTGCTGGATTTCATTCTTGCTTTGGTTCAGTTGCTTTCCATTCTCTTCTTCCTCCCTTTGAGAAAAAGAATGTTTACTCTGTGCCATTCCATGTTGAAAGTATTTAATTTTTCTTCTGTTGTCACAGGATCTCACAGCTAAGAGTTTGCTTTGAGTCTCAGAGGAGACTTTAGACTTGAACTTTTTAGCAGTGCTGGAACTATTAGAGATGGATTAATACATTTCATAAGAAGATGGACATGAGCCTTTTGAGGCCAGGGGATGAACCATATGGTTGTGGAATGTCCTCCAAAATCCTCATATATTTGGCTTTTGTGCATTATCTGCAGATTTCATGTGATTTTAGATGGTTGTATATAATTTTCCCTACCTGCCTTTCATTTCTATTTTTCTTTTTACTCTCAAATTTAATCTAATAGTGTTTCAGTTCACTTTATGTTGCTGTAAAAAGATTTTTTAGATAGGAACTTTATAAACTATAGAAATATATTTACTTTTGTCATCTGGAGTCCAGTAAGTCCGAGATTGAGGGGTCACATCTGAAGAGGGACTTTGTGCTGAGTCATTTCACAGTAGAAAGTGGGTAAGAACAAGATGGCACCCAACCTTCCTCATCTCCTGCTCCCTTGAACTAGAAACAAACAAACAAACAAAAGCTGAGTTACCACTAGAGA
Source organism: Ctenodactylus gundi (assembly GCA_004027205.1). Classification (NCBI taxonomy): domain Eukaryota; kingdom Metazoa; phylum Chordata; class Mammalia; order Rodentia; family Ctenodactylidae; genus Ctenodactylus; species Ctenodactylus gundi. Next base: position 162,160 of record PVKB01001460.1, read on the forward strand.
CAGTGGCCAGTCCACCTAGCAGGTACACAGATGTCAAAAACTGTCTTTTCCTGTAAGTTCATAGCAACCGAACCTACTGAAAATGTAACGTATTTCATCCAATGTCAGTGCATTTAACATTTCAGAAAATTAGTCTTCAAAAAGTATGCACTTCCAAACTGAAAATAAGTATCATCATATTTCAAGCTAGGTAAATCACTTATGCTTGAAAAAATCACACATTGCCTCCAAGGTCTCGTTGAATAACAAACTGCGGTTTCTGGGAAGTCAGGCCAGTTACATTCCACCAGGCAACGCTCAGGAAATCCCCTTTGTAATTGTCTCAATTCATGACTCTGCTTTATGGTTTCACTTTCCTTGACAGAAGTTTTCAAAACCCCTTCTGGCTTTCTACAAGCTTAGTCATTCTGCCTTCTGTGATGTTTGAACTAAGGAAGCGGAGGGGGAGCAAGGAAATTCCCAGGACCCGGGGAAGATATATATTAGAAATTACCACAGCTAAATTCAGAACAACTGTTGGAATTCTTACCAAGCCCTTTTCAAAGCAGCTTTCTTACCGTCTCTAGAAGATCTCTGCTCCTGATATTGCAAGTTAAGGTAAGAACAAGATCGAGAAAAGAGTGGGAAGATATTTACAAGGTTCCAGGCAGATTTCCAGGATAGGATGTGGCTTGGTCTGCTGCGCCACCCACTGAAGAAGGAACTGCGGCTTTCCCAGATGGACAGCAGAATTTAGCAAGTACATTTTCTTCCTTGGAATTAGACACAAGCTTGGTGGGTACAGGCTAAACTGAGAGTTTATTTTTCATTCTTTGCAGTCTTACGACCTACTGGGGTACATCAAGGCCCCTTAAGATACCTTCCTGGAAACCTGTTGAAGATCATTGAAAATATAACCTCAAAGTTTCAAGAACTATGATTGTATTATTTTCAGGAGAAAGAGTAATGAATGAGATACACTGTAAACAGCTTTGTGATGTGCTTAAAAAGAAAACAGGAGTAAAAGAAGTAGTTGACACTCGAGTAAACAAAGAAGAGATTTTATGAAAACAGCAGTCTATTTTTAGTTGAAGGTGGATTTTTTTTCCTTTACAAACAGTTCTGGCTCCTTCATTCCCTCCCCCTTCCCTTCACTTGTTAACCCTCTTTGTGCTGGATTCTATCTCTGCTACTCATCATTGCTACTGTTACGAATCACTTGATTCAATAGTTGTCCCAACAGACCTCTCAACACTGTCTTGCCAGTGAGCTCACTCCTTGGAACACTAACCTCCTTTGAATTTCTTATCATAGTACATACTTCATGTATCTTGTATTTGCTTAATTCTCATTTATCTCATTGAGGAGAGCCTTTATCTCCCAAAATTAAAGTTTGAAAAAGCAAAAGCAAACAAAAGTACCCCAAAATAATCTCACAGAACTAAGCTAGAATCAAATGGCTGAAAAGATGGACTTTCTTCTGGAAAGTTCCTCAGTAGAAATGCTGACCATTTTCATTTCTTCTCATTTTTCTTCTTTGCAATTTTTTCCTTTACTGCAATTCTCTGTTTTTTAGGCGAGCCATTATCTTGATGTGTATGCAGACCTTTCTGTTTGTTTCATTCTTAGGAAACATGCCCAAAGAGTCCATTGAAATGCTAATGTTGTACAGTTAGTCAGGCACAGGGCTGGCGTGGGAAACTAGATGTAACTTACTACAAAGCCAAAATGTGCATGTTTTCCCTGTGCATTTCTCAATGCTTGCACTGCTTTTAGTTACAGAAGCTATGGGACTCTAACAGAGTTAGAGAGAATGCATCCCAGAGTCCCCATCACAGATTAAATTATCGATGGCAGAGGGACAGCTGCATGTGTGGCTTGAATATGCTGAATGTGTGAACATGCTTAGAGCTGATTCTTCTAAAGATGTTAAAGATGCTATCAGACACAATTTGAGCCAGCATGCAATATTTGCACATCTCTCCAATCTAAAACTGACTTTAATCCTTGCTACATACAAATCATGCAGCCAAAATACAATAAATATAAGGTACCAATATTGTATTAAAAGTGGGTTGGAATAGAAAGATGCTTCTCATTTGAGGTTCTCCATGTATTGTGCCTCTTTCTGGATCAGGTTTTACAAATTCTCTACTTATCACATCTGGTCTTATGTCATTTGCAAAAGAACTTTCTATTATTGGCTCTCAAGAAGTTTGTTTAAATTTATGATTGCTAAAAATAAAATAATGACAACAACTAAGAAACTTAGAGCTTTTATATTCTGCTATTAAAACAAGTATAGATTTTTTTCTTCTAAGACTTTAGAGAAAAATGAAGTCAAACAGATAGCATATTTTTGGCTTCTGTAGTAAATAATCACTTCTGGAGTGGGAGAAATTCTTCTTCATAATAAAGCAAAGCAGAAAATCAATCATTTGCTGTGCCTCATATAGCTTAAAAATATTGTACCAGATGCTCTTTAGCCTATAGGGGCTAATGCCCAGAAGTTGAAAATAAGTAGTTAAGCATTACTGAAGGAAGTGTTGCTGTTGTTGTTATTGTTCACTCAATCATAAATCCTCATTTTTTGAAGTTTTGCTTTAATAACAGGCAATAACTATGTTTACATTTTTTAAAGTATATCTTCAAGAAGTAAATGACTGTTACTTGCTAAATAGCACTACATAATGACCTAGCAATACTTAATATAAGGCAGTTTTTCTGGATATAGAAAAGCAACAAGTCCAATATAATAAATAATCTTTCAAAAGAATCAATCTACGAAGTCTAAGAGGTTAAAACTAAAAGACCTAAGTAAGTCACAAACCAATGGAATGAGTTAGATTCAAATTATCAATAGGTCAGACTCAGGAAATGGATTTCTCTATGTCCACCAAATATGCAAGCCTATGGCAGACCTGGGACCGATTTTACTGTTTCTTCTTAACTGTGTTTTATTATTTTTACTTTTAAATTTCTCCAGAAGCTTAGGCCTTGCTCGGGAGTAGTATGTTCCCAATTTAAGTGGGTGAAACTGACTGTGCCAAAAACACCAGAAATTCTTTCCCATCCCATCTCTTCTTTTGCAGACAAAAAAAGGAACATCTTAGACATGGCCCCAGAGATCCACATGCCAGAGCCGCTGTGCCTCATCGAGAACACTGAGGAGAAGCTGGTGGTTAAACCAGAAGCTCTGGAGATTCTGTTGGCCATCAACCAACCTGTGGTGGTGGTGGCCATCGTAGGCCTCTACCGCACAGGCAAATCCTACCTGATGAACAAGCTGGCTGGGAAGAGAAAGGGTGAGTGACTAACAAAGCCCAACTGACCCCCTTCCGTCTACTGACGCTGTCACCATTCAACATGGGGATGTACAGAGAGAAAGATGGAGATGAATATTGAAAACTAGTATTTGGACCACCGCTAATATTTTCATCTTCTTAAAAACAAGACAGCTCTCTATCTCTGACATATCACTTACTTTTGAGGGCAAGGATAGGACTTAGGATCTCCCTAGGAAAGTTTACATTCCCCTCACAAGGAGTAAGATATCGTGAAATAATTCTCAAGTATATGAACAATTGGCATTTTAGTAACATGGTATTTTGATTAAAATATCATCAAATCCAACCTCTGGTATTTGATACTATTTCTGTCATTCTTGTATTGCAACTCAGATTAGTAGTTGTCTTAGTTACTTACTTGTTTCTGGGACTTATTGACCACCAACCATCATCCACAATTTAAGGAAAGTAAGATTTATTTTAGTTGAAAGTTTCAGTCTCTTTGGTGGCTGGCAACAGCAGGAAGGATGTGGTGGAGAACCGCTGCTCACAGAATCACAAGAGAAAGAAGAACCAGGGGTCTCCTAAGAAAGCACGGGTAGGCTTTTAAATCCCTCCAAGCCACACGCCTGTAATATAATCTCCCACAGACCCAGACTTTGACACACACCAGCAACCCACTTGATAGGCCCTTTGTCCTACCAGCACTTGGAATCCATAAGCATTCCACAGCATGCAATCACTGCATGAGGGTCACGGGGACCTTCCAGACCCAAACCACAACTGCAGTTGTATTTTCTCCTACTTCCTCATCTTGCTTTCCTTAAACCCAAGCTTAACTATCTGAAAATACCCGTTTTCCAGAGCCCCTTGTGTATAACATGCCTCCACTCTCCTCTGCAGGCTTTTCTGTTGGCTCCACGGTGCAGTCGCACACCAAGGGGATCTGGATGTGGTGTGTGCCTCACCCCAAGAAGCCAGACCACACCTTAATTCTGCTTGACTCCGAAGGTCTGGGAGATGTAGAGAAAGTAAGGAAGGAAGATTCTTTTTAAAAATGTTTTGTCCAAAATTGCTTTCTTTAAAAAATGAATAATTTTATTATGGTAACAAAAATTTGCATGACATAAAATTTAACATTTTTTGTAAATACATGAATTCTGAATTCTTAACACATTAGAACCAAGGAGTTTGGGGGATCAGTGAGCATCTATCTCTTCTCTTTTACAGAGGGTCACCCCTTTTTCTATCTGACCATTGCCTCTCTTTCTACCCTGTCATTCATGTTGGGGCCTTTTATATCGTTATTTTTCTGCATTTTGTAACCCATCTATAGTCAGTCTTTTTTTTTCACAAGTAATTTTCCCCCATTTTATTTACAATGAAGTTGAGCATTTTGTGTACCTACGTATCTTGTCAAGGTGACAAGGACTTTCCCACTCTCCTTTTGTACAGTCAGTCTTTTGTGCTTGGTCCATTTCACTGAGCATTATTGGCTCTAAGTGGCCCCATGTTCGTTCAAATGCTTCATATCTGTCTGTCTTTTATGGCTGCATAGTATTCCGTTGTGTATAAGTACCACATCCTCTTCAACCATTCCGCTATGGATGGACAGGTCGGTTGTTTCCAGGACTTGGCTGTTACGAATTGTCCTGCTATAAACTCGGATATGCATGTGTCTTTTTGGTATGTTGACTCTATTTCTTTTGGGAACATGACCAATAGAGCAGTAGCTAGATCAAACGGAATTTCTATTCTCGGCTTTCTCAGGAACCTCTAGACTGTTTTCCTTAAGGGTTGTACCAGATGGCATTCCCACCAGCAGTGGAGTAGAGTTCCTTTTTTTTCCCCCAACCTTGTCAACAATTTTTTGTTGTTGTTGTCTTTTGAGTTCTTGATTTAGACTATTTTCACCGGAGTGAAGTGAAACCTCAGTGTTGTTTTTATTTGCATTTCTCTGATGGCCAGTGATAAAAAAACACTTTTCCATGTGCTTGTTGGCCGTTTGTGCTTCTTCCGAGACATTTCATTTCAGCTGCCCACTTCTTGATGGGATCATTTATTTTAGAGGGGTTTATGTTTTTCAGTTCCTTGTCTACTCTAGGTAGTGATCCTTTGTCTGAATGACTGGTGAAGATCTTTTCCCACTCTGTGGTTGTCTCTTCACCTTGCCAATTGTTTCTTTTGCTGTACAAAAGCTTTTTAATTTAATGAAGTCCCATTCGTTGATTCTTGCTGAGATTTCTTGTGCAGTTGGTGATCTGTTCAGAAAATCCTTTCCTGTTCCTATGTCTTCTAGGGTTTTACCTATTTTTCTACCAGTAAGTTCAGTCTTTTTTGATTAATATCCTCATCTCCAGTCATTCCTTATACAGGGAGTTTTGTTGCTTTGTTCTGTGTTTTCCCCCTAAATTTGTACTTCCACTTGACCAGAGTATACTCCTTTCCTTTCTACTTTTAATAGTGAGATTTTAAAACCCAGAAATGAGAAAATATATTTATAAGTCAGCATCACTATTGGGAAAAAATATTCTGATGTTGACCTCAGTAGTTCCTAGATGCATAAAGATTGTATGAATAAAATCATAGCTATAAGGTGGGACCTGAGGAGAAAAATACAGACTAACACTGGGCTCTGGGTCAGACAAATTTTAGTTCAAGTTGGGATTCTAACATTTGTAGCTCACTGACTTTAACAGAATAAGTCTCTCCAAATCTTTTACTTTCTCTTGAATGTTTTCCAAGCTATTATTTGAAGACAAAACATATGAGCCTTTCAAGTTCTATGCTGGTAAATGTTTAACAACATCTCACTGAGAGAAATGCCTTGAATTATAACACTTAGTATCTTCCTAAGTACTCCATTCACAGCTGATTTGAGGCTACCAAATGTCACTAAATACAGACTTGAGAAGAAATTTACACAATTGTTCCAAGTGAGCTGATCTGAGCTGATTCTGGCACATATCTGAGTCTTTCTCTTGAACTTCCACATTTTATGCTTTTGATTTTCTAAGATTCAAAGATGGGAAGCCATAATTTAAACTTCAGTTTCTGCACCTATAAGGCAAAGATAGCAATAACAATCTCACTTCCCACCATTGTCTATAGAATTAAATAAGATCAATAATGTGAACTTCCTAGTATATAACAATTACTCATTAAAATAAATATATGTATCATGCACATTGACCAATTTTGCTTTAGGCCCTGGAAAATCTTGATTTTAGGTACGCTGGTTACCTCACTAAATTTGTCTATTGTTTTGCCAATAACTAACAGTAGTTACAAGAGGAACAACCAAGTTAATGGTGTTTTGATCAGTGTAAAACCACCAATGAGAAAACTGCACAAGTTTATGTGTCTGGCATCCATTTTGTTTGTCAGTTTGTCTTGTTTAACATTTGCAGGTCAGGGCCCTATTTTTGGTGATTTCTCATCTAGGAATGCTATAGGAAATGACTTCAATTTGTTGATCTCTAGGTTAATTATAAGAATGACACCCAGATCTTTGCCCTGGCACTCCTACTGAGCAGCACCTTTGTGTACAACACCGTGAACAAAATCGACCAGCTTGCTATCGATCGCCTGCAGTATCCTTCTGTGGGCTAGCATGCTGCCAAGGCCAGATTTCTAGTTAACAGCTATGTGTCCGCAAGACCTCGTGACTCACAAATTCAAACATGTGAATGTATGGACAGTACAACGGAAAGTTGTACTGGTAATGATACAGTAATTTGGCTAAGTGCCAGAGGGAAAGTAAACGTTTAGGGAGGCAGGGACTAAAATACAAGACCAGATGTCCTGTTCCTACCAGTTTTCCTTAACTGCATCCCAGCAATGTGACAGAGCTGACAGATCTGCTCAGGAAGAGAAATTCGCCAAACCTTAACGGGGTTGAAGATGCAGCTGACATCATGGACTTCTTTCCAGACCTAGTGTGGGCTCTGCGAGATTTCTACCTAGGCCTGGAGGCGGATGGACACATCATCACTGCAGATGAGTACCTGGAGAACGCACTGAGCCTGAAAGAAGGTAATAAGGCTTTGTTCAAGAAGAGGGAAAAACAGTAACCCAATAAGTGATTTTTTTGTATATATGGCTAGATTGAGTGGTTTTCCATATTTGCCCAATGAATAATATTAATTTAGAATGAATTAATAGTTTTCACTCACCCATTCTTAGAACAAGTTTCTTTCCTTTTTTATGTCCCTGAGAAGTCACCTTTTATCTTTTGCTTAGAGTTTATAAAAACACATTAAACTAACTAACCTTAGGGAGGAAAAGCCACTTATAACTATTTGAGGTAAATAGTGAGTGTAAGCTCCCTACTAAATAAGTCTTATTTTTAATTCTCCAGATAGTGATCAAAGAAGTCAAAATTTCAACTTGCCACGTCTCTGCATAAAGAAGTTTTTTCCAATAAAGAAATGTTTTGTCTTTGACTTACCCACTGAAAAGAAGAAGCTCCCCCAGCTTGAGACATTGCACGACAATGAGCTGCAACCCGAATTTGTGCAGGAAGTGGCAGAATTCTGCTCCTACATCTTTGGCCATTCCAAAGTCAAGACGCTTCCAGGAGACATTAAAGTCAATGGCCCTCGTGAGTCTATTTATCAGCACTTTCCTAAGCTCAGCATAAAGATTAGGAAACACGAGTCTCCTCGGAGCGCCAAACGACAAATGACAAGTACCATCATGAAGATCACATGCACTATGTTTACATGGTGGATGTAAAACACGCTTCTAGCATTTTTAGGTTTTAGTAGTGCCACCAATGATACCTAAAAGAGGAGCAAAGTAAAGTTAAGATAAAATTTACAAAAGAGTTCTACCCAACATTTAAGAGTTTGACGTAGACTAACCCTAACTTATTGGTAGCATGTGTTCAACATGCTGCCAATTATCTTATTATCTGCCACAGTCATTGACAGACACAAGACGTGCAAGGTACTCGTGTTCATGGTAGAAAAAGAACATTGAACAAAGGTCTAAGTTGTCTATATCCCTAATGTATATCTAGGCTTCTTGTTCTAGTTTTTCCTAAGAAATCTGTGTCTCAGAATTCTGTATATAATTTTTTTAGTATAGATGAAAGTTAAGTACAAGCTGACAAGAAGTAATATAGGGAAGTTTCAACAAAGAATAAGTAAAAGTCATCTAAAATCGTTTAATATGTCTTTTTCTTCGAAGAGGGTATCTTATATCAGCTTTACTATTATAAAGAAATAATTCTAAAGAAAATGAAGAATCAAGAAAGAGGGAAAGAAGGGGGGGGATTAGAGGCAAGAGACCATTATTCCAGCCATATATGCATGATTTTATATAATCATCTCCTATTTCTCCATGGAGAGGGATGGCATGTTGTCTTAGTTACTTGTCTGTTGCTGTGACTCAATACCTTACACCCACAAACTTAGGAAAGGAAAGGTTTATTTTAGCTCACAGTCTCGAAGGTCACAGTCCGGCCAGCAATCAAGGTACATGGCTGAGACAGAGGTGGAGGCAGCTTCTCATCACAAACAGGAAGGCAACTTGAGACTAGTTGAGATCAGTCCTAGTTCCCGTTCTAGTCCCCCAAGGAAGGCAGGATGCAGCTTATACATCCTTCCAGGTCTCCACCCAGTGATTAGCCCCTCCTGCATCCAGGTGTGGAAGGTGTGGCCACTACATGCCGTTAATCCTAACTTTCACACCTTTAATCCTAACTTAATGCCTGTAATCCACCCTTCCAGACTAGGCCCCAATCTACCAACAGCACATGATTCCATACAGAATCCATAACATTAAAATACAAGAGACTTTTGGGTGACACTCCAGATCCTAACCACAACACATGTAGACAATCACATACATCTCAGAATATCCCTTATTTTCTTATTTGAATACTGTCAATTTTCTCAAAGAAAGGAAGATCTGGCTTGGTAGTAACATAGTTTTCTCAAAGGAATTTATCTGGCTGCTTGAACATTGCCTAAAACATTGGGTAATATCTGGACTATGAGTTGGTGACATTCTCGCAGTTATTTGATATAGATTGTGGACTCTTTCTCCACAAATAATATAAGCATCTCTTCCCTTTGTGAAGGTCTAGAGAGCCTGGTGCAGACTTTTGTGGATGCCATCAATAATGGGGATCTGCCCTGCCTAGAGAACTCAGTCCTGGCCTTGGCCCAGAGAGAGAATTCAGCTGCAGTACAAAAGGCCATGGTGCATTATGACCAGCAGATGGGCCAGAAGGTGCAGCTGCCCACGGAGACGCTCCAAGAGCTGCTGGACCTGCACAGGGCCTGTGAGAGAGAGGCCGTGGAAGTCTTCCAAAAGAACTCTTTTAAGGATGAGGGCCAAAGGTTCCAAAAAGAATTACAGGTTATTATTTTTTCTAATTCTGAAGTTTTAAGGCTAATAGATGGCAAGTATTATTATGAAAATAATCAGAAAACAAGACTTAATTAAGAGTAGGAAGTAACAAAAACAAGCAAACCTGAAATACTTGGAGCCGTTTAAATTTTGAAGTTTTCACACACACACACACACAACTCACCTTTACTCAGGGAATAAATTGAATCGATTTCATTCTTTTAAAAATCATATTTACAAAGTGTTCACTGTATTGTTTTGTCAATCAAACAGAATTGACATTTTGGATGTATTAGAAAACATAATATATCCAGAATTTGTAGAATAAGCTGATAACATTCCAGTTTATGATTCTGTTTCCCATCTCATTGAAGGTAGAAAAACACTGAACCCAGAAATGTTGCAGAACAATAAGCTACATTTCAAATTAGGGCATGAAGGTAAAGGTTAGAAGTCTCAAGGTCACATCGAATGCAGAAATAACAAGAGAAAAGGGTTTCAAAAACTGTCTGACCAAAAAGTAAATGTTATTTTTCATATTTTCCAGAAATTTACAAGTTTGGTGAGAGGATAAATATTGTTTGTATACTGTTATATATCTAGAAAAAATACAGATTCTTTTTGAAAACAATTGTCACAAGTACTAAATATCTGCTAATATCTCCATGAATTTTTGTCCCTCTTAAGACCCTTCTGGATGCCAAGCAGGATGACATATGTAAGCAGAATGAGAAGGCCTCTTCCAAGCATTGTGCAGAACTACTCCAGGATATTTTTGATCCTCTGGAAAAAGAATTGAAGCAGGGGATTTATTCTAAACCAGGAGGTCATAATCTCTTCCTTCAGAAAATGGAAGCGCTGAAGGCGAAGTACCACCAGCAGCCAGGGAAGGGAACACAGGTATTCCTCATTTTACCTATGAATTATGGAAAATATGCAGGAGCTTCCTAAAAAAGCACCAACGACAAGAAGAAAGACACATGCACAGGCACAAGAATGACACAAGCTCTCTGCCCAAATTCTTACTGTAATCGCCAGACACCTGTTGCACTCACCAAATACACATTGTGACAAAGGGAACTGTTTTGACTGCACAACAAAAGTCCTGAACCAACACCAGTGTACGAAAAACAGTAATCATTTGGCTTATGTAAAGTAAAATTAACATGTTTCAAATTGTTTTTAAGGACAGATGTATTCAATAATTCAAACAATATTCTCAATTTTCTTCTTCCCTTTCCCTATCCAAACTCCTTATTGACTTATCTAATTATTGAAGTCATTTTAAGCAGGTTTACCCCTCATGGCCACAAAGATGATACTAATAGCTGCAAGTTTAATGCACCACTAGTGTGCTAAGTCTGGGAGAGAAAAAGGACATCGCTTTCCCAGTGTACACATTAGTCTTCTGTGTTTTTATGTGTGTGATTGTGTATGTGTATGCATGTTACTAGGAATTAAACCCAGAGCAGCATATGATGCCAGGCAAGCATTCTATCACTGAATTATATCTTCAGCCCCTTTGTGGGTTGGTTGGATGGTTGGTCGGTCGGTTGGTTTTTTGAGTTGGGATCTTGCTAAGTAATTTAGGCTGGCTTCAAATCTGTGATCTTCCTGCCCCCCACCGCACCCCCAGCCTTCTGACTAATGGGGATTACAGGCAGGCATCACCATGTTCCAACATTTCCATCTTTGAAACACCAAAGTTTTGGCATTTTTCCACTGCTGACAAGTCTGTAGCATGTAGTGGGCCTGGGTGCTTTAGCAAGGCTCTGGTCCTGGGTCAGGCTCTTGGACAATTCTACTAGGTGCCAACTGAGTACCTCCTGGGAGGAAAAATGCTGGAAGAAAAAGAAATAAAGACACAATGCTGTTAGCTACCATTTCCTGGTTCTAACAGCATGTTTTTGGGGTTCCTAGGCTGGGGCAGTTTTGCAGAATTACCTGGATTCCAAGCAGTCTGTGAGTGATGCAATTCTACAGACAGACCAGGCTCTCACAGCCAAGGAAAGGGAGAAAGAAGGTAAGAAACCGGAAATAATACAACACAGACCATGGAGTATTACTCTGCCAGATGAAAGATATATTTGAGTCATTTTTAGGAAAATGGATACACGTTGAGACCACGATGCATAACAAAATGAATCAGACCCAGAAAGTTAAATGCTGCACGGTGTCTGTAATAAATAAGTTTAAAAAAATTAAAATGAAAGGGTGGTCATCGGAAACAAGGAGATTGTTTTTGTGGAGAGGGAAAACGAATGCAGGGAGCAAGAGGGTGGGGAATGGGAAGGCAGATAAAAACGATCAGGATATAACATGTGTATGGACCCATTCCATAAATAGAGTTTAGTTAGTATGTACTGCAAAAAAACATATTCATAAAAAGAATATTTTTAAAATAAAAATAAATTTTAAAAAAATTAAACAAACGTGGCCCAGCCCACCGAGATCATTAACCTAGAGCAGGAGAGACGCCCGGGTATTATCTCCCAAACTCAAGGAATAAAGACTAAGAGCCGAGCCAGCAGCACCGGGCTCGGCAATCTGAAGCGGTCTGGCATTTCCCTCCTTCTCCGCAGCGGAGCGGAGGCGGGCAGAAGCCCAAAGGGCCGAGGCACAAAGGTTGGAGGCGACGCTCAGGGAGAACCGGCGCCTCACGGAGGAGCGGGAGCGCCTCCATCAGGAGCAAGTGAGACAGATGCAGATACTGCAGGAAAATCAGCTGGCACAGCAGAAGGCGCGGCAGGCCCGACTGCTCCAGGTATTTATCAATTGTTTCAGCTCAGGGCTTCCCTCATCGCTCACCTCCGTCATCACGACAGCAGGAGCAACTCGGGGCGGTGCCCGGGCCGACTCCGGCGAGGCTTGCATTCCTTGCGCGCCTCCTTCTCTCGTGTAGAGCGGAGACTGCTGTGTGCATAGACCACGGGGCTGCTGGGATGAGTAAACCTACTCACCTTTGTGCTGAGGGCCCGAGTTGGCACAGATCAGCGCTATCCATTGCTAAGTAAAAAGAGTCGTGCCCGGCCGGTGCAGTCTTGATTTTTAATTTGTAACTTGCTCTGAACAAATGTTGCCTTGGCACCATGTTCCTGGGGCTGGGTCTTTGCCCCTGGCCCGCCTTGATCCCCTCGGGGTCTGTGGCCTGTAACTTGCAATTTCTTCCATCGAGTCCTTCAGTTTTAGCATGAGCCGTGCCAGGCCTGTAGAAAGCCCCCTGCCCGCGTTTGTCTCTCTCCTAAGCTCTTCACTGGCAAGCAGGGCCAGTGCCCCGGTTTTCAGATCTGGCAAGTGAGGCCCCAAAGATGACTAAAACGCCAATATCGCGATGCCCTTCGAGTTAAGAAAACTGGCTTCCCGGGCGGTGGGGTCGGTAGTGTTGCTGCCCCTGCCGACCTGGAGAGAAATTCCTATGTGAGCCCTCAGCAGACAACTGGCTCCCTCACACCCGCCCTGGCTCCCCGCCTATCTGCAGGTACTATTGCTAGGGAGCTAATCCATGATATTTTTGAAATTTTAGCTCTTTCCTGAAAAGCAGTATGGGCAACTTGAGTTTTTCGATCTCTACTTCCACCACCACGTGTGGTGATCCGCATCACTTCCTCACAAAAGTTGCAGATGGACTCTGACGTCACCTAGGTGCTTTATTTTTGTATCAGCCTCTTCATTCGGAAACATATCACACATCACCTTGTAAATAGGAATTGAAGTTAAAATGTGACTAAGACTACCCAAGGAAATTGGGTAGCGTAAAAGGGATGGGAGCCTTTGACACAAAATTCTATATAGAAACATCAACATTTCTGGGACCAAAACATGATTCTAGAACTAGAGAAAGAGGAAACAGATAACTGTAGAAGGAGCCTGGAAGAAAGAGAGAAACTCAGGGAAGTCCTATTTTGCTACAGTGGATTAAAACAAGCGAGGGCAAGTGGTTGATTTAGGCAATCACGAAAAATCTTCATCCTGCTTTTGGCTGAGCTTTACAGTTTCTCCTTATCACTTCTCAGGAAGAAGCGGACAGGCAAAAAGCCATAGCAGAAGCTGAAATGAGAAGACAACGGGAAGAGCTCCAGCGCCTGCAGAACTGCATAATGCAACAAAACCGCCGCCATCATCGCAACGACTGCAGCTTGCAGTGAAGCCCTGAGAGCCAGCGCCCCTCTCCTTGCTCCTTGTCACTGCATACACAAAGGAGCCACGCATCATAGAACTTGCAGCAGTAGACGTCTGAGGAACCCGAATGCGCCCCATCTAGCTTTCTGTATTTGTCTCAGGGTTTCTGTTACTGAACGGGGGTTCAGCAAGAGAGCTGGGTCAAGTGGAACGTGGCCAAGATCTTGGGCTCAGTGGGGCACCACTCCTGCTGACGAGTGTGTGACGTCACATGAGGGCAACACATATGAGGGAAAGGCGGAACAGTGTCCAGTTCCCACCTGGGCGGAGCCACTCTGCTCCCGGCAGTAGGGCCATTCCTCAAGGTTGTCAGAGAAATTCCAAGCTGAAAAATAATATACGATGAAATGGAAAGCTTTTAAGCATGACAAAACCAGGATGGACCTTGTTTAACTTCATGCTGCCACAGTGCCAAAGCGAAATCCTCTTCTTTGCAGTCTTGTGCTAAAACACACCGATTTTAAAAGAAATCTAGATTATACCAATACACGTGCATATACCTGTTTTAACTGTAAAGTATTTTCAAAACCATAACTTGGTTGCTTTCTTTTTAAACTTCAACAGGTAAAAGTCTACAGGGAGACTCCTGAATTTCCCTAAGGATCCTTATTAAGAAAAACTTTAAGACAGGAATTAAAGCACAATTTATTACATCATTTTGCTTTTCTTTTGTTTAATTTCTGTGTCTTGTCATTTTTCTCTATCACGACACAATTCCTGACATCCACACGTAAGGGGGAAAGTTTTATTTTAGCTCACAGTTCAGAGGTCCCAGCCCGTCCATGTTCAGCTGGCAGAGGCCTTTGTGTGAGAACACTGTTCTTCCTGTCACAGGCAAGAGACAGAGGGACAGCAGAATCTAGCCAAACTACATCCTCCCAGGGTGCATCCTCAATGATCTGCCCCTCTCCCATAGGCCCCTCCTACCAACAGTATGAGAAACCCATAAATTAATCCACTTGGTACAATTAACTATCAAAATCCAATCATTTTCCAAATACATAAGGCGTTCGGGAGATGCTGAGTGCCAGAACCTTTCTCCACATTGCTATTTCACTTTGTTCCATCAACTTTGTTCCTCATAGTTATATCCCATGAGCCTTCTCTTTCTTCAAGCTCCTGTTTCTATCTCAAACTGCTACCACTTGGTCTTTGGTTTGAGACTCCTGGTAAAGGCTTGAGTTATTACTGCCTTCCAGGAACGACGGTACAACCTCAAAGCTTAGAACATTCAGCCTGCTGCTCTGCAAAAGGCTGTCTCCTATCTCCTGCTCTACAGCTAAGTGTTCCTGTAAGTGATAGATGGAGATCAATTTTTTGATCTTTTATGAAATTTTTTATAGAGGATGTCAAAGATGGCATTCTTAGCTAGGCTCAGTGGTACAGGCCTCTAATTCCAGCACTCTAGGAGGCTCAGGCTGGGAGAATTGCAAGTCTGAGGGCGGTCTGAGCAAATTAGAGACTCAGCAAGATCAAAAAATCAAAAATAAAAATAGGCCAGTGATGCAATTCAGTGTGAGGGTCTTGAGTTTGATTTAAAAATAAAAATCATCCTGATTGAGTATTTTCACTAAGCCTCAGAGTTGAGTCTATTAGGAGTCAAAACAAACAAAGTACCACATTATTTCATTTTAGTTAAATAAAGACTCATTAATCTCTATTAGCTTATGAAACCATTTCGACAAACTTTCCTTTACCAATGTCAGATTATTCTGGCTGAGCTACTGATGCCATTTTATAAGACATGCTTCTGGGCAGCAATTACAAACCAGGAAGAGACTTCATATTTACTCTTTTCTTTTATTACCAAATACTAAAAGGCCTTGTTAAAAATCAAAAGAATGAACTAACCTTAGGTTATTCTTCTCTAGAGTCACTTCTTTACACTTGCATAAACAAAATGAAAAACAAGAATCTGAAGAGAGAGAGAGAGAGAGAGAGAGAGAGAGAGACCGACCTCATGGAGCCAGTTGATAGATAAAGGAGTTTGTTACCTGAGCCTGAGAAGAGCTCACATCCACTAGGTACAAATAGAATCACATTGTGCAGGCTGCCTGGGATTCAACTCCAGAAACTGCAAAGTTAGGATTTCTTCAAGAGCTTTGTCTGATCTTACCACATATATTTTTACAGTTACAACCAATGCTCAACTCTATATATTGTGTGATTAGATTTTAAAGGTGAATTCCAGTGCAATTCAGTGAGAGATTACATTTTTCTAGTGACAATTTCACGTGTTGTGTAAGTTTCACATAGTCTATGAGGTGAAGAATGTGTGTCTCACTTGTGGCTGTGGTCCAGAGGACTTTGGAGGCCTATTCTCTGAATCACAGTGATACCAGTCAAGCTTTGTCTTTGCAGTTAAATACAATAACTTAGTGGGTCTAGAACAATAGGGTACAAGGAACCACACACCAGAGTGAGCTAATGGAACCATGCTTCACTCAAGCCAAGTGTGGAAGAGACAGATCTCCTACGCTGCAGCAACAGCCTCTCACGTGTGCTCCTTCAAGGGCTCCTTTCTCTGCTTCCTCTTCTCCTGCCATCAGAGACATGGCATGATACATGGATCTTTCTAGAATAAAGATGATGGCCAGGTTACAGCTGATCTTCTAGCCACATTCTCAATGACTCCCTTGGCTCCTGTTGGTAGCTTTAATTTTCTAACTACCATTGGCTCATTTTCTTTCTTTTCCCTAAAGTATATTTGTTCCTGTCTCTCTTTGCTGAATTCTTAGTCATCTTGCAAGATTCAGGAAGACATCTATAATCTTTTCAAATATATTATTGTTTATAAAGACAATCAAATACTTTATGCATAACATTGTATTAACTCATATTACTTCTTGCTTTTCTTTACAAAGTGTGGAGTCTCCAAGTTGTAGTTTTTCGAGAATAAGAACTTCACTTTTTTCATCTTTAAATATCCAATAACAGTAGCTACCACACTGGTTTATATTTTATGATAAACCCTGTCCTCAAGTATTGAAGGAAAAAATATGCATCTCCCAATATTGATAATTCAAAATAAAGACAAATCAAAAGGTTAATCATCACCTTTCATCATGATATTGTATAAGAAGCATAAATTTTAGCATATAGTGTTAGGAAAGAGTACTGAAGCTCATTTTACAGGTAAAATTTTTAATAGTATTGCATCATGTATCGAAAGACAGGGATTTTAAAAATTCGATGTGAAATTCTATTTGGTAATTATGAAATCCCATCTGAAAATGTTTTATCATCGCTATTCTGATGCCACCTGTTACATTAGGAATTAGAAAAATGCCATTAGAAATGAATCCCAGCATCAGAATTGTTGCATACTGTTTCCGGTTACTGACAAAGAACCAGTTTTATAGGAACATATCAGTGAAATTGAATGAGACCCTTTGACCGTCTAAATCCATGCAGAATACTCTAGGCAGAGAAAAGCAGCTAACAAGCCAAAGATGACATTATTCTACTAAAATAGTGCCCGACTGTGTCCATTTACCCAGAACAACAGAAATCGAGCAAAGGAAGAATTTGGTTATGTGATTCTTGCTCTGTTGCTCAGTACAATGAAGTACGAGGTTCAAATGCATGAAGTGGTTCTTTGATTGCCCCCCTTTTATGCTCCAGAGTTATTGCTCTTACTGAAATTCATACATAGTAAGACAGAGGCACCCTACCATAAAACACTGAAAACTGAGATGCTTGCAATAATTGTCCATTTTTCAAAATATGTTGTTGGTTATGATTATTTTCTCATTTAAATACTTATTCTTGGGGCTGGAGGAATGGCCCAGTGGTTAAAGTGCTTGCCTAGCAATTGTTAAGTCGAGCACAAAGTACCAGAGTTTGATTTCCCAACACCACTTACACCAGTCTTGGTGGTGAGTGCCTGTCGTCCCAGCACTCGGGAGGCTGAGACAGGAGGATGCTGTGAGTCCAAGGCCAGCCTGGGCTCCATAGTGAGCTCAGGATCAGCCTGGGCTGTGGAGTGAGACCCTGTCTCAAAAAATGAATAAATAAATAAAAAATAATACTCTTGAGTTTGTATTTTTATTATTTGACTTAGAGAAAAACCCAATTTATATAAGTTTCATGATAATGAAACATAGATAGGCCCTCAGAATAAGCAATGAAAATAATATAGAAGAATATTCAACAGAATAATAATATTCTGAAAAAGAGTATTAGGGGTTTTATTTATATATATATATATATGTCTATTTATTACTATGAAAATAGAGATGTTAATCGCATGACTACTTTTTAAGAAGTGGTGAGGATTAGAAAACAAAGATGAGAAATTAACCAATCTATGACTTGCTGATGAGAGAACCAAGGACTCAGGAGAAAGGGAAGGTGGCTTCCTGTGCTGAGGGATCTCAGCGTCTACACGTGGTCCAGTGAACACCAAGAGGAAAAGATACTCATGTATGACCCCAGGATGCACTGTCCCTCCTCAGAGGTCCACTCAGGGTTGTGGGAAAGAGCTCTGTGGGGGACAGAAAGAAGTGCACCCAACCCTCACCAGGCAGAAAGTGGGCTCACACTTCCTCTGACTGAGAAATCAAACCCCCAACCCCTTGCAGAGATGCCACAAGGGAGTGGCTTCCTTGCCTCTGCTGGGTATCAGAGAAACAGAGAAGATTCTTATCTTACAGATAGATTAAATCTTAGAATTTTTTTCCTGCTTATGTGCCTACTAACCATACTTAGTATTCCATAGATTCCAAACTAATCTGGAATATTCTAATCTCAGTCACATAAACTATGTGCTAACAACAGCTATAAAGTTTCCTATTGTTCATTTATAATACTGTTTTCAAAAGTATGGCTCATGCCATGTTTATACAACCTAATAGGATTCATTGTATTTTTAATTTGAGTTTATATCTTTTGTAGGCTGCCTCAGTCTTCCTTTGCAGTAAGAACAAAAGCTAAAAGGAAAGAAAAAAAGCTTCTCAAACCCCACAACTTTGTAACCTCATGTCCTCCTCCTCAAATGTTTTTGAAATAGTAAATCTAAACACTCAAGTTTCTCCTATAATCCATGGAAAAATGACTTGTGTGTTCTATTGTGTTAAATTAAATTAAATTTGATCTAAAGCTGTCTGTAATGAATTGCAAATTAACTTTCTGAATAAACTATAACCTGGTTTAGAGTAATAGCAGGTTTATAACAGATCTGATCACTACAGCTAAGCTTCAGCCAGGCACAGCCAACTAATCAGACCATGTCCATATGAGGCAGTCATGTCATGCTGAGTCTAGGGACTTAGAATAATGAGTATTCACAGTAACGATCTCGGAGAGGTGCAGAGAAAGCACCCGGAGAGCAGACCTGCCACTTGCCCACAGCGGGCTTATACCCCAGCAGAAACAGTAAACAATGGTTGAGCTAAAAGTTTCATGGGAGTAACTTTATATTGATGCTGAGTCATTTTGCTCTGCCTGGAAAGCTGCCTTCATCCGTTAAGTAACATATTAAGGAGTTATTTTCTTACTGAGAGTCAAAACCACTTCTAGCAAGTCCTATTCCCAACAACTGAGAGGCCAAGCTTTGACTCATGGTGGGTGAGCTTCACTACAAATAGCAAAGTCTAAAACAAGCAAGGTGGGTATGCAAGTCCAGGCTCAAAGTGTAAAGTGCACGTGAAATCCCAGCCTTAGGGGCTGTGACAGAATGTCTGCTGCCTCGGTGAGGAGAGCTTGTACTAAGTGTGTATTGGCTCAGAAATTCCATGCCATACAAAGAGAAAGGCAGCCACTTCTATTGGAGTGAACTTAGTTCCTCAGCTTTCTTTGCCTATAGTAGTTGAAAATTTCTTCTCAATGCAAATTAAATTCCCTTTGCTTTGGCTTTCACTCATTCTGTTTTGGGTCAATGCTGGGGATGTATGCGTGGGAGGGGAGGTAACAGGCCTCCATGCCCTCCCCCAGGAAGCGAGAAGCAGCTCGCCAGGCAGCAGAGGGGTGCCAGGCGGGTCGCTGGCAGCCGGGGCAGGAGAGGGACCTTCCACGGCGTGGAGCTTTCTGCAGCCACGTCTACGCGTACTCCTTCACCAGTTGGCTGCACTAGAAATTAGAGCTTTCTCTATGGTTGTCACCCTCGGGAAGCCGAGGGCTTTGCTGAAGGGACAGGCCAGGGGCTGACAGCGGAAGAAATGGGAGATGGGAAAAGTAAAATAAATGTTGGGGAAGGGCTGACATACCCAAGACTCGAGGACTCACCATTCACTCCCTAATCTCAGCAGGTTCATGTCAGGCCATAGCTGCAGTTTCAGTTTCCCTCCAACCCAGTAAATACGGGAAAAGCAGAGGAAGCCTGGGATTCAGCAGGGAGACCTGTGAGTCACCTGTTATTGCAGGGCCTGGAAGCCCGTGTATGTGCTACAACTGTTTGTTGGTCTCTGAAGTGATTATTTGGCCCTGTGTTCTGAAAGGAAATGGGGTGTGGTAGGAAGTCAGCACTGCGGATTTCGGTGTTTATACCCATAGAACTGGAGGGTGGGCAGCACGGAAGGAAAACCACCAGTTCTGTTACCATGTTGGCCCCAGAATGCATCAGGGCAGACAGTTGGGCGCCCTTGCCTTGTGCGGATCCTGCTTCCTCCTCGGCACAAGCCTTCTCTGACCCCCTCCCGCACCAAGTCCATCAGCTTTGGTTCTGAGAGATTTTTTTTTTTTTTTTTTTTTTTTTTTTGGCCTTCAGGGACCAAAAAGAAAGGATTGTCATTCCAAAATACGGTTCCCATTTCCTCAATGGGCCTGAAACTGGTTCGAGTGGGCATGTTCCAAGAGTGAACTCTGCGTCAAGTCACAAAGCTAAAAGTTCTCCAGTTTAAAATGCGCCCCCCTGCCGGGTGCAGTGAGAGCCTGGGAGCCGCTCAAGGTAGTCGCGGCCCGCTCTGCCCAGGTCCTCCCACGGCAGCAGGTTCAGACACAGAGCCGCTCTCTGCACTAGGCTCCTTTGCAATACGGACCTGGGTTCTAGGGCAGCGAGCGCGGTGGTTACCTGGGGAGGGCCTGACGTCCCAGCCCAGAGGCAGCCCCGGGCTAATGACCTGGTTTGACCGGTACCAGGGACACCGAGAAGGGGGCTCGATCTTCGGGAGAAGCAGCGGAGCAGCTGCGGAAGCCAGATAGGGAGATCAGGAATTTCCCACGCCCCACCGCCCCACCTCCGGCGCTCCGTTTGGCTCTTTACTTGGAAACCGCAACAGTCACAAGAAAAAAAAAAAAAAGTTGTAGTTTCAATTTCGGTTCTGTTTATTTCAACCGTGTCTGGCCGGCTGGGTTTTTAGCTGTGGCCACCCGCGGTTTCAGAAGGAGCGCGGGCGCAGGCAGCCGAGGAGCGAGCCAGCGGAGCCAGACCTTGTCCCCGGCCCCCAGGTGAGCCCGCCCTGACCCGGGCCCTCCGCGCGCGCACGTCCCACACCGGGCATCTAGGACCCCACTCACGGCCGGGGAGGCCCGTGCGGGGGGCGGACGCCTGGGGCGGGCCCCGGGAGTGGGGGAAACCTTCCCTACGACTGCCATAAATATACACTCAACTTCTAATGTCCTTATCCCAGGCCGCTGCTTATACTAATATTTCTCTGAGAACATTGTACACAGTGTGTGCGTGCGTGCGTGCGCGCGCGCGCATGTGTGTGTGTGTGTGTGTGCAGAAAGAAGTTGCCAACATGTATCGAATATTTGGTAATGAATATTTGGTACAGAAAGGTGTGTTCGCTTCAACTTCTCATTTTCCCTGCGCGTGGCGATGCTTGGAACACCCTACGCATATGCTTTGTGTATCTGCTCCCGTTATCTGTTTCTTCCACTAGAACAGCCAGCTGGGAGGCAGAAATACGTATCCATTTTGGTCGCCCCGGGTAACATACACCTGAAAGGTGACTAGCGCGGCAGATGTTCAATAAATATTCACTGAATTAATACCAGGCCAGACTCCACAGAGGCGCCAGAACTTCTTCCAATCACTGTCAATCTCTGTCACGTCGCGTTCTGCCTCCACTTACCCAACAATGCTGGTGTTTTCAGGGCTCTACATCAGTGCTTTGTTTTTCTCATTCTGTTCTTTAAAGGTTCGGGCAAGTTTTTTGTCCCTCTCCTTGGAAGCATAAGATCTGGAACAAAAGGCCTCTGTGACAGGCCTGGACACACTAGACTATAGCTTTTTTTCCTTCAGAAGCATGCAAAATGTGGAAAACTGATACATACAGAAAACTGAAAGCTGATGTGTATGGGTCTTAGATGACTGTCAGAGATAGCTAAGATCCCACATTCCAACAGTTTTCTGAGCTACAGGTCACCATGGCATCTCAAGCCATCATGAAGGCCCCTATTTGTCTGGTGGTAAACACTTTGGAGCAGCTAACAGTGAACCTAGAAGCCTTGAAGATTCTTGACAAGATATCTCAACCTGTGGTGGTGGTGGCCATTGTAGGCCTGTTTCGTACAGGAAAATCTTACCTCATGAACCGGCTTGCAGGACAGAACCATGGTGAGTGTGATCCTGGGACCTGGGGTCATTTTCTTGGAAACAAATATAGGATAGATTGTCATGCCTCTTTTAGGGTCGTCTTAAGTAACAAGTTAATCTTTCCCACTAAAGAAACTTTCCAGTTCTTACCATCAAATTAATATCCTCAAACCTATCCATAAAATCTCACTCTTCTGTGCAGTAATAAAGAACTCCCCAATTTTGTCAGACAACCCCAACCTACTATTCTACCTGAACACCTCCACTCCCACCTGCTGAGGACCTGGCCTCCAGCAATTCTCTCTTTTTTCCTCACACAGCCTTTGCACAAGTGACATGCTACTGCTAGGTAGCACACAAGTACTGGCTACAGTGTCCTCAAAAAAAAAATAGTTGGGCAGAAGTATATGCAGTAGAATCCCTGAGTATGCAGCATCCAAATTAGGCTGCTATCCAGATTCTCTCTCTCTCTCTCTCTCTCTCTCTCTCTCTCTCTCTCTCTCTCTCTCTCCTCTTCTCTCCTTTCATAGCAAATCTTTCATAAATCATCATCCCTTAGTCTTCTGCAACATGCAAATTATAACATGTAGAGTACATATAGCATATAACCAAATAAAGTTAATAAAGTGGTCACCTATATAATCACACTATCCAGATCAAGAAATGAAACCCTGCTGAAATCATGTATTCTCATGTACTTGATAAAGCTTTCTAACATTTTAGTTTTTTGAACATACCATTTTAGTGTAGACTTCTTTATGAACTTTATTTTTATATGTTTTTGAGTGTTTTAGCTTCTTTCGCATGATGTCTATAATCTCTCTCTAGTTATCACATGTAACTATAATTTTTAAAGTTTTCATTATTTGGTAGTATGTTATCATCTGAGGATACCATAATTTATCTGTTTTTGATGATGAACATTCGTGCTACTTGCAGCTATTGTCTTTAATAAGAATACGTTGTCATGAATATTCTTGCATTTATAGCCCAATGTCATGTACAGATATTTCTCTCATACAAATACATCCAGAAATGGAATTTCTGGCTCAGAGAGTATAATAAGTCTCCAGCCTTTCTGAGTAATATTAAGGAGCTTATCAAACCCTACACATCATTTATGTACTCTATGAGTAACTAAGAATTCCATAAATTCTGCAAAAATCTGGTAATATTTGGCAAAGTTATTTCAAGTTTTGCTGACCCGTGAAGTATATGGTTTTTGCTATTTACGTTATTATAAATAATTTGACCACTTACACATTAGAATCTCCTGTCTTGTGGATTATTTTCTTTTCCTACCAAATCGTCTTTCGTTGTTGTTGTTTTTACTGACTTTTAGGAAGATCTGCTCGCGCTCTTACTTGGTTTTCTGACTTTAAGGACTACGCAGCCACAGTCGCTCTAATGTCTTATTCCCTCTCTGGCTTAGCAGGTTGAGCCATTAGGGGCTGAAACTCAGTCAACTAAACTTTGAAGGTTCCTAGGGAAGAGTTCTCTTCTCTCCCCCCCCCCATTACTATCCCACCCCCTCTCTGTTTTTTAATTCTTTCTCTTTCTCTCTTCTTCTATCTTTCCTCTCCCTTTCCCCTTTAGGTTCTTCCCCTGGCACCTAAACAAAGCATTTTGTTGTTATCTCTCTTTTAGTGAATTCTTGATCATCAATCAAGAAAGACATTTTTCTTTGCCCAGATCAAATAAATCAAAGATCACTTTTAAAGAGTTCAGAATCCTAAGCTAGAAATATTAGAAAAGAATTTTCAATAGAATCTTCTTTTTTTCTGCTCAAGATAATATCAAGTA
This sequence comes from Ctenodactylus gundi, assembly GCA_004027205.1. NCBI lineage: Eukaryota > Metazoa > Chordata > Mammalia > Rodentia > Ctenodactylidae > Ctenodactylus > Ctenodactylus gundi. The sequence continues at coordinate 186,247 of PVKB01001460.1, forward strand.
ACAAGGAGATAATTTTTCAGTGCTGTGCGCTAAGGGACGCAGTGGTCCCTAAAGGCTTTAATCATCTAATTAGTGATTTTTCTGCCCTCCACTTCCTAAGAAGAACAGAAAAAAAGAAACCGACTTTCAGGAAGTCTGCAGTTAGGACTCCTTTCCTCTCTTAGTGGCTAACTCTCTCTGTTCAGTTCACACTTGCTGTGGCCGACATGATCCACTTCATGGTCTTTACTGCTGGGAACAGTAGGAGTTAGGCTCATTTGACATTAATCAGTGCGCAATCAAATTGTACCACAATGTAAAGAAGTGAACATTTGATACTCTCTTAATGGAGATTGTGCAATTGAATTGCCCGCATCATGCTACAAAACTCCTTGAGGAGTATTTTCACATCAATTTCTACTCTCAGTTAAAGAAAGAAATTGCTCTATGGTTCAGGGTCATCTTGGACTGTTGGACATGCTGTGTCCTTCAGTGTTTCCAGGGACAGTGAGGTAAAGTGGGTTTAAGTCTTTGGGAGAAAAGGCAACAGATGTCACAGGTCTTTCTTGTTCTCCATTCAGTTACATATCTCTGATGAGGCAATGAACACAGAATTTATTTGAGAAGAAAATAAAAGAATAAGGAAGAAAAGGGGGGAAATCAATAAAAGCTGATGTATCAGTAGATGTCAGGATGTGGCCAAAAGCAGACCAACTGGATGGAGCTATTGTAATAAAAAGAACTAGGATCGGAATACTGTGCATCTGTAAAGTCCAACGGCGTGGAGGTTTTTACAGGCAAATGGAAGAAACTTGAGAACATCATGCTTAGTGAAGTGAGTCAGAAGTAGAAGGTGAAACATCGAATGGTCTGTCTGATATGAGAGACCCAAACCACAACCATCTCATGGAACTTAAGATGAAAGACAAAGTGAAAGAGGGGGACAGGGTGGGGGTGGAGGGAGGGAAAGGAGGGTAGGGGGAGAGACAAAGGACAGCGGGAAAGCCCTTGTCACCTTGACAACATACGTATGTGCACAAAATGCTCAACTCCATTGTAAACCTTACATTTTGCACTTGTACATATCAATAAAATGGGGAAAAAAGTAAAAAGAACTAGGATCTGAGGTAGAGGAGCAAGCTCTGGAGACACTCTGGTTCAGTGGTGTGAAGCTGCATGGGAAAGTCATTAGTGTGTATATAGCGATTGAATTGGCCATCCTTGCTCAGGTCCTAGTAATGCTTTCCCTGCCCAGCACATGAAATCTTACTAGTTTAACCAACATAATCTGGCACATTATTCTCCATGCTGCCACTGTTGTTTGTTTCTCCTCTTCCCTGCAGGCTTCCCCTTGGGATCTACAGTGCAATCTGAAACCAAGGGCATCTGGATGTGGTGTGTGCCCCACCCCACCAAGCCGAACCACACCCTGGTCCTTCTGGACACCGAGGGCCTGGGAGACGTGGAAAAGGTGAGGTGGAGTGTCTGTTCTGCTCCTGACTGCCCATTTACCCGCTGATGGACCACATCATTTTCCTGCAGTGACATACGCCTGGAAATTACAAATCCAGTCATACGTAGGAGACTAGATGCCATTTTCTCATGCTTGCTTAAATACTTTGGTATACTAAGAACAGATTTTCTTATTTCTAATATTGAACAAATTGTTCCGTTTAATAAATATGTCTTCAACAGCTGAGTTCCAGGTCTCTGGGCTAAGTATGCAGCAGGAACAGTAAGCAAGGCAAAATCCTAGAGCCTGGTGTGGAGACAGGAAGCAGGGAGTGTGGACCCAAGCAAGGTGAGGCAGATACAGAAAGTGGAAAGCCAAGCAGGGCATCAGGGTGAGGGAGACTTCCTGGAGAAAACTGTCACCCATGGGACCAGTGGACCTACTAGAGAATATGTGGGCTTAGAATATGTAGGTTTGGATACAGGAATCATAAAAATAAGGTTTTGAGATCAGCACAGCGGTGTGAGACTATAATACCAGTGACCAGGAGGCTGAGGCAGGAGGATCATTTATTCAAGGTCAGCCTGGACTATATAACAGCACCCTGTTTCAGAGAGAGAGAGAGCACACATTAAAACAATAGGGTTTCAAGGAGTGGTTCTACTTAAATCATTTTTTTAAAAATCTTTCATTTCATAGTAAGCCCTTGGCCCATGTCTCTGAACTCTGCATATAAAATCTTCACTGAATAAAAGCACACGCTAGACCCATCAGAAACACTGAGATACTGCATATGGGATGATTTCAGGTGATTTATCTTTAAAGTCACAATCAACCTTTTCTCCTAGTTTATATTCATCTGAGTCTAAACTGAAAGTAGCAACAGAATCTTTGGCTTCCATTACTGCAAAAGGGAAGGGAAGCCCTAGGGGAGGAAAAGACAGAAATTCTCTGAATTTAAAAACTAGGATTTAAAGTTCTCAATAATCATCTCAGCATAAAGCCATTAACTATTGATATGCAAGATTATAGTTAGCATATACAGGTCTTCTTTTTACCTAATTTCATTTGTTACAAAACCAAAACATAACGAAATGTGAGCTGATGGTGTGTGATGATCTAACAATTCAGTCCAGGGGCGTTTCACATGAAATTACATCCTCTATATCCTCAGGCTTTTTTATTTTATATTTTGAGACAGGGTCTCACTGAGTCACTACATTGCCCAGGCTGGGCTCAAAGTCGTTATTCCAACAAACCTTCGTTGTTTCCTGCTGGTTTATTCACATGTTGGTTCTGCCGTCTCCATCTCCACAAGTCCACGTTCCGCCAATTTTTTTTTTTGTTGTTGTGTTCTTGTTGGATTTTTTTTTTTTGAAACAAGGTCTCACTCTGCATTCCACACTGGTCCTGGGCTACAGACTCATGGCAATCCTCCTTCCTCTCTCTCTTCCAAGTGCTGTGATTACAGGCATGTGCCGCCACACCCAACTTAAGTGCTGTTAAGGAAGGAAATCAAACTCATGGCCCCACTCTTGGCAGGCAAGCACTCTAACCTCTGTGCTTTTTCTACAGCCCCTCTACTAGTTCTTTAAAATTGAACAATTTTTAACCTATTATCATATTCCAAAACAACATAGTAATTTTTTGTTTTTGCAGTGATGGGAGTAGAACTAAGGGCAACCTCTCTGCCACTTGAGTCAGATCACTACTCTCTCGGTGAACCATCTCCGCTGTCACTAACATAATGAACTCTGGCTCTAAATTTTAAGAATTCACATTTCTGTGCCTCTCTACTCCACTTTCTAAAATATATATGCCACTCTTATCTGCCACTAAAGAAGGCCATCTATCTGAAGACAGTCATATGGAAATTTTTACTCAGAGAACCAAATGAAAGATCTAGTATTTTGCTAAAAGCTCAATGAAGAGTTGTTAAACTTAATAAAATAGCATCTGCGTGTTAGTATAACCATAACCGAGAAGAAGTGTGTGACGGAGTGAGCCCACTGATCATGGGACACCTACTCTGTTTCAGGCATTTATATATCATAAGAGCTAGTAACTGTGTGCCCTGAAAAGATCAATGTAGACATCAATAGTGAGTATGAATTTAGCATTATCTTCAAAACATGTTGTTTCTCTTATGCTTAGCAATAGTGCAGCTGAAAAAACAGAGAACCTAATGAACGAATGTGTGCATGAAGGAAAAGCCCAAAGTCCCTTGCTGCCATGTGTTTTCTAGGGCGACCCTAAGAATGACTCGTGGATCTTTGCCCTGGCCGTGCTTCTGAGTAGCGCCTTCATCTACAACAGCTTGAGCACCATCAACCACCAGGCCCTGGAGCAGCTGCAGTATCCTTCCAGGAGCTGAGACAATTGAGTTTAAGGGATTAGCAACCAAGATTATTTTCATTTCCCTACAGCTCAGTTGTGAATGGTTGAGTAAGAGTGAACACTCAACCAAGGAGGGTGTGTAGAGAGATGTGGAAAGTGTGGTACCTCTCAGTCCTTAGCTAAGATCCCAGCTATGTGGCTGAACTAACACAGCTCATCAGGGCAAAATCTGCTCCAACACTTGGGGAAGTAGAGGACTCCAGCGAGTTCGTAAGTTTCTTCCCGGACTTTGTTTGGGTGGTTCGGGATTTCATGCTGGAGCTGAAGCTAAATGGACACCCCATCACTGAAGATGAGTACCTGGAAAACGCCTTGAAGCTGATTCCAGGTATTGGAGCATGGCTGGGCAGGGGAGCGTTTAGTAAAAAGGTGGGATCAACTAAGCCTTGTCATTTATCACTTTACATACATGTTTACTTGAGACTATATTGAGGGCCTGGCTCATGGTGAGCGGGGATTGACAGCTGGCCATAGTCTTAGCATTTACCCTCACTTGAAAGTCTTCAGAGGCCAAGATTTAAAAGCGCTGAGGAAATGTAAGATTCAACGTTGCGTCAAATAATCTTTGACCAATGAGGACTATGAAAAAGTCATGAGGATTATAATTAACTTTACCAGTTTCTAAGGAGGATATTTTTGCTACTTGCTGAGTTTAGCGGCTCATGTTGAATTTTCAGAAAAATAGTTTATCAAATTAGAAGTTATGTAGAATCACAAGGAAATATAATGACCCAATTAAAATATGTTTTATTCAGCATATTTTACTATCCTTGATAGTCACATCCTTCAGAGAAATGATATTTATACACTAGGTGGTTCTAAAAACAAAAAACTAAAGCAATGACATGTGTTTCTAATGATACTGTCAAATTCTACATTTTGCCTTTTTATAACATTATCTTTTCTGTCCTACGCCTTTATGTAATATGTTGCCATGTTAATATTTTACATTTTTACATCAATTATAGTGACCTGAATAGATAGATTTAGAATAGATAAGTAGGGATGCCTAGTTAATACCCACTTTTTCATTAATTTGTGTACTTTTGAACAAACTTTTCTTTTGAATACTTGATATTTGCCCCAGAATCATTACAAGATAAAATCAAGTACAATATCATTTGATATCAAGCAATATTGAAGTCTCCAAATTGCACTTAGATTAACTTTACTTTGAGGTTTTTCTGCTAAGAAATCTCTAAACACAATTGGGGCTTCTGTGTTTTTCAGACATGATTTCAAAATTTCTTTTCTTTTACAGATTTGGGTATCATCTGTCCTGTTCACTGTATTTTCCCAGCAATATTTTATTTTTATTTCTAGCACCACATCACTTTAGAGCCCACATCTCAATTCTGCATGGGTCTGCAATATCTGAAAAGTCTGACAATATTTCTGATTCATTTCTCATTCTAAACCTTTTGTAAACAATCCATCAGTTACCATACAAGGGCCAAGGGCACCAATCCTAAGTGTCTTCACACAAGATATGTGCTTCCCTTTCTTCTCCATCACTCTCAGCCCAGCCAAAAAATGAATTATCCATGTACTGGGTGGATTAGATTAAGTCTGCTCTGTGAGACTGGAGGAAGATTTACAGGTACAAGTGCTGAAGTTATGCAAAGATTCTTGGAAAATTCATTGATCACCTTGTCTGTGTGTTATCTTCTCAATAAATTTTCTTTTTATAGGGAGAAACCCCCAAATTGAAAAGTCCAATATTCCTAGACAATGTATCAGATATTTCTTTCCTGTGCGGAAATGCTTTGTCTTTGACCGGCCTACAAATGAAAAAGAGCTATTATTCCATGTTGAAGATGTTCCGGAAAACCAACTGGAATGGAATTTTCAGGTGCAATCAAAAAATTTCTGCTCTTATATTTTCACCAATGCAAAGACCAAGATGCTGAGAAGAGGAATCGTTGTCACTGGAAATCGTGAGTTGTTTGTTTTGTAGTTTCTTTAGTTCAGTATGAGTGATAGAGCTATGACCCTTTAAATGTGGAGAAGCAAGTGTTAGTGCCACATACAGACATGCATGTTTCATAAAGTTTCTCTTTGTGTTCACTGAGGCCTAACACACCTCACCAAATTAATACACTCAGAATACAAGCACAAGCTACTTCTAGGGAGAGAGATCTTCAGAATGAGACATCCCAAAAAAATGAGTGTGTCTTGGGGGGAATATTTAAAATATTTCATGAATTGACAACAGAAATTAAGTAACAGGCTTAGTTACACATAAGCTCACTGAGTGTGTAAGAAACAAGTTTAAGTAGGGCTGGCCTCGTGGAACTATTACCTCTACATTGTGCAGTCCCTTTAAGATGGATCCATGCTTTCTTCAAATATGTGCTAATACTTTTTATACAGCTGCTTGCATTTCATTCGGAGTTAGGACTCACAGATTGTGTCATTTAGTTTGTCTCATAAACTATTTTAATTTTATTTAAATGGGAAAGGATTTTTCCAGGAAATCCTATAACCTCTTCATTACAATCAGCAGTTTAATTTTGTATCATGGCAAAACATGGTAAATTTACTGTAAAAGAAAAAGTGTTCAGGGAGAAAAAATAATGTTATTCAACAGACTTGATTGATTCGTACAAAAGATAGAAAAGGAAGAGCTGGAGGGAGAAAAAAGAGAAGAAAAACAGTAGAAAATGAGAAAAAATAAGACAAATGTGATTTTTATGTTAATCGTTAAAGCTTGTTAAAGCAATGAGTGAGAATTTCCATTTATTGTTTAACTATATGCCATCCAGGATTGGGGACCCTGGTGAAGACTTACGTGAGTGCCATCAACAGCGGGGCAGTGCCTTGTCTGGAGAACGCAGTGACCACTCTGGCCCAGCAGGAGAACTCAGCAGCTGTGCAGCAGGCAGCTGAGCACTACAGCCAGCAGATGGCCCAGCGGGTGCGGCTCCCCACAGACACGCTGCAGGAGCTGCTGGCCGCGCACGCAGCCTGTGAGAAGGAAGCCATTGCTGTCTTCATGGAGCGCTCCTTCAAGGATGAAAATCAGGAGTTCCAGAAGGAGCTGGTGGTAACAGAACACTGCACTGAATTCTTCCTTAGCTCTGCCTTTCTGGGATGAGGCTTAGACTCTACGCTTTTCCTCCCATTTTATTAATATCTATAGGCTATACATAATGTTTACAATGAACTTGAGCATTTTGTGCCCATATATATGTCACATCAGCATGACAATCCCTTCACCTCTCCATTTTGGACCTCCACACCCTGCCCTGTAACTTCCACTATCACACCCATTTGGTTCGATAGAACGCCTGTATTCTAGGTTTCCCAAATCAGAGAAACCATGTGATATTTAACAATATTAATTCTTCTGCATCCAACTCATGTCACCATGCAAATCACCTCTCTTTAACACAGCTTCCCACTCCTAGCATGGGCTCCAGTGGACATATGTTGATGCCTCTTCTTTGGGTCCAGCAGAGACCTTTATTGGAATGATTTGCTGAAAGTTCTTTTTTTTTTGTATCTTAGTATATTTTTGTTGAGATTCTTTCCCCCCCCACACTATTTTTATTAATATACAGATGTAATACATAGTATTTACAATGAATTTGGGTGTTTTGTACAACTATGTATCACATCGACTTCACAATCCCTTCCCATCTTCTACCCTCCCACCCCTCCCTGTCCCTTCCCTCGGCTCTGGCTATCACTTCGTATGGTTCCAAAGAATGTCTGTGTTCTGGGTTTTCCAAGTCCAAGAAACCATACAGTGTTTAACATATTAATCTTCCGTGACTAAGTCATTTCACTTAAGTCACCACTCTACCCCAGCTTCCTATTCCTCTAATGGGTTCACAGTAGTTAGTTCTTGATATCTCTTCTCTGAATCCAACCAATCCCTTTATTGGGATATTCACCAAAAGTTTTTTTTCATATTTTCCTATATCTTTGTTGTTATTGTTACACCTGGCATTACCCACCAGCTCCCATTAGAAAATAACTATAAGCATGTAGTTCAAAAGACTAGTAAATTTGGGAAAGAGAAAAAATAATTGGGTACATAAATTCAGTTGCCTTAGCTGAATACTGGAAGGTGCATATTTGTACATTCACAAAGTTATCTTTACATCAATCAGTTTCCTTAGGATAAGGAAATAATAATAATTCCAATAATAATAATGCCAATAATTCCCACTTATCTGGGTCCGCGCTTAACTTGGGCTGAAGTTCTGGCCTCCAGACCTTGTTTGTGATCTGTGAATGTCAGCAGCTTGGGGCCGCGCTGGGTCTGCTGTTTTCCTCCTCATCCGATGTGACTTCAGGATTTCAGACCCACCCGCAGCCTCCTCTCGCGTTGCTGTGTGCTCCGTTGCTACATTCAATGAACTTAAGTCTATATCACAAAAGTATATTACACATAAAACAAGAGATATCATGGCATACTTAGATATTTCAGAATTTTTTTAACTTTCATAAACTATTTACTCATATGTCACTAATTACTAATATTTGGCCAGATTTGATTTATCATTTTATCTACCTATCCATCCATAAATTCATGCATGCACATTTTAAAGGTTTTATAGCAGTTTCCCATGTAGAATATAATTAATATGTTTTTCAAACTAATATGCTATTAAAAATAACAATTATGTGTGGAAGTTTCATAGAATTTATGAGAAGCTTGTACTGTTTTAGTAGGATACCAGTCAAATGATTCAAATACCAATCTTTTTTTTGTTACACTTTCTCTTCAGATGTTTCCTTTCCTCCATGATTTTGGTGTTGCTTGTCTCTCTGTCTCCCTCAAAGATGTCTTCAAGCATGTTCTTCAATGCTGGCCTACTCAACGCATATTTCTTTAGTGATTCTTGGTCGTGAAACATTTTTACGTCTCTTTTAATTTTGGGGGATACTTTTGCTAGATACAACAACCTGGGTTGACACTTTCTGTCTTTTAAAGCTTGAAAGATTTTGCTTCTGGCTCTCCTAGCCTTTAAAGTTTGCATTGAGAAATGTACAATGATTCAGATGGGTTTTCCTTGGTAGAATGATGTCTGTGTTTCTCTTGCTGCTTTTAATATTCTCTCTTTATGTTGTATTTCTGAGGTCTTAATTATGATACATTATGGAGAGGTTACTGGTAGAGGTTATTTGGTTATTTGGTGTTCTATGAGCTATTTGTACCTGAATATTAATTTCTTTTTTTTAGGTTTGGGGAATTTTCTTGCATGGTTTCAGTGAATAAATTCTTTATTTTTATATCTTCGGTGTAGTCTTCTGCTCTTTCTCCCACACCCATAATTCTGAGATTGCTTCTCTTTGAATCATCTATCAGCTATTGTATCCAGCTACTTTGCTCATTTCTAGTTTTGGAATTGTGCCTAACTATAGCATTTATTTGCTCAGCCTTGTCTTCAAGGTCTGAAATTCTGTCTTCACAGTGTTCAAGTTGTCTTCCTCTGCTTTCACACACATTTTTCATATTTTGAATTTCAGCTAGATTTCTTTTCAGAATTTCCACTCGCTACTGAAATGTTCTTTCAAACGTTGCATTTTCTTATTTGTCCCAGCCAACTTTTTATTTGTGGCTCCTGTATGCTCAGTAAACTTTGTCTCTAGAAGGACTACTATTTGATTAATAAGTGCCTTTTTAACCCTGCTTATCAATGCTTGAATTTCTTTGAAAATATCTTGTTTCAACAGGTTGTTTGACTCGCGTCTGCCTTTTGACTTCCTTCCCTGTGAGTTGCACTATGTCAGGACCCATAACACCAGTTTCCGGGGTCTCAGGCATTTCTGTGGGTGTCCTGTTGCCTGTCTTCTTTCCCTGTTTCTGTTGTCGAGGGACTTCACTTTAAAGGCCTAGCCAAAACATTTCTTTGAATGGCTATGAGGCTGGGGGAGGGGAGCCAAAATTCCTCTGATTTCTGTGCTGGGAGTAGGCAGCGAGGGAGGACCTAACAGTTCAATGGCCTCTGAGGTGTCTTGTTCACCCCCTACCCCCTCAGGAAAGCTCTCCTGCCTGTCCTAGCTTCCCTCCCCAGGGGAGATGCTCCCACTACATCTGAGGCATTGGGGGGAGGGGGGTATCCTTTCTCTCCTCTGCATAACAGTCTCTTTGTGCCAGTTTCCCTCTAGGCACTGTGTAAGAGTGACACCAAAAGCCCTGATGTGCTCTACTAAGCTTTCTTTTACTCTAATCAATTCAGTCCATGGCTCTTTTTTTTTTTAATGGCTCCTTCTTGCATCATTGCGTGTTATGGCTGCTAAGTGCTGCTTCTGATCTAGGTCCCAGGAGGCCTTTTCTAGGGGGAGCTCTCATTGTGTCTGTAGTATGCACTATCCACAGGCTTGTTTTTTGAGGCTGGGGCTGCCAGCGGCTGTCAATTCTCACTTCTCCTAGATCCACTCTTCCCTCGGTCAGAGTTTCCAGGCTTCTCTTTTTTCTGTCTGAGGATGCCAGCGGTTTCCAGTCATTTGCAGTTGCTTGGAGGCCCTTGCTGGGCTGCTGTTTGCCTCACTTCCAATATATCTTCAGGATTTCTGACCTTCCTGAAGCCTCCTTTTAATTGTTGGGGTGCTCCTTTCTCTCCTAGCTCGGTCAGAGGTTGTGGGCTCCAGCCAGGCTTTCCTTAATTGGCAGCTGCCAGCGTCTCTTACCTGTTCACAGCCAGTGTGGGGGTGTCTTCCTGGCCTGCTGTTTCTCTCCACTTCTGATGTGTTTTCCCAGTTTCTGACTTTCCTCTGGCCTCCTTTCAATTGTTGGGGCACTTCTCCATCTCCTAGCTACATTGAACAGGCAATGGTTCACATTCTTCTCATCTTACAAGAAACCTAGAGTTTTGTGGCTAACAGGGCTCTTCTGGCTATTGTGTACCCTAAAATATTGCATTTCATTTCCTATCATTACAAGACAAGTTACTGTGTGTTCAGCAACTTCACACAGCATGCATTTATTGGTTCCTCGCTTGGACTCTATACAATGGCTACACTGCTCAGTCTGTCACAAGATGCAAATGGAGCATCAAATGGCCTAGCTCTCATTGTGAGGACTTCTGGAAGTCTTTGCTCTTGTAGTCTGGCAAGGAGGAATCAATTCATTTTCTTAATCCTCCACTTTCTGATTTTCTCTTCTGCCACAACCAGAGAAAACTGTGTCTTAGGGGCTTTATAATTAGGTAATATTGAAGAGAGTACTCTCCATTTCTTAAAGTTAGGCTGTCATTGTGATATAAGACATAATGTAATCACAGGATTAGTACCACCCTCATCACAGACCCAGAGAGGGCATGGAAAGAGAAACCCTCAGTCATACCTTCCTTCTGTGGTCCAGAGGACCATCACTGAGAGTTTGTTTCCTTCTCATTATTCTCAGGACTAACTTAAAAGGGACAAAAGTCTCTCAGTTCTTGTTAAGGAAATCTAGCTAAGTTTTAATTTACAATTCTGAACAAACCAAAAATACTTGTCATTATATCCTCACACATTGAAATTTTTACAGAAAGATTTAAGGAAAACGTAATTTTTGTTGGGAAAACATGGAACTTAATGTCCTGGGAGTTGGTTTACTATGTACATATTTTCGTCCATAGCAACCCCTTCTCTAAGGAAATATGACCACCAGAAGTTAACATTTTATGGTCATTGGTAGATTTGGGTCCTTGTTCACTATTTAATTGCTGACTAAGCCATAAAGTGTAGATCTTCTGACATCATTCTTTTATAGATATTGAGCCTGACTTCAAGGAAGTTAAGGGACTATCCAGAGCTTACTTGGAATCAACTAGAACTGGGACTAAACAAGTCTACTCTGAGGCTACCAGAATGTTTTCAAAAGGATCCCATTGGACCTTCCTTCTGACATCTTCTTTATGTTATATTATTTCCTTCTTTTTTTTTTTTTTTGGGCAGAACACCATGGAGAGAAAGAAGGAAGATTTCTTGCTGCAGAATGAAGCAGAGTCTGCCAAGTACTGCCAGGCTGAGTTGGAGAAGCTATCTGCACCCCTGATGGAGAGCATTTCCAAAGGAGCTTTCTCCGTACCTGGAGGCCACAGTCTCTACTTAGAAGCAAAGAACCAGGTTGAGCAGGGCTACAAGCTAGTGCCCAGGAGAGGAGTCAAGGTGAGGAGAAAGGGAGTACAAAAGAGGAGTGGCCAGCAGAGGAGCCACAGGGTCTTTGTTGCTCCTTCTGAAAATTTAAAGGCATAGTAGCATTTGGAATTCTTAAGAAGATCATAGCAACCTGAACACTTAAGGCCACAATACCATTTGTGATATTTAGGCAAATCATGACAATATGTTGATATTTTTCATTTTTATATTCATTATTAACTACTATTATATAAACCAGCAATATTTTTCCCAAAGAGGATATAAAACCAAGAATCCAGGTGAAACCCCATTTCATCTATTGATCAAAAACCAGGTGCTTTTGTGCTGAGTGCAGAAGATAGATGAGACACACAACTCTGTCCTCAAGAAGCTAATTTTATTTCAGGTTGAAAAAAAAGAAGCTCTTCAGTTGGCCATGGTGTAATAGTGGTTATCCCAGAACTGGTGTGTGTTGACAGTAACAATTCAGGTGACAGTGAGTTTAGTGACTAACAACCATTGAGCATTAACTTCTGATACCATGTATAATTTCAGGTGATTTTATTGAATTACCAATTTAATCACAGAATAATATAAATCAGATACTGATGTTTTTCCTCTGTATGCCATGGGGAAATGTAACCCACACAGGACCAAGTAAGTGCCCAAAGTCACACAGCCAACAAGTGGCAGAGCAGATGAGGTGTTTACTAGAGACTCAGAATCTTACCTTTTGAGAAGTCTCCATTCTGCGCACAATGGCTGTACCAATACCCATTCCACCAACCATTCTACAGAGGTTCCCCCTTAGGCACTTCCTCAATGGTTGATACCTTTTGTCCAATGCAGCCATTCTGACCAGCGTGTGGCTTTCATTTGTATCTCACTGATGATTAATAATGTCAGTCATTTTAATTTCTTCTATTGAAAAACATATGTAGGTCTTTTGCCCATTTTAAAATTGGGATTTTTCTTTCACTACTGAGTTGTATGAGTTCCTTACGTATTTTGGATATTAACCCTTGTTCTCTTTATCAAATATATTACTTGCAAGTATTTTTCCATCTGATAATATATTTTTTTGTTGTTACTGATTATTTCCTTTCTTATGCAAAAACTGTTTAGTTTGATATAGTACAATTTTTGTTTTGTTTTTATTACATAAGGCTTTTGATGTCAAATCCACGTGTGTGTGTGTGTGTGTGTGTGTGTGTGTGTGTGTGTGTGTATTTACAAGTTTTTCCAATGTCAGTGTCAAAGGATTAGTTCAAAAAGGACAGAAAGCCATCAAGGAAGAAGAAAAACTATGTGAAAAATATACTACCAACGGTATAATATCAGGACATAAATGTGAGTGGAGTCCTAACGTGGAGTGGGAGGTGGGCAGCAGTGCCCAGAGGAGCTGGAAAACTAGGAAGGAAGCTGCTGTGGGGAGCTTTCCTGTCTCACCAAAGAGCTCAGATTTTTAGTTGTAACCACAGAAGATAAGGAATCTCTGTAAGATCCTAAGAAGATGCAAAATTTAGATTCAAATTTGTGTTTTTATTGAATAATAGTTTTCTTACCAGAAGACTATACCTTTGCTGACTGAAATATTCTTGCTCCTTCTTGGTTTTCCAGGGAAATGAGGTGCTCCAGAGCTTCCTGAAATCACAGAATACTATAGAAAAATCCATCCTAGAGTCAGACAAAGCCCTCACTGAAGGACAGAAGGCCATAGCAGGTATGGGGGAGGGCTCAGATATCAGAGATCTGGGTTGGTTGCTGTGAGGTCCTCTGACTGGATTAGACAGAAAAAAAAAACACACCCTGAAACAAGACGCTTCTCCTCCAGGAGATATCCTACCCTACTAAATCTGAAAACAATAAGGGGAATCCTGATTGCACACTCAGTCAGTCAGTGTCTTTGTGCCACATTTGGAATCCTAAACCTGCCTACATGGCTACTAAAAGCAGTCAGAGATTTCTTTCTTGCGCTTTTCAAATCCAGTTTGATCTCTGAGTTCAGAGGAGTGTAGAGCTCAGGCTTCACTGTTGTTCCTTACCTCTCCCCAACCTTTTCCGGCAGCTGAGCGGGCCAAGAAGGAGGCAGCTGAGAAGGAGCAGGAGCTGCTAAGACAGCAACAGAAGGAGATGGAGCAGAAGATGGAGGCTCAAGAGAAAAGCTTCCGGGAAAACATGGCTCAACTGAAGGAGAAGATGGAGCGGGAAAAGGCAGACATTCTGAGGGAGCAGGACAGGATGCTGGAGCACAAGCTGAAAGTGAGTTGCACGGCACCCGGAAATGCCTCGTGGACAACATCCTGGTTCCTCAGGAAGGAAAGGATCAAAATTTTACTCATATGCATGACTGCAGTTTTAATTTCTAGAAAAATCCACAAAGCAAATGTTTCACTAAAACTTCAAGTATACTTGGGTCCCAAAGAAGCCTATAAGCTAACGGTTCAGTGTCCATATAGTGTTAGACTTAGAAGAGTAAAAATAATGTCCCTTAGAATACTGTGTTGCTATTTCTTGAAATTATAGGGTGATCTCACTGTGCCCTGCTTAAGCCGGACCTAATTCCTTGGTTCTTAGAGCTCTTGGCACAACTTCAAAGAGTCCTGAAACAGATCCATCTGGTCTGAATGTGTTATATGTCCCCTGATATAACATGAAAGATAATGAGAGTTCAGAAATTCCTCCACTTATTCGATATCTGCCTGAATCGTCCTATACAATTAGGGAGAAGTAATCCCTTGTTCCCACCTAAAGCTTGATTGTCATATCAATGTTCTGTATAAGGTTAGTCTTTCCCATTACTTCTAGATAAACATGGTCATTCGACTTCACTTCCACCTCAACCCAATTCGTTGCCAATGAGCATTCTTTGGGCTAGAACCAAGCTCCTTTCAACCAGCCCCTCAACTCTCCACTGGGATGGTGCTGAGAAAATCTCTCAGATGTATAAACCATCACTATTAAGTTCAAACATCTGGAAATATCAAAGAATATTCCAAGCTAATAGAGAAATAGATACATGTATTTCACTGATGAAGATATTAAATATAAAATTATGACTGATTGGAAATTTAAAAAATAAATTCTCCTTCTTTTATAGGTACAAAAAGAATTACTTATGGAAGGATTTGAAAAACAATCTGAGGCATTACAGAAAGAGATAAACCAACTAAATGAAGAAATTGAAAAAACTAAAGAGAAGAAATCTTTACTTTCAAAGGCGTTTGATACGCTTGGCAATGCATGCATTGTATTACTACCGGGAGCTGGTAAACTGCTTGGCGTAGGGATGAAAGTAGTTGGCTCACAAATGGAATAGTCTGGGAATTCTTGGCAAGGAATTATAAGCGAGGCTTCTTTAATTTTGTATTTTTTTTGAGACAGTGTCTCACTCTGTAGTGTAGGCTGATCTTGAACTCAGTATGTAGCCCTGGCTGACCTCAGACACATGGCAATCTTCCTGCCTCAGGCTTCTTTAATTTTAATAACATGATACCATGATTCAGTTTTAAAGTTTCTGTATCACATCAGTTTCGTGCAAGAAAAGATTAAAATAAAAACACCAAAAAACAATGGTAACATGAAAAAACATTAGCAACTTATATTTTAATCATAAAAATAATTTCTTATAAGTTCTTATGAAAAAGACCTACAACTGCACATTTAAATGGGAAGAAATATGAGGAAAATGTCTTAACTTTACTCACAATACAAGTTGTACAAAGCAAAACTGTGAGGTTCTTGTTTTACCTTTACAACGAGCAAGAGAAAACCTTTGATGGAATTCTAAGCTGGAACAAGGTTTAGTGAGATCAATGGTCTCTCATATTTGCTAGTGAAATGTTGCAATGATAAATCAAAACTTTAAATGCACATACCTCTTACCTAGCAATTTCCCATACAGGAATTTCTCTTGTAGAAAATGACATTGTGAATGGTATATTTGCAGTGGATCATTGTAATACCTGATGAATCAATACCACTTCAAAGTTCTACTGTTAAATACTTAAAAGTAAATCTGGGGACATTTTCTGAGGAGTATTCAACAGTTACTAAGATCAAAGAGGTGCTGTCATGAAACTAATGTGAGAACATCTCTAAGATGTATCACACGAGGAAAAAATGCAGAAAGCATATGTAGTTACCATCACTGAATTTGGAAAACAATGAACCTGTGCATACACTGCTCTGTACATCTGAAAAAAATACAAAATAAACTAGCATCTGCAGTCACAGTAAGCAGGGATCTGTAGAGCTGAAGTGAAAAGTGAGAAAAATAAATCACCTTATATCCTTTCCATGCTTTTAACACTTTGTATGAATTTCTTGCTTATTTGAAGAATATATAAATGCAATTGTTACAATGACAAATGAAATAATATGTGGCTTGGAAAAATTCTTGAGACACGATGATGTTGTTTAATATTTCTAGAAATCGCATGAGTCAACTGGAGCTAGAAATCACAAGACATGCAGCCTAATTTTAATTTTTGTTACGGCCTTTCAATAAAGACGTAAAAGTCTTTTCATAGGTGTAAGTTCACGTATGTCTCCTGAGATATTGACTGGAATTGACCCTAAGTTCTGCCCCAATTTCTAAAGATGTCGATATTAGCAGAAGAGGTGTTCTTCAGGGTCAACTCAACATTTTAAGGATTCTTTTCAGCTGTCCAGTGATTAAGACTCGTAGCTCAGGTGAGCTCATAATTCCACAAGTTGGACATACTAGTTTTACTCTAGGCCTTATCTGTATACAGAGGTTTCTTTTAAAAGCCCGGCTTGCCTCCTGAAGATGGACCCTGCATTTAGCAACCTCTGTTCCTCTTCAAAGTCTCCGAATTGTGACTTACTGAGACTGGATGTGCCATATTGTCACTCTTTCCATAGACCTTTTTAATATAATTATGAAGTTGAAAATGCCTACTTATTTCTGCCAACCACCACTTGATTGCACATACAGTCTCCTTTATCCTCTAATCTTCAGTTCCAAGTATAAAGCTCACCAGTCAGCACCGGTATGGTTGCTGTTTAATCAGGAAGTGGCCTCCATAAGGGCTCCTACTTACGATGCCCTCACTGTATTCGTCAGCCTCCATGGCTTTCGCAACAAACAACGTAAGTCCGGGAGCTAGTGCAGAAGGGACACACTAAAGCAGAAGGGTCCCACACACTTGGTCAAAATTGCTGCCCTCTTGTCTCTGGAGTGAGGACCTTCAACCAGCCAGCCCTCATCCTAGTAAGAGTCCTCTGTGAGGTAAAGCTGTGGAGCTGGGAGAGCTGAAGCTTCAGGGGCAGACCAAACAACACTTAGAGCCATGCACTGGGTGTTGCCTATCCTGTCTTGCACACTGTAAGTGGTGTCTGTCCTCA
Source organism: Ctenodactylus gundi (assembly GCA_004027205.1). Lineage (NCBI taxonomy): Eukaryota > Metazoa > Chordata > Mammalia > Rodentia > Ctenodactylidae > Ctenodactylus > Ctenodactylus gundi. The sequence continues at coordinate 203,525 of PVKB01001460.1, forward strand.
CCCAAGGCTACAGAACATTAGTAAGATGGGGTAAAGCTCAGAGAATCAATGGAAAGAATGTTGTTGCCTGTGCCCCTGCTAATGCCAGCACTCAGAGGAAAGTGGAACACAGCACCTTCCCTGAATCCCTTCTCATGTCTCCAGTCAAACTCAGCTACCTCCTGCCCACTCAACAATACTTTCACCTCATTTGGGCATTTAATTTAGATGAAATCATAAAATATGTGCTTCGTAGTATGTAGTGTAACCATTAGCATATATGTAGAGTACATCTCTTGTATGTGGTTGTAAATCAATTATTCTTACTTTAGTTCAGTATTTGTTGCATTCATTTATCATAAATTATTAGTGTACTCACTTCTTGATAAACACTGAGTACTTTCACTCTTCTAGATATATGAAATTTCAGTTATAAAGTTTTGGCATTTTTTTTGACTGTACAGGCATGGAACCGAAGGCCACACACTGAGTTGTATCCAAAGCTCTCTTTTATAGTTTTTAATTTTTCAGACAGAGTCTGAGCAAGTTTCCCAGGCTGGCCTCAAACTTCTGATACAACATTCTTAGCCTCCCAAGTGGCTGGGGTGACAATTGTGTGCCACCATTTCTGACTAAACATTCTTGATTGTATCTTCTAGTTCACAAACACCAGTGTTCTCCTGTGGCTACCTAGTGACCACTGTTACAAATGCACATTGTTGGTATTAACAGATACTGTCAATCAGCTTCATAGCAGTAATAATTTATATACGTACAATCAATATTGACAATTGCAAGCTCATGAACCATCTCTTGTTGTGACACTAATATTCGGTACAATCTTTGGAACTACTAGATGTGTGTGACTGTTGCAGGGATTGTGTCAACCTGTTGCAACCAGGGAATAGCTTTCAGGTGTGTGGTATCAACTTGACAGCCAGAAAGTTAGGGAGAAGCACCACCCTGGATGTGGGCGGCCCACCCGGCAGCTTGAACTGAGTGAAGGAGAAAAAAGTACTGTTGCAGCCTCTTCCTGAAAATGATCCGGATTTACCTTGAGTCTCAAGAATTCACTTGCTCCTGGTTTACTCCGATCTGCACTCTGCAGATCTCCATGCCAAATTCGCGTCAATCTCTTGTCTTCAACTTGCTTTTTGAACAACAATCTACAGCAGGTTTGCACGAGCTGCCCTTTAGTCTCGGACTGGTGGCCTTGTAGCATGAGTCTGAGCAGCTCCTGGACTTCCCAGCTTTACGAATGCGAGCAACCAATTTGGACTCTCCAAGACTTCTAAGACCTCCAAATAAATTCTCTTTATTTCTATAAATTCTATTAACTCTGCCTCTTTTAGAACCTTAACCAATACAACATACATACTAACGTGTGAATGAGTTTAATTTCCAACCATCTCTTAGGACTATTATATATAAATATTTCATGTACTATAAATTATGGCAACAGGAAAGGGAGGAAATGTGCTCAGTATCTAAAAGAAAATGGAAAAAAAAAAAACTCATGATAGGATCTACGCCTGCCCCTGCCAGACAAAGGGACGAAAAGGTAACTTTACCTCATCAGTATCAAAACACTCAGGTGCAACCCTAATGGTCAAAATTTTATATAAGGCGAAGTTCTCCTTTGTTCTGGACTCAGACTTGGGATATTAAATCTGATAAGCCAGGGTAAGCACTAACAAAGCTACTTCTTGCTAAGGCCTCAGTGTCCCGCTTCTCTGTCCAAGTATTCTGCAACACCTTAGAAAACTCTCTGCAGCCTACGATAGAAACAAACCACACAAGGCTACTTTCAACCTTGGTTCCCAGAAAGGGTTTGCTTGCTTCGCATCTGGGCTACTTCCAAGAAATGAAGAGCTTGCTGTGCTTTCATTTTCAATCTCATGTGTCTGACAGAAAAAGTTCGATTGACACTAGAAATCTTTATTCATGATTAAAACTTCAGAAGGCCTGACACTTCTTATTTAGTAGACAATAACTCAGACTTCAGACTTTGAAAGGATAAAGAGACCTGGATTAGCAAAAAAGTTCAGTTCACTATGGCAAAGCGTGCAGGAATTATAGGAACTCAATGTGAAGTTCTCTTAACATCCTGACTCATCATTTCAAGAAACCACAAATCAACCACCCAACTGTCAGAGAATTTGGCCCAAGAAGCTTCTGTAAAGAGCATATCAAATCATCTTCAACCTGTGTTTACAGGTCTGGTAAATGCAGATAATGACTCATATCATAAGCACATACAGAGGCAGAATTCTTTAATAACACTTGTAGGAATTTAACACACTGCCTGTCAAATGCCCGGTGCCAACGGAACATGACTGGTTCCCACACTTAAGCTTCCTTATCTCAAAATAGACAATATCCTATGAGATATAAATGTGGTGAAATTAATTATATAAGTGTGTGGGTTTTTTTTTTCAACTTGAATCAAAGCATGCCTGTTAAACTTGATCTTGGCCAAAAGGCTCAGAAGCCTTGAGGTACTACAAATTCAGGCTTCAAAAAGCAGAAAGAACGCAAGTTTGAGCTCAACCTGGGCAACTTAGTAACTTAGTGAGACCCTGTCTTTAAGAAAAACGTAGCTCACCAAAATCTCTGGGCTCAATCCCTACTACCACACACACACACACACACACACACACACACACACACCCCTTCCTCCATGGAGACAAATTCTGGCAAACAATTAAAAAAGACTTAAACAGGATGCCAATGACCACAGCATCTGTGGAAGGAAGAGGGTACAAGAGTTGCCAATTTAGACAACAGTAAGTATACACAGGTCACAAAATGGCATCAATACACCTTTCTACTTCAGCACAGACCTCAGGTAGGAAGCAGGGTAGGTCTCCAAATATTGAGTAACAGCACAAGTGCAGGAGGAAGAGCAATGGCAAATGTCCTTAGACCTGACCTACTGACCACCCTTCCCCCAGCATCTTTCCAGAAGCCAGGCGGGGTAGTTTCAGGTAGGAGAACATTCCAGAAAAACTGTACCCTCCTGTGAGAGCACAGGCTTTACACACCCTAATCAGGACCTCTTCGATCTGATAAGTCTCCAGGCCTCCTCTGACCTGTCTAGCACAGCCTCAGCTAGGATCAGAGGCGAGACATACAGCAGGTGAGGATAGTATGAACCCCTTCTACCCATCACCCTGACTGTCCTCCCCTACATTAAACTCAGCCATTGCCACGTTGTTTTGAGGTTCATTAAAGGCCACTGGAGACAAAGTGAAATTAGAGAGTTTTTATTAGCCGGCCAGCAACTGCAGGAACAGCAAGACACTGTAGGCACTGCCAACCTGAGCTCAGGGGTAAGAGAGATTTAAATTCAAAAACCACTAAAAACAGGAAATATGGGCAGAAGCGGCTTACAGAAGCCAGAAAGCATGGTTAACATGATGATGCAGGTGTATGTAGAAGAGCAATACAGAAAAGACCTTTTTCTCAGAATACCACAGAAGTTGGTTTTTCCCCAAATCCCCCTTGAGTGGAGGGGGCACAAAAATTGTCAAGGCAAGCCAAGATAGCATTACTGTTGCTTATTGAGTGAGAAAGGGGGCAAGTTGGAGGGCCACAGGGCATTTTGGACACATCTCAATATCTTCTGGCTAACACCAGCTACAGTCATCAAACAGATGCAGTAGGCAGGAGTTCCTGGTACGTGCGCAGACCTTGCTCCTGCAAGCTGTCCCAAGACTATAACTCATATTGATATTCCTCCTCCACCATCCATTCTAGATTTTCCTCCCTTTGACACAGCCAGAAGCAGGCATCTCATTGCGATTACACAAAAAGACAAATGGAGCGGTGTACTTAATCATTCCTTTTACAAGACTATGCCACCCAAAACTTCAAAGAAATTTAATTATTCAAGAACCTCAAATGCAGGAAGGTCAGGTATACTCTGTTGAGAAGAAGACTGAGCACTCTGCAGCACATTTTCACGCACTTGTTAATGTTTTATAGAGAGTGTACACAACCTCTTACCTTCATTTTTCATAACCACTCCTTTCAACAGGGTTTATATTGCTGCACAGAAATCCTGTTCAGTAGCATGTTGATGATCCAAAATTGATTTCATTTTGTTGACTGAAGATAGACCTAGGTACTAGGAATTGAACTCAGGGGGAATGATGGAGGGGGTGAGAGGGTCAAAAAGTGGGAGAGGAAGGATTACGATGTTGACATGATACTTATGTGCACAAAACATCCAAGCTAAAAGTAACCATTATGGATTACCTACATATAACTAACAAAAATGTGGGGATAGGGAGGAGTGGAGATAGAGGGCCTGAAAAAAAACTCTGAGTTTTCTATAATTTCATCTGAAAATATTTGCCACTTGATTGGTGTTGGCTTGATCTTTTGGAAGAATTACACAACCGAGACCCTTGTAGTCTAGTTGATTTCTTCAGCTCTTCGGTTTGTACATACTAATGATTTTGATTAACTCATGTCATTATTTCCCATACATTTTTCTCAGCACTAAAAATTGAATTTGGGGCCCTCTCAATGACCTACATTCTAAGTCATTTTAATTTTTTAAATTTTAAACAAGGACCCATTAAATCACTGATTTGTCCAAGATGGGCTCCAACTTGTAATGTTATTACCTTAGCTTCCCAGAGTGTTGGGATTATAAACATATATCACCATGCTCAGCTCACACAAAAAAAATTAATTTTGCCATTTTTCTAAGGAGTCATATAAGATTCAAATTCAGAAGTACTTACTAGAGGCTAATTACATGTCATCTTACTTTTCAAGATTCAACATTCCAAGTATTTCAATTACAAGCATGATCTTCTATAAAACAAACAGTTTAAAATGCAACAATTGCCACTAGGTATTCAAAATAATCACAACTGTACTTCAAGGCATTAAAAAGTGTATTTATATTATATTTGCATGAAATCCAAGTAAGGTCATGCTTTCTTAGACTCTACAGAGTCTTTACCAGATTTCAAGAGTTTTTGATATGTTCATTCAATTTTGGAAACCATGTCACAAATAATTTTTTGGTGAAAATAGTTTAGAAAGTAACCAATATATTCTGACTTCTAGTTCTTCAATGGATTAACCAGGATTTCATAATTATTTGAAAAGTGTTAAATTTTTACTGCTGTGTATTCTATGAGGAACAGATGCAGACCTATGTAGTTCCAGTATATGATAGTGGCCAGGGTTTCCTTATAGAGATTGGAAAATGACATCAAAACATTCCACAAGTACTGAGTCAAACTTCACTCAGTTTACAAAAAAGAAGGCAAAAAAGCAATGGCAAGGGTAGTAGCTCACTGGTAGAATATGTGGGTAGTGTGCACAAGCTCTTGAGTTTGATAGTCAGCATCAGAAAAAAAAATTAAAAGAGACAGGCATGGAGAACAAAAGTGTAACTGGAGAGGAACGTCAGTGATAAGGTGTATTGGCTTAGTGTAAACAAGACCCTGGGTTCAATCCCAACCACCAAATCCCCAGCAATACTGTTTGCTCTTCAGGCACATATCCATTTAATATATGTGTTGGTAGTTCTACAAATCTGTTACAAATGCATTTTTCTTCCCATGGAATGTCTCCTTCCCATCCATCTCCTTCTGTTATTTATTAATTTCTGAATCTCTCTCTTGATTAATTCTCAAAGCCTTTTTTGTGCATTTTTCTGTAGATCTGGAAGCTATACTCTCCATTTCACTCACAACTATCCCAGCTCATTTGATTTTTGTTTATAGTGCTTTTGTCTCTGTTATTCTTTGACTGGGGCAGAAGTATCATCAGCCTTTTCTCTGTCATATAAACACTTCTCTGTTTTTTATTTCATATCTAAAGCTAACTCCTAATCTTAGTCTGCTCTCTCTCTACTTAATTTCCCCATTAATAGAAATGTTAAATGTCAACAACTTGCAACCATATAAACAGACTAGTAGAGACACATTAATTGTGTACTATTTAGCCAGTAGTAAGTTAGTAATGTAGTTTTGTGTATATAATATTATCAATAATATAGTGGCAAATGCCTTCAGTGGGCTACAAAACAATATGTATAGTTAGCCTAGAGAAGCAATAGAGAGATCTATTATTCTAATGACTGTGTTCCATTACTGATATTAATAGGACGCTTTAGTAAGTCAATACTGGGTTTAGTGAGATATGTTGTGAATGTATATTGTACGTATTAATGTTGTGGGTATGGTGCAATAGTTATAATATTAAATTAGCTACTAGGTTCTGCCAATAAGTTGTTAATATTAGACAGTAATGGAAATATAAATCTTTATTAAGTGTGTATGGTGACATGGATATTGATCTTCAAATTCAAGATAGGCTAACAGATATTTTGTCTGTAGGTCATACATAGTTCTGTATTCTCTTCCTCAACCCTCACCTAAGAGTGGAGGAGATTAGGAACTCAACAGAAATCTGAACACTGAGAATACCCTCAAAATTACTGACAAAATAAATTGAAAATGCTGATAAATTCTAAAGCTTGAACAGACTCAAGAAAACACTTCAGGCAGAAATAGTCTAGTAAAAGAACCTCTAGAATAGAGATAGTGTCCATCAACAATATGTGAGCTTCAATTCACTGAAGCAAAATCAAAGGGAAACAAGGTAATAAATCACCTGCAAAAAGGCCCAAGACCCCAAAAGCTGATACCAAGGATCTTGAAGTAGTAGAATCTAGAGAACATAAAGCAAAAAATAAAAAAATAAAAAAGAAGAAGGAGTTGACTCACTGGCCAAAAGCATACACAAGACATAAAAGAGATGCACTGGGAGTGCAAAGCAGACACAAACAAAGACATGACAGCCATTAAGAAGAACTTAGAGGATTATACAGAAGCAACAAATAAAGATATAAAGAAGGCAACTCAAAAATTAGGAAACAATTTGGCAGAGATATAAGTGAAAGCTGAACTCTAAGATATGAAAAACTCAGAAGAAAAAAGCAAGTATTCAGCTTGAACACTTCAAGGATAAATTATCAAACCTTGAATATAAGGTAGATAAACTGGATCAAATGGTCAGTGAGAACCATAAAACAAAAAAGTAAGAAAGAGACTGGTTGTAATAGCAGATGAATAACTTTAAGAACTGTAGAAGTACAGGAGACAACTGAGGACAGAACAAAAGACTTAAAGGACATATTGAATGAAATTATGGAAGAAAATGTCCCAAATCTAAGCAAAGAAATGAACATTGAACTACTGCAAGCATACAGAACTCTAAACAACTTCAACTAGAAAAGAACATTCCCCACAACGCATCATAATTAATATCCTAGTGACTCAACACAAAGACAGAATTTTTAAAACTGTAAGAGAAAAACAGTGGGTAACTTATAAAGACAAGTCCATCGGGATAACTGCAGCTTTCTCTCCAAACCCTAAAAGCCAGAAGACCATGGAGCAACATCATTCAAGCACTAAGAGAACATAAATGGCAACCAAGACTGCTATATCCAACAAAATTATCTCTTAAATTGGTGGGAGAAATTAAACTTTTTCATGATAAAGAAAGCCTAAAGAAAAATTGTAACTACAAGCCAACATTGCAGAAAATACTTAACAGAACCTTAGACAGAGAAAGGAAGACTAACACCACCAAAGACCCTAGAGAAAAGGAGTCAACAGAAACAGAAGAACGAGCTGCTAAGAGAGTAAGTCAAGTAAATAACACTGAAAATTATAACAATGGCAGAACATACCAAATACACCTCAATACTAACTCTGAATGTGAATGGTCTTAGCTCACATACCGAAAGACGCAGACTAGCTGACTGGATCAAAAACAAAAACCCACAATTTGGTGCTTACAAGAGACACACTTTACCCACAAGGAAACTCATAGACTGAAAATAAAAGGATGGAATTCAATATTTCATGCAACAGGACCTAAAAATGAGCAGGAATAGCTATATTATTCCTCAAGTTCAGCTCAGAGTACTCCAAGGCTTCTCCAGCCAGCATCCTCATCAAAACTTTCCAAATTCCTCTCGCAAACTGGCTTGAAGGGCTTCCAAACCACATGGTCAGGTAAAGCACAGCAACGTCCCCACTCTCAGTACCAATTTTTGTCTTACTTACTTTCTCATTGCTGTGACTCAGTACCCAACTTGCACAACCAAGGGAGGACAGACATATTGTAGCTTAGTTTCATTCCTGGGTGGGTGGCTGGAAAATGGTAGAATCACATGGTGGGGCCACAGCTAGAGTTATAGTTGCCCAAGAGACAGAGATCCTCACAGCATGGTGGAGCAGAGAGAAACTGGAAGGAAGAGCAGAACCAGCCCATGCCCAGCTATGTCAAGCCCCGAGTGTCCCCTTTCCAGCCAGGCCCCACTTCCCAACTCTACACAGTACCCATAGGAACTTGAGGCTTTTGAGGGACACTTCAGATTCAAACCACAGCATGTACATGTCAATAAAACGGGAAAAAAAGAGAAATCTGCTCTTTTCTGATGGATCTGTTCTTCTAGATAGTTTGGAGCTTCTTTCTACTTTTCACTTTTGTTTTTAGTTCATACTACTTTGACTATAATATATCATGAGAAGTTGGTTTTTTTCCTAATCATTTCTATTTGGGATTCTCCATATCGCCTTTATCTCAGTATACATCTCATTCCTTAAATTTGAGAAATATTTTGCAATGATTTCAGCGAACATATTTTTATGCCACTAGTCTCTATCTCTACCTCTTCTTCCACCCCAATGAACCTTAAGTTTATACTTTTAGACTCATCTAAGAGTTCTTTGACATTCTCGATTGTCTCTTATTTTTATCAATATTTCTGAATAAATGTTCTACTATGTCAAACTTGTCTTTAAATATCAATGTTCTGTTTATTTACCGATATTTCCTATTGCCAAAACTTTTAATTCAGTTTTTTTATTGCCAAGATTTCTGCTTGATTCTCTTCATAACCTGGAGTATTTCTATCTTCACATTCCCTTCCTTAATCCATTCAGCATCTTATTGTATCATTTTATTCTTGTTGGTCATCTAAATAATTGATTCACTCAGCTGGTAATTTGCATCTTCTTTGATCACTTCAGTCATTTTTGCTTTAAGTTTTTTTTAGTACTTTGGAATCTTGAAAATTATAAACTTCTATGTTAGCTGGTGGGAGCTTTGTTTTTACCAGTTTTGTTTGCATATCGTAGTAGTGCTCTTGGATCTCACCTCAGAGTTAACTTTTCCCACTGTGTCACAGATGTCTCCTTCATATTCATAGGAACGTGAGGGAGTCAGGACAGTGTGTCATCACCCTTTACACTCATCTTTCTAGATGAACCAATAATATTCCTTCTGGTACAGAAATGAGGTACATTATTTTAAGTTTCACGAAAAGGCCCTTGAACATCCAGGAACATTCTCCTTATTACTCTCATCTTATGGGGTTTGATGGAATGAGTACCTCTCAAGAACAGGAGAAAAATCTCTGCCAGCTACAATGCTAGGAGGATTATTACCCACAATATGGAAGGAAATGAAATAATCAAAATAATCCAATCAATGAGCAAATGAAATGAACAAAAATTTCTCAAAAAACAAGTATTTCGTAAGTATATGAAACAATACCCAACCTCTTTAGCCATTAGACAAATACAAATTAAAGTTACACTGAGATCCATCTCACCTCAGTTACTAAGAATACAAAAAATAATAAATGCAGATGAGCATCTAGGGGAAAAGGAATCCTTTCACACTCTTAGTAAGAATGTATATCAGTACAGCCATGAGAAAATACAGATGATCTTCAAAACACAACAAATAGAACTATCATGAGTTCCAGCTGTTCCCCTCCGTTGAATATACCAAAGGAAGTAAAGTCAGTGTACTGTGGAGAGAGCTGCACATCAAATAAATTTTGGCACAATTCACAGTAGCCAGGCTATGGAGCCAGGTATGAAGCCAGCCCAGGTGCCTAACAATGGGTGAATGATAGAGAAAATGTGGTATATAAGAAGAGGGGAGCATTTTCCCCCACGTAGAAGAATGAAATTATGTTATTTGCAGGAAAATGGGGGAAATAGAGATCATCACATGAAACAAAATAAACCAGAATAGTGAAATAAGTGTTACATATTTTGCCAACTACTTCGAATCTGAAAATAAAAGAAAAATATGACATAAACATAGAACAGCATCTGTAAAATTCTACAGCTAATGTCCTACTTGATGAAAGACTGAATGCCTATCATTCAGATTAAAGAATAAAACAAGAATGTCCACTCTTATCAGGAAATAAAATCGTTCTTATTTGTAGACTTGATTTTGTGTGTATACTCTCTGAATGAATCCACAAAACAAATCTTAAATTCACAAATAAGTGAGTTTCATGAAGCCAAAGTACAACGTTATACAAAAGAACAATCTTCCACTACATAGGTGTGGCTGAAAAATATGGTGAATGGTTGGGTTTTTTTTTTTTTTTAAGTTTATCACAGGGAAAGACATGTTGGCTTTAACCCTTCAAAATACTTATCATTCTTGCCACTTTCTGAAGCAGTTTAGGAAATCCTCTTATAAGTTTTGCATGCCCTGACTTTCCTCCCTAAATCCACTCAAAATGGTCACCTGTGTGGTCATTCAGACTATGAAGAAGAACCAGAAGTCTCTCAGGGTCAGACCCGTTGAGTAGAGTGCATGAGGACAGATGTAATATTTCCACAAGCCTGTCTTTTGTTGGGTTCAAAGATTAGCAACATTTACTGGATTTGTGACCACACCCCATAAAGACATAAAAGAGGACTTGCATAATTGCTTCAGGAAGTGGCAAAAATAATGTAATAAGTGTATTTGAAGTGAGGGGGGGGGGGTAGTATTTTCAGGAACCAAAGGGCAGGATCCACCAACAATTCTCCAGGAGCTGAGAACAGGGAGACCCCAAAAACTTTAGTCCATTGAGAATTGGACCAGAAAATACAAAGGCAAAGAGACAGAGAGAAATATATTTTATAATTTGTATTTTCCTTTGCAGAATAATTTCTACCAGATTCTAACCCGGTGGTGCTCACCAGTATGCTAAAGTTTTCTCAGTGCTTTCTTAGATTAAAAACTTTATTTTTACCTCATAGTGCATAAATATCCTTTATATCTCCAGCTTCTGCCCATCATTTAGGAAAATGTTCTCCTCACCTGCTTCTTCTCAACTACCTCCATGATGTCTTACAAGCAACATCTTCAAAATGTTTATAGCTTTTATTTCAATGGATGAGCCTCTTATCTTAGAACATGGAGAGTTTTTTTGTTTGTTTCTAACCCTTCCTTGTTCTAGCACCATTGTAGTAAACATTTTAAAGATTTAGTAGATTTTATTTTTGTTATGCACAAGATCTTTCAGTAGTTCTCTTGAACTCCATCAGCTCAGAGCTAACAAAAGTAATACTGAATGGCTTATAATCTCAACAGCAGTTTTGTTATAGCAGCATGATATAAAACTCGGCACAACCTGTCATCTAAGTGACAGCAAAAGTCATCTCACATGGTTAGCTGAGTCCAAAAAACATGTAAGCCTTACCGACATTTTCTTGTGTAACTAGGATTTATGGTCATTCCCTGTGGGAATCCAAGTGCATTTTGATTTCCAAGTACTGAATCTGTATTAACCAGATTCTCTGTCACTGGGACAAAACACTTGACAATCTCAATTAAGAGGAGGAGAGGTTTATTTGGTTTATAGTTCTAGTCCCGGTCAGCCAGCTCCAAGGCAGGATCAACATGACAGAGAAAAGCTATCATTGCATGGCAGCCAAGAAACACAGAAAAAAGTAAGGAACCGGGATAAGAACACACGCCTCCCAGTTCCCAGAGATCCAGCCTTCTGCAAGGCCTCCCCTCCAAATGTGAGAGTTTCCAGGGGCACTTTAGATCTAAACTGAAATATTCTACCTCTGCCCCAAAAGATTCATGTCCATCTCACTATGCAAAATGCATTTAGCTCACCTCTAAGGGTTGCCAAAGCCTTAACCGTTCCAGCATTGTTGAAAAGTCCAAGTTCAAAATCTTTTCTGGGACCCTAGACAAACAATCGGCTGTGAGCTTCTGAAAAAAAAAAAAAGACAGTGTAACACTTCCAATATACAATAACTCAGGGCAAACATTCCCATTGCAAAAGAAAAGAAGAAAATACGCAGAAATTGAAACAATGCAAAACCAAAACTCATCAAAGAAAACAGGAAATCCTGTTCTTCCATGTCTGCCACCCATGGCATGGTGTGGTGACGTGTGAGCTCCAAAGAGCTTGGACATCCCACTCTTACAGCACTGCCAGTTGCAGCCTACATGGCCTCTCTCTTGAGTTGTTTCCACTCACTGCCTGATGTTCTCAGCAGACATTCCATGTTCCTGACACCTCCAACTCTCTTGATCTTCCACTAAACCTTTAGTTTCATCCCCACAGCCTGTCTTCTTGGAAGCACACTGGCTGGCTTCACAGGCCTTCCTGTGAGATCTGGGTGGAAGCCTTCCTGACCCCACAACTCTTGCATTATGCGTTCTGGTGAAACCAGAGAGGTTTCGATAATGCTGAGGTCTGCTGCTAGCTTCAGTAAAGTAGTTACTCCTTTGGACCACAGCTGCACTGGCGTCGACTGAGTACCCAGTGAGTTGAAATAAGTGAAATAAATCCCAGAGAACTATTTCCTTAGGAGGCTCTTCTTTAGATGGTGCTCCTGGGACTCTCTTCTCAAATAAAAGGCTGACACTTTCACACCCTTAAGCCTGCACTGGGTCAGGTTTGGATGGTTTTCAAGATACTCTCAAGGCATCTTCCTTTTTGTTCCTGTACAAAAAGTTTGGTTTCTTTCAGTGATACTAATGTCTCCAGCAACCACACATCTTTTAGACCCAACTTTACATGTGGTTCCTTCTGGGTCAGAATTTAAGTTTTTCAATTTTTATGCTCTGCTTTTGCCCCTGATTTCTATTATAAATCTGGATAAATAAGCCAGCAGCAACCATCCCACAACCTGAATGTTGAGTTGTCTTGAATTTTTTTCTGCCATGTGAATTTCTCCACCACCCTCAATCTCGGTTCTTGCAAAGTCTCAGAACATTCAGAGGATGTAGACAAACTTCTTGCAAGAGTGAAATACACATGCCTTAGAGCCCAACTACCAATAGAGTTCCTGTTCCCAATTAAAACCTGACCCTAGTCTTCAATGTCCTCATTCCTGTCACCATTCTGGTCTTCTGAGCTCTGACCAGAATCACCAATAACACTTTGCTTAGAGTGGTCTGAGGTTTTTTTTAGCCTACAGCCTTCCAAAACTTTCCAAACTCCTCCCACAAACTCTTTTCAAAAGCTTCTATACCACATGATCAGATACAATCACAGCAATGACTTGACTCTCATTACAGATTCTTCTCTCTTAGTCAGTTTCCCCTTATCAAAGCACAATGCCCAATACCCACCACTTAGAGGAGGAGGGACTTAACTTGGCCCATAGTTTTCAGGATTCAGCCTGTGGCTCCACAGCAAAAACAACATGGCAGAAGAGAGGGATGGGACAATGCTAAAAAAAAAGGGGGGGGTGCTTTTTCTGTAAGATCAAGAATGACCATTATTTTTATGTCTATTTAGCATAAGAGTGAAAGCCCTAACCCGAGCAATTTGGTGGGAAAGAAAAGGAATGACATCCATTCCCAAAAAGAAGAAGTAAAATGTATTCTGTGTGTGATGATATGATCTCATGTATAGAAAACCCTAAACATTGGACTAAAAACTTTTAGAACTAATAAAGAAATACAGGAAAATTAAGGAAAGCAAAACCAACCAGCAAAATACCAGTGGCATGTCCATTAACTTATAATGAATCACAAGAAAGTAAAATGAATTTTAAAGTCCTGCCTACAGCAAGAGAAAAAAACTTAGAGGCAAAATATCTCTATACTGAAAACTATACAATATAGATTAAGGAAATTGGAGAAGACACAAAACAAAGATAGAATAGCTTCTGGTCATTAACTGGTAAAACTGTTATTGCTAAAATGTCTGCATTCTACAGAGAATTCAATACATTCACTAAAAAATTTCTGGAACTATCTTGTATAGATATAGAAAAAAATCCTAAAATTATTTGGAACCAAAAAAATCAAAAGACTCCAAATAATCAAAGTAATCTTGAATAAGAGAAAAGCTAGCACCACAACATCAGCAAGAAGCCAGGTACTAACACTGTGAGGAACTGACGCTTTCCTCACTCCTTGAACATTTGTGTGTTTCACAAAGAATTCAGATAAGATAGATAGGCACTGTGCGGATATATAGGTTGTCTTAGTTACTTTTTTGTTGCTGTGACTCAATACCCTGCATCCACAATTTTAGAGGAGGAAAGACATATTTTGACTCACAGTTTCAGAAGGTCACAGTCCACTCAGGGGTGGCCAGCAGCAATGGAAGTACATGGCAGAGGCAGAGGTGGAGGCAGCTCCTCATGACATTACAAACAGGAAGCCAGTTCCCATCAAGCCCAGCTATCCAGGGGGGGAAAAAACTGTAACAATCTTTCTGCTTCCTTTTGTACAATTCCAGTTCCCAGTTGGGCCTCCCACATCCAGGTGGGTGCTCTTCTCTCATTCACCTGTCCACAAATCACTCACATTCTAATCCAGGCTGGTTCCTAACTGCCTAATTCAGGCTGGTTTCTAATTGCTTAATCTAGGCATGGTTTCTAAGCCCTAATCCAGGCGTGTTTCCTAATTACCTCAAGTTGACATAACCTCTCTAACAGTCACATACGAATAAAGTGTGTGAGTAAAGCAGATAGAGGAAGAATTACATGTAGCCTGTCCGTTATGTCATTTATCACTTCCATTCACAGCTTTTTTCTGTATTGCAAACATCACCGTGTTGTTAAGCCCACAAACCAACCCAAGCCAAAATGAGTAAAAAACAGAAACCACTGGAGGATTTCTTTGAAAAAAGTAAAAGACCCATGAAGAGAGAGTAGAAAACTGTAATATTCCCAACAAAAAGAAAGTTGCATTTAAAAGGAAAAAAGTCATGGTTTCACTGTGATAAGTGATTCACTCTCCACAAGCCTGCCCTCGTGGGTGGGCCAACACCTGCCCAACAAAGCCATGATGCTTTCCAACCTGCTTCTCCATGTGGAGACCAAGCATTCTGCATTAGAAGAAAAGCTTTGGGGGAGAGAGAGAGAGAGAGAGAGAGAGAGAGAGAGAGAGAGAGAGAGAGAGAGAGAGAGAGAGATGCAGAGAACAGAAGCAATTATTGAAGGTCACCTCTTCCCCGGTTACATCTACACTGACAGCATCATTCTTACTGGCTAACCACATTGCTAAAACTAAGATGTTGTTTACAGAGGATGAAGGGTTGATTCTGCCTGCTATTATGACATGTGTTGTGAACTTTTAAGAGCAGCTGCAATTCAAAGGGTGGTATGTGAAATCATAACACGTTTTAAACATTAGCAGAAATGCTGAAAGACACTGAGCCAGAGCTGGCTTTCTCCCAGCTGGTACATGATCTCTTTTAGCTGGCACCGAAACTAGATAAGTTTATGAAACAGCAGTCTTGGTATTATGGCCACTTTGACAATATTAGTTCTGCTCATCCCGGAACTGGGAATATCTTTCCATTTTCTAATGTCTTCGCTCTTCACTCTCTTGGTTAGTTATTTCTCAAGACCTTCCCTTTGTGGAATTTGACCAGTGCACATCTTTGCGTAAAGCCTTGTCTCACCTCCTGCTTATAATCCCAGTAATGGACAGGACTGTATCCCATCTTGCAAATTTTTTGTTACCTCCATCCATGTGCCCTGTGATTTTAATCAGTCATTGCGTTAATTTCAGTTCCACTCCTAGAAATTCTTTGTGGGTGATTCACTCTGTTTTTACTTTCACTCCATTTTTTTTTTTTTTTTTTTTTTGCCGCCAGAAAATATAGAAAGAAACCTGGGATCATGCCTGCCTGGCCAGCTCACCCTCTCCTTTGGAGTCGGGGTTGCGGGTGAAACCATGTAGCCCCCTATATATTCTCTCGTCTTTGAGACTCACATCCATGTCTTCGTCCTTCATCCAGAATTGCAACAGTTGACACCAGAGTAAGAAGATGAAGGGGCTTCTGGGAGTTTATTAACTACTTGCAATTTCATTTGGATTAGAGTTATTTTGTGATGTATATTTTTGCCTACCCAAAGAAGAAAGTTTGCTGTATTCTTTCTCTGTGTTTTATCTTTTTATTAATATTATTTAGTTATTCATCCTGGTAGATGACTTAAGTGTTCCTACAGCAGGAGCACTCTGACTCTGTAAGATATAGAAAGCAAGCACGTTCTACAAAATACAGAAATTTACTTAATCTGAATCATACTTGTGTATTATTTTTTCATGTTTTGCTCATTTTCTCTAAAATTGAAGAGTCTGATTCATTTCATTAATGGTCTCAAGTCATACCCATTTTTCTCCAAATGATTCAAATCTACCTGTCTCTGTGGCACGGTAGTTCTCCAGTGTGTATACATACACATTTCATTTATCCATTGGTCCACTGATGTTTTGGCATCTTCCATAATTAGCTGTTATTAGTTGTGCTGTGGATCCCCGAGTCCCAGTTATGCTATCCGAAGCTAAGAAACAAGCAAAAATATTCTGTGCTGATACAAGTCAGAATGATGGTTGACTATGGAGACCTCCCTAATAATCCATTAACGTGGAGACGCTCTTAATAATCAATAAATTGATGTTCAGCTTTCTGCCTCACAGGCTGTGAGAGGGCAGTGTGTCTGCCTATTCTCTGTTTACCTCAGTCAAGGCTAAAGAATGTTTACTCTTCACCTAAGCTATTGTGAAGGATAGCTGCACACCTGCTATGCTGGTGATTGCTAAGCAATCTGGGAGGCTCAGCAGCGGGACTGGATGCTGGTCTCAGCCTGGGCAGCCTAGTGAGACTGTCAAAATAAGGGCTGAGGATACAACTGAGTATTAAAGACCAAGGTTCAATTCACAGTAGAAAGAAAGAGGGAAGGAAGGAATAAAGGAGGAAGAAAGAAAGAAAGAAAGAACCCACACCCCAAATTCATAGTCTATTTGTCCTTGATATGCTAATATTTGTAATGTTTTTTGAAATCACTAAATATATATATGTATACATATACTAAATTGTGAATTAATTTGATCTGTGATTATTAGAATGATACAAGCATTCTATTAATCACCAACAAAGTCAACAGGAAAGGGTGAAAACATAGCTTTTTCTCATACAGTATTTGAAAAAAAAGGTCCCCAGAAAAATTTTCAGCAGTCCAATGTACAAGCAGAAACAATAAACCTCTTTCTGCCTCATTGTAGTAGGAAAAGTTCTGTTTTCTTTCCCTTTAGTCCATTTCCCAGAAACTACAAGCTTTGCATACTTTCACTTTCAATTGATGTGTGTCCAAAATGGAAAAAAAAACAAAAACAAAAAAAAACAAAATTAAATCTGTCCTGTCCTGAACAGAAACGAGAAATCCCCTAATCACAAATAAAAATGAAGTCTTCCTTCTCTGCTGTTCAGACTTCAAACTTACGGAGAGTGAAAGGAGACACACACAATAGTAAAAAGCATCTGCGAACTCTGGGAAAACAAGGAGCGCTGAAGGAATCTGACATCATCTACTTTGACACACTGACTCATCACGTCAGGAAACCCCCAGTCAGCCAGCTATCAGGACACTGTGGCCTCACAAGTTGCTGTTGAAAGATACATTAAACATCTCGAAATGGTGTTACTGGTCTGGAAAATGCAGATAATAACAGCTACCCCATAAGCCTGTGCTACAGAAAAATTCATTGTTAATGCTTATAAACATTTATAAACATTTAGCACATTGCCAGCCAGATAGGAGTTACCGAATGCCTTCGGCACATCGCCACACTGGTGAAGGCTTCCTCATCTCAAAGCAGCCAGCCTATTGTGAGAGGCAAATGCGATGAAAACGAATACATAAATCATGTTCTTCCACAATAGAAATCAAAACTATGAAACCAGGTCACTTTTTCCCTCTCACTTGGGCTGAAGTTTAAATCACTATTCTGATTCTGCCTGTTTGGGAAGAAATGAAAGTCTAATAAAACCTGGAAGGAGTGGGGGCAAGCGGCGACTGCAAATATTTTCAGAAGCAAATTTCGTAATATGTCTCAAAAGTCTTTAACAAGAATATTTGATCACATAGTCACTTTCACTGTTCTGATTCATTCAATGAACACATATTCATTAATCTTATTATTTAGGAAATGGCCGGTATGGGAACGTGAATCATGAGCATCTTCTTTTGATCTGCACATCACCTGGTATCCTGGGCCCTGAATCTAAAAATTAAAAAATATGGTTGATCAGATCAGACTTATCGTTTAAAGGTCTATGTGTTTTCCCATCACAGTCAGTCATTGTTTTATAGATACCTAGGAACAATCTTGTCGTCGTGACCCTGACCTGGGGAATGGGAAGTGAACAGGGAAATTCCCTGGTTAAACATTAAAATCTGGAGCAGGGACCAGGGGGAAAAACAAAGTTACAGTCATAAACAGAAAGGAAAAAGGAAAAGAAAAAAGAAACTTAAGTAAACCTGCACTTTGGTTTTATGCCCCAGAAATCTGTCCACTTCACATAATTTTAGAGTCTTTCTGTGTGATCATAATCTAGGGTCTTCACACTGATCTGTGTGTATTCAGGGCTTATTTTGTTTTTGGTTTTTGAAATAGGGTCTCAATAAATTGCTCATTTTGGGCTTGAACTTGCAATCTTCCTGCCTCAGCCTCCCAGAGTATTGAGATTACAAACTTATGTCACTGGCCTGGCTTGGGACAGGGTCTTCTTAAATTGTTAAATTTCCTAGGCTAGGCTCAAACTTGGAATCCTACAGCCTCAGCCTCTCAGAGTGCTCTCTAGATCCATCAGGGTCTAGATCAACTTTTCAAAGTTCATGTATAGTTTCAGTTATTTTTTTTTCATTCTTTATTTCTTTTCTTTTTTATTTTTTTAAAATTGAGACAGGATCTCTCTCTGTAATCCAGGCTGGTCCTGAGCTTACTATGTAACCCAGCCTGGCCTTGAACTCACAGCAATCCTCCTGCCTCAGCCTTTCAAGTGCAGGTATTACAGGCAGGTGCTACCACACCTGTCTTAGGTGGCACTAGGGAATCAAACTCAGGGCTCTGCACAAGCTAGACAAGCACTCTAACCACTATACTATTTCTCCAGCCCCAACTTCATTATTTTTTAGCCTGTGAGTATTCAAGTCTTTATTATTTTCTTCTTTCTGTTTATTTCAGATTTAGTTCACTCTTCTTTCATTAGTGTCTTAAGTTGGAAGGTTGAGTTATTGATTTGAAAACTCTTATATTCCCTGTACTTGCCATAGAGCTTAGAATGTATACATGTCTAATTTATGCCAAGTTAATTCCAGTGAGATACAGAATTGTTACTTTTAAAATTGCGCGACTCTCGTCTCTTTCTTCTTTTGTATTATTACTCATATGGGGCGTGATTGCGAAATACAGCGAATGTTTAAATTGACAAAGAAAAAAGTCATTTCAGAAAAAGCTCCATTGCCACTCAACCCGGTCACGGAAGTCCCCTGGCTGCATGCACGACGATGCCCTCATTCCTGCCACTGTTTGAGGGAATTCTGGAAGCCTCTTGTGTGAATGTTTTTAGTTGTGCCTCCATGTCCTGATTCAGTTCCTGGTCATTCCGACTTTGGGGACGAACCTCGATGCCAGGTCTGGTGAAGAACGTGTTTGAGAACCACGAACCACTCTCACGCCTTCATGCATCTGCCTTTCCATTTGGTAGCACTTGGAAGTAGCAGTCACCACATTTCAATCACATCCTCTAAAGACACTCGTGAAGGAAGACTTTCAAAGAGCCGTGTGTCTGAGGCAAGACAGAGTATTTTGAGGGGGATTAATGACCACGTGCCCTTCACTATAATTAACTTCTTTAAACTTAAACATTCACTATATATTCTGGTCACTCCATGTATACATTACAATTGTATGTTTCAAAACCCAATTACTTTACTACAATCATGTTTTATAGAATTTTACATCTTTTAAAGAGGCGTAAGGAGAAAACATCACTTTACAGAGCTATGTCAGTTACAATCTGGTTCCTTATGTTTATTCCTTTGGATTCGAGTCAACATCTGGTGTCTGGAGTGTTCCCCGACAGCCTCAGGTACTTCTGGATACTGTTTACTCTTGGGAGGTGGGACCTGTCTGGAAAGGGCGGATGCTTAGGGCTTGACCTGGAAGGGCATGTGCTGGTTCTGAGCTGCTGCCCAGACTTGGCTGTGTTCTGCCTGGCTGTAGGAGCTCTTCCTCCAGGGCTCTGGCGCCAGCTACTGCCCAGTCAGGTGACTCTGCCATTTCCACCTGCACACCTGTGAATAGACTGTGACCTTCTGAAGCTATTAGCTAAAATGAATCTTTTTTCTTATAATTGTGGACATTAGGTATCATATCCCAACAATGAGAAAGTAACTACAACATGTCATTTCTTTATTCTAAAACATCTACCTACCATCTACCTACTCTGTAGTCTCATTGTTCAACAAGTTGCATCTCTATCTGTTATATGCCCACCAATACAATTGTATACATGCAGCTGTTTTTTAATCAGTTAAGACATATGCATTTTCTCTGTCTTTTATAATCATATAATTTCCTTCATGGTGATCTTGGTTTTCCATGTGAATGTACATTGCTTCCCAGGGACATCTGCTTTCTGCCTGGAAATTTCTTTTTTCCTCCATTGCATTGTTCTTCAATGTCTCTCTCTCTCTCTCTCTCTCTCTCTCTCTCTCTCTCTCTCTCTCTATATATATATATATATATATATATATACTTGTCATAAATATGGGTTTGTTTCATATTCAAGTCAGCTTATTTTTGTCATATATAATACCCCCTAAGATTCCATCTGGTGCCAAATCTTTTGTGCACAACTATGGGTGTATGAGATTGCTACCATTAAGAGCAGAAGTTGTAACTAGTCAAAAAGGAAATTAAATAGGGCAAAGATTGAGGGGGGAAAAAGCAGGGTAGACTTCTCAGAAAACATGCCAATTTCCCCAGACATCAAGTACAAGAAACAACTAACCTTTTCCAAGACAGGGACCAGTAAAAATCAAATGTAAAAAATTGCTGACACAAGGATCTCGAGGCAAGAACATGGGTGAATCCGAACAACTGAAAGAGACAGAGGAATTTTAATTCCTAGAGCAAACTAAAATCCTACTTGACCAGAAATATTTTAAAAGATCACAGCAATGTGGGAAAGAAAAGAAAGAATTCATCTTTACATGTCAAATTTCAGACACTGGCTTTCAGGCATGAAGCTGTACCAGGGTGTGGTGGGATCGGGAGAAAAAGCAGCTCTCTCTTCCTTTTCTGTCCTCCTTTCCTTGCTTACAGAAGCAATAAGGAGGGGGATAAAGACCATGCTGCTTAAAATTAAACTGCTATGTAAATTGTACATCCCACAATCGTGACTTACTCAGAGAATTTGGGTGGAATGCACTTACTGTCAGTTTTGTGTTGCTATTATTATTATTTTTTTTAATTTAAGCACATTTTCTGTGTTTTCAATACAGGAAAGAGATTTGTGTAGCTCTTGGCTTTGGAGGCTAAAAGTTCAGGACCAGATCACCGACTGTGACTCTGCTGAGGGCATTTGGAGTACATCACAACACGGTAGGTGGCATCATCTCAAGAAGGAGGGAGATATATGTCACATGGCAAGACACAAAAAGGTGTCAAGCTCAATTTTTGAAAAGAATCCATTCTAATGGGATTTTGCACTAGATCCCTAACAACCTGCCTCAAGAACAGTATGAACCCCTCTTAAAATGCTAGTCTTCCCACTCTGTCACACTTCCTTGACAGGTCTGCCACCCCCCAGCGTCCCCTCACCGTTTCGATCTTGGTGGGGGTCCCCTGGGGGAAGGACACTTGCAAACAAACCACATCCAAACTGTGACCCCCTAGCGTCCTCCTGCAGACTCCTTGCTTCCATCAACAACAGAGACAGTGCTGTTTGCTTTGCATGATCATGGCCAGAAACTGACTTGCAGATAACCTCTGAGGCTCTTAGCCAATACCAGACAGTGAAGCAATAAATGTTTCTCTGGGCTTCACTCGGCCTGCAGTGGGTCGAGAAGGTTCCGGATGGAGCCTGCTTCAATTCCAGTTGCTTAAAGCGACATAACACCAAACAGCTGACAAAGGCCACCTCTGCCTGCCTCTACGCAAGCACGTGGATTGTTTGCAGGTGTTTAGGACGTGTAGCCCACCGACAGCGGTCAGCACTGCTCTGGCCCCCTGTGCCAAGGGTCTGGGTGCTGAAGGTCAGTACCCGGTTCTCGGGCGGCGCATGAGAGGGGAAAGCGCGTGTTTTTTTTTTTTTTTTAACTCACTTTATTTCTCAATGACCAAGCAGCTCCATTGTGACTGAGGCTATTGTGGTAGAAAACGAAATTTAAAAAACAATATGATTCTTTCTGACTGCCGATCTTGTGAAACATCTTTTATTCTGAATCTCAAAGACACTTTTTAAAGACAGAAACTGGTTTCTAATATTTCTTCCGACAGAATATTTGAAGACCCTAGGAGTGCTAAGCCCTCCCACGGGCGCAGCTAGGGAAATTCCTTTCACGGCTGCTGATTCACCGGACAAAGTGCTTTCAGTTTCACGTAACTTAAAGTCTGTTACAAAGGTTGCTGTTTTTTCCCTGTTTGGTCATTCTGGGAAATCCAGAAGCCTCAGAGCCCTGGAGAGGAAATAAAGACTTCAAGGATCCCTGCGGGACGGAGAAGGGAGAAGCCGGCCCACTGTCCACCAGCAGTGAGGGAGGAGCAGGTAAGGACCCCGACTTCCCTCCCAGCCGCTTGGACACGCAGCCCCGAGCCCGGGCCAGGAGCGGGAAGGGCTTATGTGGATCTTTACTTTTCGTGAAACATGAATGCCTGTGGCCCAGCCTGCGCTGGAGCGGGTCAGATGAAATCCGGATGCCATCAGGGCGGCGGGTCCCCTGGGGTACTTCTGGGCTTCGATGAGTGAAACATCAGCAGGCAGGAGATAATCTGAGGGGTGAGGCCATTGGGACGGTCTTTCTCTTGATTAGTTGTGTGGAGTGGGGACACAATGAAATCACAAAAGGTTACTGATAGGCTTGGTCAGAACCTCTCCTGCCGCAGCTCAGATGGCAAAGCACTTTCAGGGGGTATTTTCAGGAACAAAGCACAGATGAGGACAGTGAGCAGCCACCTACTGTTAAGGACAGAGAGAGAAACAACAGGACTCAGAGCGAGATGTGAGGGCCCGCAAGAGCGGCGTGCTTCCTAATCACGCAGCTGAATTCCTTTCAACTCAAGTCCTAGGAGGTTCGCTAGAGCCCACTCCCTCCTAACCCCTTTCCAGCAGAATTCAGTCTCTGCGCTTTACGAAGCCTTTCCTCTAGAGTTTCCTGCGGGACAACAGTGGAGGCAGCATCCTTCCTGGCCCTGGCATCTCTGAGACCTCAAATGCTTCTGCCTTCCACAGACCTCTTGTCCAAATGTCCTCTCCCCGCGTTAGCTCCTCATCCTCCACCACCACCACTTCTCTTCTAATTCCTTCTTCTTCTCTACCAAATAAGAAAAAAAGGTAGAAAATCTGAAATTGTGTGCTAGGAGGATATTTTCTTTGAACAACTCCTTCTCCAGCTCTCTTGATTTGCTTCCTGATTTTGTAACCCTTGTTTTGCAGTCGTTGTTAGCAATACCCAGAAATTGAGATCACACACTCCACCCTCACAGAGCCTCGGTTCCTGTCACTGCAAAGCCCTGGAAGCTCCCCTGCCAGGGCGCTGCCTCTGCTAAGTCCTCTCAGAGTCCTGGAAGGCTCTCTAGTTATGTGTTCCTGTAACTTCTTTCACAAAATTTGCAGACCAGAAGTTCTGTGGATTTTTATTCTAGTGAAATAAGCATAACTAATCAGGGCAGAAAGAAGAAACACAGTTGAAAGTCTGCAGAAACCATCCTAAGGGCATGTACGAAACAAGGAAGCAATCATCCATGATGGTCTTTGTTCTTTATAAGAATTACTGAATGGATAAATACTTTTAATTCTTACATATATGCCGAAAATGGAAAAGAAATTCTGTAATTCCAGTTCTCTACTTTATATCTTCTTTAAATTTTTATTTGAACCTAAAAAGAAAATGTTCTGTAATAAATTAAATGGAAGATTTGGGTTATGAGAGTACTTGAATGTCGATAGGTCACTGTTATATCAGCATTTTTAAGTGAACTACTTTGATAATATTTGTATAACTGTCCAAAATCATATGAGTTCTTCCTCATTTATTTCATGGTGCAAAAGACCAGAAATACTGATTCAGTGCATGTCTCTTCTGTTGCAGACCAGAGAACACCCCAGACATGGCGTCTGATACCTACATGTCGGGCCCAGTGTGCCTCATTGAGAATACTAAGGAGCAATTTGTGGTGAATCCGGAAGCTCTGAAGATCCTGTCTGCCATCACCCAACCTGTGGTGGTGGTGGCCATCGTGGGCCTCTACCGCACAGGCAAATCCTACCTGATGAACAAGCTGGCAGGGAAGAAAAAGGGTGAGTGTCACTGGCAAAGTTCTGCTGAACTCCTCTGTCTACCCACACTGTTAGGACCCTGCAAAGGGTCTAGGGAGAGAAAGACCTCACCAACCTCTCCCCACTGTGCCTTACTTAGATTTCCTTTGGTAAGCATGAATTGATCCTTTCCTCAAAGGGAATAAACTATAAATAAAATTTTCATATGGTAAGAGCAAGTTTTCATTGATGTTTATAGGAAGAAACTGTTTCCTTTTGTATATATATATATATATATATATATATATATATATATATATATATATTATTTTTTAAATTTTTTTTATTTTTTGCATGGGATTGAACCAGAACCTTTGCAGTGACCTGTGCCCACAGCCCTTTTTTGTTTTTGTTTTAAAGATGGTATTGCTAAGTCTCTAAGTTGCCCAGGCTGGGCTCAAACTTTCAAACTTCCTGCCTCAGCTTCCCGGAGCAGTCAACTGTACGCATATGCCACCATGCCTAACTACTAACAACTTATTGCTTAAATTTTACATAATAAAAATTGTACCCTTTTAAACATTTAAGCTATGCAGTTCTGTGACATTAACTCTCATTTTCGTGCAACTGTCATTTCCATTTATCTCTAGAACTATCTCATCTTCCTGAAGAGAAACCACAGCAATTAAAAATAAGGCCCTATGCACCAACCCCCCACCCCTAGTCTATGCCTCTATGAATTTGGTGACTGTAGAAACATCATGCAAGTGAGATCATACAAGATTTGTCCTTCTCTGACTGAATTCTTTCAGTTACTATGTTGTCTTCAAGGTTCATCAACTTTGTAGCGTCGTCAAATTTTCCTTTATTTATAAGCTTCAATAAATGTGCGAATGCACGTGTTTGTTTATCTACTCATCTGCGGATGACAGATGGCTTCCTTCGACCTTTTGGCTGTTTGGAATGCTGCTGATATGCACATCCCAAAATATCTTTCAGAAATATTTTTTTGAAAAATATCTTTATAAGCCTAGGCTTTAAATTTTTCCAGGCATATACTAAGAGTGGTATTGCTGGATCATATCACTTCATCACTTTTTACATTGCTTGACCCACTTTATGTTTACACCAGAAATGGGCAAATGCTTTTTCAGTTTCTGTTTGATTTTGTTTTGACACTGGTCATTCTAAGGTGTGTGAAGCAGGATCTCATGGCTTCAGTTCATATTTCCCTAAATAACTAATGATGTGGAGCATCTTTTCGTGTTCTTATTGGCCACTTGTAGATCTTCTTTGTAGAAATGCTTACTCAAATGTTTTGTTTTTTTAATCTTATAGTTTGTTAATTTGTTCTTTGTAGGAATTCTTGATATAATCTGAATATAAATCCATTGTAAGATACATGTCTGACAAATATTTTCTCTAGTTCCATGCATTGCCTTTTTACCCTATGACAGTGTATTTTGGTGCACAAACATGTTCAATCTGTGTGAAGTTCAACCTCCCTATTTTTGTTTGTTGACAATATTTTGATGCTTATTAAGAAATCACTGCCATATCTAAAATCAGGAACATTTTCCTCTACATTTTCTTTTATATGTTTTTTAGTTTTAGTGTTAACACACAGGTCTTTTATCTATTTTGGGTTAATTTTTGTGTGGCACATGGTCACAGTCCAGTGACAATTCTTCTTCCCAATCTCCTTGTTCCTCCCTCTCCCATTTCCAGTGGCCTTATTCTTCTTCCTTCATTTTTCCTCTTGCTCTTCCTTCTCCTCCTTTTTTTCTCTTCTCCTTATACATTGGAATATCCATTTCTGTTAACATTATTTGTTGATGAGACAATGTTTTCTTTATTGGATGATTTTGGCACGCTTACTGAAAAAATTTGAGTGTGTGAGTGTGTGTGTGTATGTGTGCACATGTATGTGTTCATTTTCAGGCTCTCTATGGATACTGGCTAATGTGCTTATCTGCATGCCAGTTTCACATCATTGCCACAGTCTTGTGCTATCAGAATTCCAAAAGTGAGACTCCTCTTTCTTGACTATGTCAAGGTTTCTTGAGATCTTGTATAAAAATTAGAATATATTTTGATACTTCTACAAAAAATTCATTGATCACTCATATTAGAATTCATTGATTTTTTTTTTGAGGTAGGCTCTCTCTCTGTAGTTAAGGCTGGTCCTGAATTCACTGGGTACCTGAGGCTGGCCTCAAACTCACAGCTATCCTCCTGTCTCAGCTTTCTGAGTGCTAGGATTACAAGCATGCACCACCACACCCACTTTATGTGGTGCTGAGGAATTAAACGCTGGGCTTTGTGCTTGCTATGCTAACGCTTTAACCTCTGATCTGCTTTTCCAGCCCCAGGATTCATTGATTTGTGTATCATTTTGAATACTAATAACATCTTAAGAATGTTAAATATTGCTTGCCATTAACATGGGATTTTAAAAAATTATTGTATCTTCTTGAGTTTGCGCAACAATATTTTACAAGAGGCTATAAGCTAATCATGTTCCTCTCATGCAAAAGAAAGCTCAAATAAATTCACTGTCAAAGCTCTTATGGCACAGAGAATAAGCATTTCAATATTAAATTTACGCCTTAAGGTTCTTAGTGGTTTTGTTTATTTCTAAGTAGTTTATTCTTTTGATATTCTTCTAAATGGGATATTTTCTTAATTTTCTGATCTATTTATGTTTAATATGAAAATGCAACTTGTGTCTATATATTAATATTCTAAGCAGCAACATTACTGATTGCATTTATTAGGATTAATACTATTTTATGGAGTGATTCTTTGTATATGAAATCATGTCATGTGTTCTCAGAGATAATTTACTTTTTCCCCTCCAAGTACAGTGCTACTTCCACTTCTTGTCTAAGTAGTTTGAATACAACTTCTAGAATGACACTGAACTTACAACAAGGTATACACCATTTTCTTACTTCTGATCTTAGAGGAAACACTCTGAGTCTTTTACCATTGAAGGCGATGTCGACTGTGGATTTTCACATGTATTCTTTCTTGTGCAGAGTTACTTCCATTCTATTTCTAGTTTGCTGGATGTTTCAGCAAGACAGGGGATTGAACCCCACAAATGCTGAGCTAAATATCTAACCCTGTCTATTCGTTTTGTTTTTGGGGATTGAACCTAGAGCTTTGGGCATGCTAGGCAAATGTTCTACCTCTAAGCTATATTCCAAGCCCTTTTTAAATTTTACTTTACACAGGGTCTTACTAAGTTGACCAGTCTGACTTTAAAGTAGTGATCCTCCTGTCTCAATCTCCTGTATTGCTGTGATTACACATTTGCCCCATCATGCTGGGCTGATGACAGCTTTTTATCAGGAAAGTGTTGCATTGTTCCTTATATTGGATAATTTAGGTTTTACTATCATTCTGACTGGTAAGAATGAACAACACTGGTTGTGGTTTCACGTCTCTTTTTTTTAAACATTGGTTATATTAACTTTTATCACTATATGTAGAAGCTTCTGCTGTAGAAACTCCATCCACCTAATTCCTCTGTGTTTACAGGCTTCTCTCTGGGCTCCACGGTGCAGTCTCACACGAAGGGGATCTGGATGTGGTGTGTGCCTCACCCCACGAAGCCAGATCAGGTTCTAGTTCTGCTCGACACTGAGGGCCTGGGAGATGTTGAGAAAGTAAGAAGGGAAGATTCAATTTTGGGTTTGCTTCTTATCTTTGATTGGTCTCTACAGCCTACAGCTTTAAAAAAAAAACAAGTTTACACTTAACCATAATATATATTTTTAATTTAGTTTACATGGTATGAAACAAAGCTTGACAACAAGAAATATGGAAAATATTCATAACACAGAATCTTAGAACAAAAGTAACATAGTCAGCCTGCAATGTTTTGTATATTAACAAGAGGCCATAAGCTAAGCATGTTACCTGTCATGCAAACGACAGCTCAAATAAACAAGCATAAAGAATGTTAGATATGGGTTTGGGTTTTGAAGCCTCCGGACTTTGTGTATATACTAAAATTCTTATTGACTCCCTGGGTTTAAACACATTATTTGATTATTTTTAAATTTAGCCTTCTTCCCTGTCAAATAGGAGTAATGTTTCTGTTAGGTCAAAGAAGGACCCAGGCAAAACCAAAAATATGACCAGCAGCAGGAGAATTTGAAGTGAAGATCTCTTGTCCCCATGACCTTATGCCCGGGTAGCAAGTCTAGGTGTAAGGCCTAAATGACCTCACCGCTTGATAGCAAGTCTAGGCATATAGCCCCGGGTATGAGATTAGCTGAGCTTCTATTTAGTGAGGACGGAGTGCCAGCATGCAGGTTGGGATGAGCAGAAGAGGACAAACTGAAGTTGCCTAAAAGGTTGGGAGCATAGGGAGGTAAACTATGGGTTCGTGGGAGATGGGTCCACGTTGGAAGTCAGGGTTGGTCATCAGTCGTTGGCTCACTGCTAGGGCAAGGGAAGTTGTTATGTAAAGGCTGAAAAAGTCAGGTTACTGTGGCTGGTCAGGCTGTTAAGGCAAGGAAGGTTATCAGGGCCTGGAAGGAATGAGGGAGGTGTTATCACCAAGCCAAGGTCACACACAGAAAGCCCAGCTCTGTGCGTGGGAATGATGAAGTTTATCACAGGAATCACAGCAAAAAAACCCACAGTTTTATGTATGTCTCACATATTGTTTCAAATATTTAATAATATGAAGGTTAAGGCATATAATAATTGCTATAAAATAGCAATAAGTATCATAAAACTTTATTTTGTTTGTTCAAGCAGTACTGGAATTGAATATTTGGAGACTCTGTCATTGACTAACATCCTACACCCCTTAAAAATTTTTTTAACACTAGGGAATCTCACTAAATTATGCAGGTTGGCTTCAAATTTGCAATACTAGTGTCTTAAACTCCCAAGCAGATGGGATTATAAGCGTACATCAATATATCCAATTGTAAGTCTCTCTCTCTCTCTCTCTCTCTCTCTCTCTCTCTCTCTCTTTCCCTCCCTCCCTCCCATCTCCTCCTCTCTTTCTCTTTTTTGGTACTATAGATGAACACAAAGCCTTTGCACTGAACTGTAATACATACCTTGCCCTTTTTAAAATTTATATTTCAAGATGAGGTTTTGGCTAAGTTGCTAAAATTGTCCACGCAGGGCTCAAACTTGTAATCTTCCTGCTTCAGCCTTCCTGCGTGCAGGTGATTTATAGTATACGCTATCATGCCCAACTTATAGGCCTTACATATAAGTGAAATTTTTATATTTAAATTTTTCTTGTAAATTTAAGAGCACCCACAAATATTGGCTGTTTTTTTAGCTATCTGCTAATAATCACAAGAAAACTCAGTATAAACAGAATACTAATAAAATATTCAAAATTCAAGTCCTACAATTACTGTTTGAATGTGGGTTTCTTCTTTTCATAATGAATCTATAAAACTCTAACTAAATAAGCATACTTTCACCAATGATGGTCTTTAAAGTAACATAATAAGAAAGCATACTCCTTGCCCAAATGTGCTCTGACTTCCAGGGCGACCCGCAGAATGACTCCTGGATCTTTGCGCTGGCCATACTCTTGAGCAGCACCTTTGTGTACAACAGCATGGGGACCATAGACCAGCAGGCCATGGACCAACTGAAGTATCCTTTTTCTGCTCCATGACAGCATGAGATTCACAGGGGAGACTCGTAGTAATAATACAGTTGCCCAGCTCTGGCAAAGCCAGTTCAAGAAAAGAAAAAAACCTCACTCAGGTACAGGAAAGACTCATGTATCTTCCGAAGAACTAACACCTAAATAAAGAACAAAGGCAAAACGGAGGTTGGGGAACTGGTCTGACCCAGACTGGGTGGGAAACCTTGGGAGTTTTGCCAGTTTTCCTTAGCTAGCTGCTCAGCTATGTGACAGAACTGACAAATCGAATTAGAACAAAGTCCTCACCTGACAACGATGAGGTTGAGAACTCTGCTGACTTCGTGAGCTTCTTCCCAGACTTTGTGTGGACACTGAGGGATTTCACCTTGAACTTGGAGGTAGATGGACAGTGTGTCACGGCAGATGAGTACCTGGAGAATTCCCTGAAGCTCAAACAAGGTAACAAGGATGTATAATTCATCCATAAGGATGGGAAAACATCATAAATTATTATTTTTTATTTTCTGTTTATGCATTTCTTAGATTTATAGTTTTCTATTGTGTCCTAGGAATTAATGTGTAATGCACGACTTAATAAGCTTCATTTATAGTATTTTATTCCTTGTTCAAAGAACAACTTTCTTCTTTTATTTTTAATGATACATATTCGTGATGAATATTACTTATACTCATCTTGGAGAACTGGTGCATAAGTAAATATAAATACATAAATGAGGGCTGGAGGAATGGCACCGTTGTTGCAGAGCTTGCCTAACAAGCTCAAGGCCCTAAGCTTGATTCCCCAGTACCATAAGCGGAGCGTGGTGGTGAATGTCTATAACCCCAGCTGAGGCAGGAGGATTTCAATGAGTTTAAGGCCATCTTGAACTACATAATGAGTTCATAAGAATAATTATATATCTTAATTAGTTCAGATTCCCCTTCCCCTGGTGCTCTCCTCTTCACCCTTCCCCTTATCCTCTTCTCTATCTCCAAAAAGCCTGCCTCCCTGTTTCCTACCATCGTTCCTTGGTTTCGTCTCTAATGTACTTGCACTTGGATCTCCTATGTAAGAGAAACTATGTGATATTTCACTAGTTGTGTCTGGCTTATCTCATGTAACATCATGGTCTCGAGATGCTTCTGTTTTCCTGCAAATAACACGAACTCACACTTATTTAACATTTTTTTAAATCATTCAGTGGTTGTCAGACACATCACCATCCCTCTCCTAACTACATTCCTGAAAGAGCGGGAGCTGTCGTAATAGAGCAGTACATACCCACCCACATTCTTAGTAGCACAATTCACAATAACTAAGCTCTGGAACCAGCCTAGGTGCCCATCAATGGACAAAGAATAAATCGCATTTTTATTTCCACCTTTCCCCTTGCTATGATTGGGTTAATTTTATCTCTTCTTTTAAGATACATGGTTCTGTGTTTAACCAAAGAAGGTGGATTACAATGAATACATATTTGAAGAAAACACATTAAAGCATGAGACGTGTGCTAGCCTAAGTGTTGGGAAAGTGTGACCCAAGACAATGCAGCCCAGCCTCCTGCCTTGTAATAAATATTATTAAAAGATAAGCCCATTCATTTATATATGAGTACCTTCTATGGATACTGTTATACCCAACTAATTGAGTTGGGTATTTAGAAAAGACACTATCCAGCTTCCATAGTTGAAAATACACACTCTTTGGACCGTTATAAAAAGTGTTTGCAATTTCCTTTTGATTTTTCTGCAGGTACCAGTAAGAAACATGCAAACTATAATCTGCCTCGACTTTGTATCCGGAAGTTCTTTCCAAAGAAGAAATGCTTCATCTTTGACAGGCCCGCTCACCGGAAGAAGCTTGCCCAGCTTGAGACCCTGCACGATGATGAGCTGGACTCAGAATTTGTACAACAAGTTGCAGAGTTCTGCTCCTACATTTTCAGCTTTTCCAAGATTAAAACTCTTGTAGGAGGGATCCAGGTCAATGGACCCCGTGAGTAGACGTCCCTCTTTCTCCCCTTGTGAAGACTAAAGGAATTTAAAAGAAAAGGAACCCAATTCAGCTTTGACAATGAAAATTTACTGCTGTTGTATTAAATTTAGACATCAACCTTTCTAATAGATTTTGATAGTACAATTCCTTCAGAGAAAAAGATAGGAAAGGTCAAAAGAATAGAAAGCTTAACTAATTGAAATGGCTGAGTAAACTGGATGTACATTCTCCAATGTGATAGTCACATGACAAACAAGGCTGCTTAAATTTAAGTCCAAATTATCAATACTTTAAATGAGAGCGACATTTAAAATTAAGATCACATGACTATTTTAAGAGCTCATATCCCCATGTGGATGGTAACTATTATATTATAGCTCATGCAGGGTATTCTCTTGGATAACGCTGTTTATGCAATCAATCAAATATGAAATCTTTTGTTAAGAGCAGTATCTCCTGTTCCACCAATAATGATGAAATGCTTAATGTGGCCATGGATTATGAAAGAGGTTTGGTTCCTGGTCTAATTGTATCTGGTGTCAAAATCATGCAACCATTTAATAAACACAAACATAAATTAGGACCAGAATTCTCAATCTTTGGTGTGCACACATATCAGCTAGGGATCTTGCTAAAATGGGAGATCTAAGTCAACAGATTCGGGTCAGAGGTCTAAGTGCTGCCATTCATCGTGAATTTCAGGGTGATGGTGAGAATATTTTTGCTTTGAGGAAAATAGATGGTAATCGACACCCTAAAGTATTGCAGAATAAAGACTTTTCTTCACTCCAGTCATAACAAGCATCATCACATGTTCTCCACACACACAGGTCTAGAGAACCTGGTGCTGACCTATGTCATGACCATCAGCAGTGGGGACCTGCCCTGCATGGAGAATGCAGTCCTGGCTTTGGCCCAGATAGAGAATTCAGCTGCCATCCAAAAGGCCATAGCTCACTATGACCAGCAGATGGGCCAGAAGGTGAAGCTGCCCACACAGACCCTCAAGGAGCTGCTGGACCTGCACAGGGCCTATGAGAGAGAGGCCATCGAGGTCTTCATCAAGCATTCCTTCAAAGATGTTGACCAACAATTTCAAAAAGAATTAGCGGTGATTATTCTCTCATATTTATATAAATTTGGATTTTTGGAGAGCAAAGATCAATGAGGAAATAAAGTGAGGATCTACACTGAGAAAGGAAATTAGTACTAGATTTCAAATGGTGACTTATACTTGTGGATAATTATACTATCAAGAAGAAACAATTTTATTATCATGGACCCAAAGTTTTGAAGCACTGTTTTCTTTCATGAGTAAGCCAATAATCTTCCCTTTAATTAAATACTCATCCTTTAATTAAATGGATGGAAATAATGCTTTTGATCAAATTACATGCTCATTGTTGGCAGACTGATTTGATATTAAAGTGAAAAGCAAAGAAAAATTCAGTCTTAATTAAGAGAAACAGGTTTCTATTGAGCTGCATTTTTCTACATGCAATCATTAGACCAACCTGAAAAAGTTGAAGTTTGCCTTTAAAGGTGTGGCCTAATATTAGCTATTTGGGCTAGGGATACAGGTCAGTGGTAGCACACTTGCCCCATATGTGCAAGGACTAGACACAATCCTTAGTACCACAAAAAATAAAAACCTAGTAATTCCTGCTCTCAACTTCACCTTTAAGGAGGCAGAGATATCAATAGACAGGAAGGATCTGTGGGAAGAAAAAGGTCATGCTTAGGGACTTGTTAGTTTTTCTAGGAGTCATAGACATTTTTTAAAGCATTCCCAGGAACTCCAAGCTAAAGCTAACAAATTTTTCTACCGGCCTTTCAATTTCCTGTTTTTACATTAAAGGCTCAGCTAGAAAAAAAGCGAGATGATTTTCACAATAAGAACATGAAAGCATCATCAGATCGTTGCTCAGCTATACTCCGGGATATTTTCACGCCTCTAGAAGAGGAGGTGAAGCAAGGGATATATTCTAAGCCAGGGGGCTATCGCCTCCTTCTTCAGAAGATGCAAGAGCTGAAGAAAAAGTACCACGAGGAACCCAACAAGGGGCTACAGGTAACCGATATTGGTCTGCACTTCCTGGGCTTGCACCAGGAAGAGCAAAATAGTTGCCTTACTGTCTGCATACCATGCATGTTTTCATTTAGTAACATATACAAGGCGCCTATAGTAGAGCCGGTAGGTCTTAGTGCACACTGAAGAGTGTGCACTCAATTAACAGTTCAGATATAAAACAAGTTATCAGAGTAAGCATCAAGCACAATTTTCATCCACCAGCACAGCTGGATGATTTTGCACTGCCCTACTGTTAGCCTCCCAACCCCATACTTCCATTTTTCCACTCTTTACTTTTCCTCTTATCTGCTTTCCCCAGGAGGGCTTCAATCTCCAGCACATTCAGTCCATACAGGCCACAGCACCATTAACGCCAAACCTAGAGCCCTCAGTCTGAAAGGACTCAGAGGGTCTTTTTGGACAATGATTAGTGTGCGCTCTGACCAGCCAGCCTGGAGCATGTGTCCACTCCTGTAACAGGGCATCTTAGCCACCAGCAACAACAGGGCAAAGATGAGCAATTCCTAGAGGAAAGGATGGCGGGGAGACAGAAAAACAAATGCCAACAGTCACTTCCTAATGTTAACTCCATGTTCTCTGGACTCTAAGGCTGAAGAGACTCTGCAGACATACTTGCAGTCCAAGGAAGACACGATTAACGCCATTCTACAGACAGACCAGAATCTCACTGAAAAGGAAAAGGAGATTGAAGGTGAGGATCAGGGCAACAGTCTGCGTGGTCTCCATTAATTAAAGGTTGGAGTCATTTTCCTAGGTAAAGTTGAGGTCCTAAAACAAGGATGTGCCTCAGTCTCCAGCAGCACGTCTGAGCACAGCATATGCACTGAGCATTAATGAGCACAAGTAGAGGAGGAAGGAGGGAAGGCCACATGGGAATTCAGTTATCTCTTCTTTTTTGCTTCAGTGGAACGTGTAAAAGCTGAATCTGCACAGGCTTCAGCAAAAATGTTGGAGGAAATGCAAAAGAAAAACGAGCAGATGATGGAACAGAAAGAAAGGAGTTATCAGGAACACGTGAAACAGCTGACGGAGAAGATGGAGAGAGACAGGGCTCAGATGCTGGAAGAGCAACAGAGGACCTTGGCTCTTAAACTTCAGGTATGCAACTGCACCACCTTGAGATTTCTGTTACGTCTCCATTCCTTCTCCCATCCCCACCATCACAAAGGTTTACTGAGGCAAGGAGGACACAAAGCCCCCAAAAGGACTTTGCCAGCTACTTGTGCTTTTTGACTCCTGAGTTCTTGACCTGTCTGCTGGTCTTGTCTGGTATTAAGTCTTGAAATTGTGTCACATTTGACCTTTCAATTAGCAGTTTGTATCTAAGTATTATAAAAATATTTTCTTTATCTGTGTCGCTTGTTTAAGAGTATAAGAAGTAGTATTGGGGGCTGGAGGAATGGAACAGCGGTTCAAGTGCTTGCCTAGCTAATGCACCGCCTTGGGTTCAGTTCCCCAGCACCACATAAACTGGGTGTGGTGGCGCATGCCTGCAATCCCAGCACTTCGGAGGCCGAGGAAAGAGAATTGCCGTGAGGCCAAGATTAGCCTGGGCTCCAAAATGAGTTCCATACCAGCCTGGCCTACAGAGCAAGACCCTGTAGTATTGTATCCATATTACTTGGGAGAAGAAAAATACAGGTTCAAGAAAAATTAATGTATAAGGTCACACAGATGGTAACATATCTGAACTGTCTTATCACCTGTGGAATGTGCAGCGACTTTTTTTCAGTCACACCTAGTATGGCCTTAGTTTGCTTTAGAAGACAGAGCTAGAAGTATTTCTTAGCCAAAGAATACCCAGAAGAAATAAGCATGGAGTGCAGCTGCCAAAGAAAAGGTAGAATAAAAAATAGGGGTAGAAATTCACAAAGAAATTAAATAGTAATCACTCAGTGCTATTATTTATTACATTTCCATTTGTTTTCCCTTTTTAGGAACAGGCCGTACTCTTGAAGGAAGGATTCCAAAACGAGAGCAGACAGCTTACCAATGAGATAGAAAACCTCAAGAGGAGAATGCAACGCCCCCCCAGAAGGGGCATCTGTGTCATAAGCTAGAGACCAAGAGTGCAGGACTTTCTTTCCTGTCACCTGTATTCAAGGCATAACTGAAGTAATATAAAAAGATGAAGCAAGTATTACATCACGTGATCATAACTAGTTTTTGCATGACAATACCATATTTTTCAAAAATATGTAGTAGATTAACTAAAATCGTAGGCTACGTTGGAGCTCAGAAGTAGAGCACTTGCCTCACTTGTATGAGACCCTGGGTTCAATTTCAATCTCGGGTGCCAGAAAAAAAGAAAAATGAAATGATGTTTATCTTCCTTAAGACATCATGTAAGACAGATGCATTGTACTTCTGTACCAATACCGAAGGCACCATTGGCGTCTCTTGAGATTTTTTTTCTTCCAGGTAAAAATGGACACTAAGCAATGTCTTAGTAAAAGTCTTGGCCCAATGGTGAGTACCAGATCAGCCGCGTGCACAACACATTATAACGCCAAGGACAGGCATGCTCAGTTTCTACTGAAGACAGTGCACAGTTCTTCATTGTATCAGGGCTGCCCAATTGATGAGCAGCAATGAGACTTCTAGACAATGGAATGTGTAACCATCACTGATGGGTCCACTGTGAAACAAACTACCTTACATAGACCCACCATCTCCACATAATCTCTACAAGAAGATAAAAGAAACATTCTAAAAACAATTTGGGTTAAAAACAAATGAGCTAGGGGCTGGAGGAATAGCTCAGTGGTTGAAGTGCTTGCCTAGCAAGTGCAAGTTCCTGAGTTCAACTCCCTAGCACCATATAACTGGGCATGGTGGCTTACGCAGGTGGATTGCTGGGTGTTTGAGGCCAGCTTTGGCTACATAGTATACTCAGGACCATTCTGGACTACAGAGTCAGACTCTATCTCAAAAATAAATAAAATAAAATAATTTAAATGGACTAAAGGAGTAAGCTTGTCTTTTTTGCTCACTACATCCAGGTATAACTTTAGTGAGACACCATAAATTTCAAGTTGAAAATGATGAAAATCATGCATTGGATATACATAGCAGCACACGACTTGCAAAGATGCGCTTTAAATGAAATGGAGCTGAGCCTGGTGGCACAGGCCTGCAAGCCCAGCAGTCTATGATGCTGTCGCATCTTAGCAGAACCCTGTCTCAAAATCAAAAGAAAAATAGGCTGGTAATAATGTGTTAGAAAACACAACTGATTTAATGACTTGTTTTATAACACTAAAACTTAAGCTAGTCTCTGCTAATGATCATTCCCCAAAGTCCACTAATTTTACCTCCAAAAGAACATGGAATTTTTTGACATAGTTTGGCCAATAACTCATGGCTCTTATTGCTTAGTGTCTGTAAATGTTATCTCAATTGTCAAAACTCCAAGGTAAGCCAGGCACAGTGGCACAGCGCTCTAATTGCAGCACTCAGGGAGGCTGAGGCAGGAAGATCACAGGTTCAAGCCCAGCCTGGGCAACTTAGTGATTTAGTGAGATCCTGTCTCAAAATAAAAAATAAAATAAATAAGAGTTGGGATGGAGCTTATTGTGAAGTCTCTGGGCTCAATCTCCAACATCACACACACACACACACACACACACACACACACACACACACACACAAGCACAAGGTAAGTAGGTAAAGTTTCTTTAAGGGATTATTCACTAGCTTTTTATCTATATTTCTTATAGTTTTGTAGACTATGATGAATTAAAGGAACCAAAGGGTAGACACTCTCCAGGAGCTGGAAACCTTCATGGACACTGTCAGAGACTCAGAGTCCATTGTGAATGTAGCCCAGAACGGAGCCCAAAGGCATCCTGAGAAAGGAAACTGTCAGCTTCCTCAGCAGAGCAATTTCTACCTTGACTTAACCCAGAGATGCTCACTTGCATGCTGCCAATTGCTGACCGATTTAGCCAGAAGCTGCAAACCCAATTCTTGTCTGAAAAATACAATGCTTGTCAGTTTTCATCAAGGATATTTTTTATTACTATAGTTTACAAATAGATCCTGTACTTTTAACAGATTTTATCTTCCAAACCGGTGGGTAATGTGAGAATTTATTTTCCCTTTTAAAAATTGTTCAAAGACTATAAACACTATTTTACTGATTCAAATAACAAGTGCTAATGGTTATCAATCCAGTCAGAAGTATATGTGGATGGAGATACCAAATAGGTAGATATATAGTCACCATGAGCATCATGTCTATGGGTAAACATACAATTTTATGAAGGTTTTTGGAATACTTAAAATAATGTTTATATAGTTATTATTGCCTGGATGGGAAGCACTAATTCACTGTAATATTTTAATACACACATACACACACACACACACACACACACCCTACTTCATTTAAAATAGCTATACAAAGATGAAATTTGTGTATATATATATATATATATATATATATATGAAACATAAAATTTAAAAAGTTTTGGGAGCTTACAAATCTCATTTATCCTTTGCTACAACTCCAGGATTTTGAGGTTAAAAAAAATGTGGCTTCACCTGCCTGGCTCTAAGTAGCTAGAAGTCACAGATACCTTGAGCATTTGTAGACAATGAGGCATTGCTAGTACCTTTGGCCAACTCTCCCTGTGGCTTCTCCACTGTCACCTAGAAGTCTCATTAAAACCAAAGTCAAGTGCCTTTGGGGAGCCAACCAGAAGAGTCATAACTCACCATAGGCATACTGTTACTGTATATCAGAAAATAGATGTGAAAATAATTAAACACAATTGAAGTTGGTTCCTCTTTTGTATAAATGTAGATATCTGGGTAGGGATGGAGTGGGGGTCCCATGATGAAGCTCAGGAAGCTTCTCAATCTATTACATTATACAGTATTTGACTTGAAGATTTCACATGGTGATGCAAGAGATCTGCAGCCATCAATATCACACAATACCTGACACTTGCAACTTAAAGGAGAAGAATTTCAATCAAGTCCACTCTTTCAGTCCATGGCCTGCTGGCTCTGAGGCACAAACACCACAGAAGATGGTTGTGGCAGAGCAAAGCTGCTTAGTTCTTTGCAGTGAGAAGGCAGAAGGGGCCCAAAGAGGAACACGAGGTCAGACACCATGCATAGTCTCAAGGTCACACTGCCATGACTCACTTAGACACATCCAGCAGTGTGTTCAACAATCCCATAGAGACTTCTTACTTCAGTCAAGTTGACCCATCGCAATTAACAGTCACAGCTGCTTTGTTCTTCCAGAGCAAGCTTGTCCAACCTACAGCCCAAAACCGCCTTGAATGTGACCTGACACAAATTAGCAGCTGTGGTGGGTTGGATCTGGAATGTCCCCCAAAAGCCTCATGTTCCTATGGATACTGTGTAGGGTTGGGAGGTGGGGCCTGGCCGGAAGGGGTGGAAACTTAGGGCTTGACCTGGAGGGGCATGAGCAGGCTCTGCCCTTCTTCCCATTGTCCCTCCCTGTTCCACTAGGCTGTAAGGAGCTCTGCCCCAGGAACTCTGGGTCCACCTCTAGCTGCAGCCCCACCATGGGATTCTACCATTTTCCAGCTGCCCACCTGTGAATGAACTGAGACCTTCTGAAACTGTAAGCTACAATAAATCTTTCCTCCCTAAGTTGTGAGTGTCAGGCATTGAGTCACAGCCCGAAAAAAATTAACTAAAACAGAAGACTTTTTGAAACATTACAATTTTTAAATTTTTTGTAACTAGATTGCATGGTTCTAGAGTAAAAGCTTTGTAAACAACAATGGAATGGAATAGAATGATCAGAGATGTTATATCCATAAACATCAGAATATTTCCCATAATTTACACTATACTTGCAAAGAGTTCAGCCAGAAGAAATATAAAGCCATTACAATTAACTAATAAGCCAGGCCCAGTGGTGCAGCCCTGTAATCCTAGCACTCTGGGAGGCTGAGGCAGAGGATCCCAAGTTTGAGCCCAGCCCTGGCAACTGGGCCAGATTGTGTCTCAAAAATAATAATAATAATAATGCAGACAGGGGCTAAAGATGTAGTTTAGTGTGATAGCTCTTGGCTCAATCCTCAGAACTACAAAAAGAAGAAAAAAATCAATAAAACAGGCATGTCCAACCCATACTCCCATAGGCCACATCTGGCCTTGGAAAGCCAGATATACTGCCTCACAGACTGTAAGCTTTTAACATTACTGTGCGATTTTTATTAGGACTCAATTGTGTGGTACATAATCATAAACTGTGTACATGACAATGGAATACCACATAGAAGAGGATGCAGTGTGGTGCTAGCTCCACCTTTCTGGGCTTGCCACACACAACACAACTGAAACTCACGGGTATCACACTCTCCACGCACTTGTGTGATTTGGCTAGTGAAATGCAGTGATTACCAGTAATACTCAACTTAACTAATATGTGTGCACCAGTGAGGATGGATGTTTATTGTTATGGAACAGACACAAGTTTTCTAATTTAATTATTAAAATTGCTTGAGCTTATACTATTTTTGTAAAATAATTTTATAAGTTAAATATTAAAAAGAACCTTTCATTATTTATGTGCACTAGCTGTATTATGTATATATGGCCCAAGATAGTTTTTCTATACTCACTGTGGCCTAGGCAACCCAAAGAGTTGGATGTTCATGCACTGAGGTTGTTTCTCCATATTTATCAGTTTATTACCCTTCTCACCACAAGGTGAAGCTTTAAAACACATATCTTCAGCAGAGTATGATGACTGCTATATTTATGTACTCAATTCATATTTGTTTTTGTTTCTGTTTTGTTTCATTTTTGAGGCAGGACTCACTGTGTTACCCAATGTGGTCTTGAACTCACAATGCTCCTGCCTCGACCCCTGCCAACTTTCTTGTTGCGGGGACAAAATAACCGATGCCAGAAACCTAAAGGAGCAAAGGTTGACTTGGCTAACATCACCCAGGGGCTTCAGTCCAAGTCAACTGGCTCTGAGGTGAAAACAAATGGTGGATGCACCCGGTCGAAGATATCGATGCATCCCTTGACAGCCAGGAAGCAGAGAGAATAGATGAGCTGGGGACAAGAATACAGCCTTCCAAGTCAAGCCCCCAGGGGCCACCTCTACCCAGACCCTGCCTCCCAGCAGCACATCCTGCCGTTGAACTCACCAATGGATCAAACAGTAGGATAGCCTTGAGTACAGTACTGAGTAAACCCCACCGATGAGTGCAACCGTGATCTAATCACCTTCTAACACATGACAATTTGGGGAGACATTTTAGGTCTAGGTCACTACAGTGGGATTACACGCATGCACCGCCATGACTGGCTGTCAGTTCGTTTAATGGGAGGAAAAATAAAACCGCAGCTGTAGCTTTGAGAACTGAATTGGACCT
This sequence comes from Ctenodactylus gundi, assembly GCA_004027205.1. NCBI lineage: Eukaryota > Metazoa > Chordata > Mammalia > Rodentia > Ctenodactylidae > Ctenodactylus > Ctenodactylus gundi. The sequence goes on from PVKB01001460.1 coordinate 245,201, forward strand.
TTAAACTTAACGTTAAGAACTGGCCATGGTGTTCCCCTATTAAAACATAAATCGCAGGCCAGCGTAATGGTTCATGCCTGTGGTCCCAGCTAGGAGGGAGGTTGACGCAGGAGGATGGCAAATTCGTGGCCACCCTGGACAACTTGCAAAGACCCTGACTCGGAATAAATTCCAAAAGTCCTGAGGACGGAGCTCAGCGTTCTCTAGTGACCGCGCCCGGCACCACAAAAAATGAGATAAAATAAAACACAACAATCTCAACAGACCACCAACATCAAGTAAGGTCCCTCTTGATCACGACGAAGCGACAGTTAACAGGATCACCTAATAATCCTGCCTAAATACGGAGAAAAGCAAGGGCCTTCTACACATCGTGGTGTATTTTCCTACAAGCAAATACTGCTTTTTCTCCTTCTTCCAGGTCCGAATACCAGTGCAATTCTCCCTTCTTTTACCTCGTCCTCTCCGTGAAACACAAGAGGAAGTAAATCTAAACACGAAACTCGATTTTTAACAGAAACTCACCGTTTGCCAACACCGCCCTCACCAAAGGAGCAAGCCACCGTGGTTCTCGTCTCTCTCCATTGTCTTCCCACTCGTGAAAGTGTCCTGCATCTTCCTCTTTCAGTCTCCCATCTCCCCCACTCCTTTCATTCTCAGGCCTCTGATCCAACTCATTTTAACTGTTCAGGAAGACAGTTCTCTCTTCCTCCCCCCACCCCACCCCATCACAGGCCACAAATACATGTACCAGCCGTTTTTTACTCCCCTCTCCTGGCACTGTCCAAAGTTTAGACTCGCCCCTCGTGTGTACCCAGGGTCTGCGAGTTTATCCGCTCCTCTGAACCAGTCCTTGGCGAATACTTGGTCCTATTCTGTCATAAACATCCAATTAGAAACTCGGGCTTCTGTTCCAATCTTCTCCCAGATCCAAGCCTACGCCTCCCTCCTACCCCTCCCCCAGCCCGGATCGTGACCCTCCGCCCACCCGCCCTCTCCCTCGGGCGAGCCGTCCCCTCAGCCGGCAGCCAATCCCCGGCCACAACCACACCCGCCTCCGTCCCGCCCCCTTATTCTCTGTGGGTCCGTAGCCCCGTCAGACAGTCTCATCCAATCCGCGAGCCCGACCTAGCTCGCAGCCAATCCCGATCTTGACCCCCGAGTCGACATTCTCCAGGTTCAGACACCAGATCCAAGTCACGCCCACTAGCGTCCACGCGGAGGCGGGACGCGAGCCCTGGGGAGCCAGGTGAGTTTGTGCGGGACCCTGCACCCCGGGTGCCGAGGGTCGCGGCCCGGGCGTGCAGGGTCTGCGGGTTTGCCCGGGCAGGGTACGCCCCGGAGGTGGGCTCGGGCCAGTCTGGGCCTGGGAAGCGGCCGGAGCCGCAGGTCCATCGATTCGGCCTGCGTCTCCCCAGACGGGACACCCGCACGCGGTGGATTCCGGCGCCTGGGACCCAGGGGATCCCAGGGTGTGTGGCCGCAGAGGGGGTACGGAGAGATTAGCAGTTTTCCCCGAAGAAGGGAAGGCGCCGAGATGACCAGCCTCCCCCGAGGCGCCCCCGCGTTCCCGCCCTCGTCTTTGTCTTGAGGTTGCAACTTCGCACGTTCAGAAACAGTCTGGCGGCGGTATCGCCGACTCCAGTGACTCCGTAATCAAAATCTTAATTTTCAAAAAGGAAACTCAGGCAATTGACGTGCGTGTGAGTGAATCTTAGTGGAATGCAAAGTTTTTGAAAAAGAAAAGCAGGACAGTTGCTTCTAGAGGCTGAGAAGGCCCCGGAATCCCACCCCCCTCGCCCGGGTTCCTCCGCTACCTGCGGGGAGAGGTGGGGCTGCTGGCTCACGGCGGCTTGCGCTGCCGCCGTTAGGAAGTTTTGCCTCCTGTGCCGGCTCCTGCGCCCTGCACCACGTAGCTTTTACTTTGGACAAAGTTGTCATGACGCTGGTCTCATTTTCCCGTGTAGCTCAGAGGTAGGGAGCTTACCTAGCACGTGCAAGGCCCCGGGTTCAGTGTCCGGCACCATCAATCAATCAATAAATAAAGCCATTTTCACTTAGCATTTTAGCAGTTTCTGGTTGATGCCCTTTAATCTTGTGCTGACTAACTTTGATTAACCTTTTCCATTTTTGTTCTAATGCCCTAGCTTTGAAATTTGTCCTTCACAATCTGTCCTCCCTAGCCCGCAAGCTATGGCGCCCCCTGTTGTAATCAGTGAACTTTGTGAGTCTTCTAGCAGAGGAGGAACAGGTAGAGCCAGAAGTAGAAACAATCCTGTTTGGTCAGACCCTTGTAACAGCTGCTTCAAGTAACCTGCACCTTCCCCTAGGCTGCAAGTTAAGGTCTTCGCTCTCCGTGTGGTCTAGTTGACTAAATCCTTTCCCACCTATCTTACATGCACGTTTACTTCATATGCGGTTTTTGCTTTGGTGTTGGGTGTATTTGATTTCGTTTTTGGGATGCTGGGCCTTAACACTGGGCTACCTCCTCTGCCCAACTCTCAGTGTTGACTGTAAGACAAAGTCTCACTAAGATGCCCCCTGGGCTAGATCTGGCATCCGCTGCCTTAGCCTCCCCTTATGATAATGAGCAAAGTTTATTCTAGGTACCTAAAAAAAAATGAATCACAGTGACTCAGTGATATTGGGTGCTTCCTGGTAACTTTCTCTGGAGGGCCTTTTGCAAGCAAAAACACCTTTACTGGAGCATTAACAGTCTCTTTAAAGGGACATTAGTTTTCCTTTTTAGGTGGTTGCTTTTAAAAGAACCGTGCCTACCAGATAACAAATCTGTGCTCCTAGGGATTTGATTTGTTTCATGGGAACTGAGCCTAGGACCCTTACACTGAGCTACTTTCCCAGCCCTTTTATTTACCTTGAGCCGGGGTCTCACACAATCTCTGAGTTGCCCAGGTTGAGCTGAACTTGACAACCGCCTGTCTGTCCCAGAGCGCAGGAGTTAAAGGCCTGCTTCCACTTCCACCTATCTACGCACGTTTCTTCCACAGTAAGGTTACCTACGGGGAGAGAGAGATGGGGGAAGTGTAGGGAGCCTGAGTTTGAGTTCGAAGAAATCCATCATTTAATGGTGGTTGGGAGAGAAGTAGGAGGAAAATGCCAAAGCCAAGGAACAGGGTGTGTCTGGGAGGCTCAGGATTTGGTGAACAAGATTTGGTGAACAGTATTTTAAGCTTGGAGAGCTGCGAGGCATAAGCCATGGAAGAGGGTCGTGGTAGAATACTCCTGTAATCCCAGCATTTGAGAGTCTGAGGCAGGAGGATTACCAGAGTGAGACCCTATCTCAAAAAAAAAAAAAACAAAAAACAAAAAACAGATGATAGAGAGTTTCGGGTTGGTTTGTCTTAATTTTTTTTTTTTTTTTTTTTTTTGGAGACAGGGTCTCACTATGTCCTCTTAAGATGACCTTGAATTCACTAGGTGTCTCAGGCTGGCCTCAATCTCAACCCTCCTGCCTCTCCACCCACCAAATGCTAGAATTGTAGGCATGTACCACCACACCCAGTTAAAGATACCTTTTTGTAAACTTCTGGTTCTGGCAGGAATTTGTGTGATAGTAGTTGCCAGGAAAACATGCATACGAACTTTTTCTTTATCACCTTTCAAGTTGTCTTACTTTTTTTTGGTTAGGGTTGACGTACTGGTTTAACTTGGATTCTGATACCTGGTACATTTCTTTCACACTATAAATTTGTATAAGATGAAGAGTAAGAGTGTTAAATGATGACAGATTATATTATAGAAAGAAATTTGAAGAGGAAGGGTAGAAGCTAGTTTTGTTATTATCAATCAATATGTGTGCATATTTTACATGAAATCCTCAGGCAGGCCTTGTGGCACAGGCTCATAATCCTAACATTCTGGGAGGCTGACAGAGGTGGATCACAGGTTCCCAGCCTGGGAAACTGCGATATAGTGAAATCTTGTCTTAAAATCAAAAATTATAAATGGGCTAAAATGTATTTCACTATGGAGCCCTGAGCTCAATCCCAGTATTACAAACAAACTCCAGGTCTGTCAGCTAGTTATTGTCTGATAGTAATGTAAATGTTGTTTATTTACTCCTTTTATTTTTCCTTTCTTTCCTTCCTATAGCATGTTTTTGGCCCAGAGGAAACTCTGCTCCCTTACCAATAGAGCAAAATTTCTAAAGACAATTTATTCTTCAGAAACCCTTGGATTCTCTACTTCTGCTGTAGGTATTATGCATCATATATAGACAAATTATTGTACATATTCTGCAATGTTAAAGTAAAGATGTATTTTTCATAAGCATGTTATTGGAGTATTAGAGTCAGAGTTTCTGTTATATGTAAAGCTGAAGGGTTTTTTGCTTTACACTTTTTTTTTTTTTTTTTTTGCGTACTGGGGATTAAATCCAGGGCCTTCACATTGAGCTACATCCCAAGCCTATTTTCTATTCTTGATTCTGGGCCAGGATCTTACTAAACTGGGCATTTGCCCAGGTTGGGCTCAAACTTGGCGACCCTCCTACAACAGCTTCCCAGAATGCTGAGATTATAGACTTGTGCCACCAGGCCCAGCTGTATATGAATTTTATAGGAGGTTCAGTCGTATCAAATTGACATTTTTGTGAGTCAAAAATGATAGAATATTAGCAGTTCCGTGTTGTTGACCCTAATTCTGATCTCTTAACTTTTATGTAAGTACAAATTTCTTATAAAAACCATCATCGTCTTCATTTTTAAAATATGAACTCTGCCTTTTGAACTTCATCTAGTGCACCGCTCCCACCACCATGACTGCTTTGTCCTGGCCAGGCCTCTCTTGTACTTAGACGTAGGTCTAAGCTGAGGCAATAGGTGTAATCTCACAAGGAGAATATATAAAACTATAGTACCAAAATATGAGTGTTGAGGGGGATTATAAATACTGGAGCTTTGTGAGACTACACATGTCCAGGACCCATTCTGAAATACTCTGATTCTATAGGTCTGAACTGGTTTTCTGAAAAAATTTTTTCTAGGTGATTCTGATGTAGATACCCCCCCAGGCAGGAACCACTAACAATGCCTTATTCAAACTGGCCATTAATTGAGATAGAACCCAATCCTGTCAGGTAAGAGTTACCAGAACTAGCAAGAGGATTTTACCATAAAACTGTTTTCACTAGGATATTGTGTGTGTCCACACCATCCTTCATATAATTAAAAACCTACCATGGAGGTTACCTCCAAGGACGGTGGAGAATGTGGGGTGGTGTGTTAACCTTCTGTCACTGGGACAAGATGGAGAAATGGTTTATTTTTACCCATGGTACTCTGGAGGGCCTTTTGCAAGCAAAAACACCTTTACTGGAGCATTAAGAGTCACTTTAAAGGGACATTAATTTTCCTTTTTAGGTGGTTGCTTTTAAAAGAACCTGCCTACCAGATAAACAAATTGTGTTCCACGGTCACTCAGCTTCATTGCCCTTAGGCCTGGGATGAGCAAAGCATCATGTCAGCTGGATCTTGTGCCCCTGGAGGCTACCCACCTCCTGGCCGCCAGGAAGCAGAAATGATGAGTACAGAGCCGCATTACACCCTCCTGTGGCCACTCCCAGTGACTGCTTGCCTCCATCTAGGCCCCACTTTGTACAAGCTGCACCATCTCCTATAGCGTTCTAGGCTGGGCACCAAGCCTTTGGCTCAGAGCCTTTGGGAGATATATCAAATTCAAGCCACAATAGATAGACTACCTTCTCCATTTTATTTGCCTGTTTTTTTTCAAAGTCAAATTACTCTGTTGTTTTAAGTAAATAATGTTTTGACTGCTCAAGAAAAATATATACCACTGTGTAAGAAGAACCACCTAGGTGGAAGTCACACTTGAACCTCAATTTTAGCCCCTAGGTCATAAAGGCCTCAAATTGGAAAATGAATCAAGGCAAAGTGGCGCATACTTAGAGTCCCAGCCACACAAGAGACCAAGGCAGGCAGATCAGTTGAGTCCAGCTCTTCTGAGGCAGTCTGGGCAACAGAATGAGACCATGCTTCTTTAACAAATGAAGGGAGAAAAAAAAAGAGAAAGGAAAGTTAATTTATATTATCCTTTGGTGCCAGAAAGCCAGAGAAAGTATTGATGTATGTGGGAGAGACATAGATAGGAGGAGAGAGAGCAGGGAAGATTCCAGAAACAAAGTTTGACAAGTTTTAAGTCTAGAATTATTTTTTAAAAAGAGCTGCTACAATTCATGCACCCACTAAAGAAACACAAAACACATCTGTTTCATAGCAAGTGAGACATTTTTCCTTCTGTCCTCTGTCCTTTCCTAAAGAAGTCAATCCTCTTTTATTTTTCCATGTGAAAACAATATGGTAGCCTTGGTCCATCCCCAACATCTCACTGCTGCCTTTGATGCCAAAGTCCATCATCTTTCTTTAATCTACAAGAGGTTTTACCACTGCCTGAGGAGTCACCAAGTTTTCAGTATATATTATGAGCCAAGAACTATGTTTTTCCACCCACAGCTTTGCCCCTGTAGGCCCCATAGCACTTACATGGTGCAAGCTTTCTTTTTCTTTTTAACAAGTGAGGGGACATTCACTTTCAGAGAATACCTAGTATACCTACTTAGCACGCTAGTGGTTTTGATGTCTAATTTGGAACTAAGATCTACCTGGCTAGAGAGCTGCTTGCACAGATAACCCTGGAGATTTTCATTAGAATGTGGGCAGACCATATAGAGCACAGAACCCAGGACCAGCTGCATGGAACTCCAACAGGTCAAAATCTCCCTGTCTTCCTGGTTCATAATTCCCAGCAAAAAATGAACCATCTCAGTCTGAAATCCAGACTTCCAGGAGTTGTCCTGATTAGTCTGTACCAACTTTGTCCAACTAATCCAATTAGCTGTGTCTATTACATGGTCTAGACAGACAGAAGGACCTAACCTGGCCGGGGCAGGGGAGGGGAAAGCCAATGCTCAGACACTCTTCTTGGGTCTTCTTTGGGTCCCCCCCCCCCCTTTTTATTATTTTTGCAGTACTGAAGATTGAATGCAGGGCCTTAGTTAACACTGAGCTACATCTCCAGCACTTTTAAAAATCTTTTTTAAGACAGGGTCCCATAAATTTCCCAGGCTAGACTTAAGCCTTCATCCTTCCTGCCTCAGCCTCCCAGAGTGGTAAGATTACAGGTGTATACATGGTGTCTAGCTTGAAGCCAATCTTCAAAAGAAAAAAAATCAAGGTTTTTGTTATTGGCTTACCTGATTCCCCATTTTTCCTAGTATTCCAGTTATTATTTACTTATGCTACCAGTGCCGAGGTGTAGAGAAATTTTAATTTCTAAAAAGCTTATGTCTTTAAAGATATTAAGAGATAATTTTAAAAGTTTAACCTTTATTAACACAAATACAAAAATGAATAGCATGTTAAAAGTTTTTATTTTACTTGAATGATATCAGAGAACCTGACAAGAGTTAGTATGAGTCTGTGAAAAGGTCAGAAAGCACAAGTTATATGAAGTAGGGAATTAAAACTGTAAATAATAGCAAATCTGTTTTTTCCCTTGGATGGCTGGAAATAAGTCAAAAAATTTTTTTTGAATTTTGGTGGTACTAGGAATTGAACCCAGGGCCTTCGCAGCCCAATTTTATTTTTATTTTGAGGCAGAATCTCACTGAGTTGCTGTGTTACCCAGGCTGGCTTGAATTTGCAGTCCTCCTGCCTCATCCTCCCAAAGTGCTAGGGGTTCTGTCATTTGCCAGCAAGCCTGACTTAAATCTCTAGAACCAGTTTAACTTACAGATGTGCAAAAGAGCTCCAAGACAACTTGGCAGTCCTGTGAGGGTGCACTGTGGCCACTGCGAGGACACCATAGACAGATCTTTCCCACAGTGTGTTCTCCTAACGTCTCACCTATTAACCGATTTTAAATAGCAACATGTCAGGCAGCAATAATTCTTTATAAAGCGACAGAATATGAGCGGCTTAAAGCTTGCAGTTAAGTGAGCTCGCCTTTCAGTTCTTTATAACAATTGACTTTCCTTGGGTATCTGTTAAGTCCCTTCCCTCTTCATTTCCCATCCTGCGTTTTACTTACAGCTCTGAACGTCCTGTTATTTTGCTCTGCCATCTAGTGGTAAAAGGGAGTAATTTATCTGCTATTATGGGTGGATAGTCAACCCTCAGCAAACTTCTGAAATCTGTGAGATATGCTTGCTGTTGGCTCCTTGCTTCAGCAATACTTTGTCCGGAAGGAGAAAGAGGACATAATTTCACAATACCCTGGCCACTTTCTAAAAGCCATTGTTATCAATGTACAGTCAACTGTATCCATACAGAGTTGGGAGGGGACGACCTTTTTTTCCGCCAAGGGTCATCTGGATATTTATGACATTATTTGCAGGCCATACAAAATTATCAACTTAAAAATCACCCTGTTATATTTGATAAAACATTTATTATATGATGAACATACTCCTAATGTGATGGTTGCCCTGGCTGGGCCAACCCAGATGATTTCGTGGGTCGCACACTCGTTGTTCCCCTACTAAATGTTCCCGCTCGCGTGAGAATCACAAATCAGCAATCATTCAACCTATGTGTGTACTGTGAATTCCCTGAACAACTGACACACGAAGCAACTTCAGTGACCCCAAAGGAATTCTCTACACTTCTGTCCAGCTCTTCCCTCACTCCAAGGATATACTCTTTGTTGCTATAGGCTAGTGTGTACCTTTTGTTTTTGTATTTTATACAGTGAGATCACATAGTACACTCTTGTTTATGTTTTTTACACTTATCAAGGGATTTTGAAATTCATCTATACTGTGGGGGAGCTGAAGCTCCTTTCTTTTTATTGCTGAATACTATCTCATTGGATGTATTTACCATAATTTGGCTTTTATTTTTACCTTCTCATAGACTTTTGGATTGTTTCCAGGTAGGAAATGTACAGGCCATTATATCAACATAGATTTTAATAGCCTTGGTACATACCAACAGTAAAATGGCTGGGTATGTGGTAGATTTATGTTTAATTTTTAAGTAATGGCCAAACTATTTTCCAAGGTGGCCATACCATTTTCCATTGCTACTAGGAGTAGAAAGTGTTCTGGCTGTTCCACCACCTTGACAACACCTGGTATCTACAGCCATCCTGATGAGTTTCTTGTATGGCACTATGGTTTCTGTCATTATACTTTGTAGTTTGCTGATGACTCCTGATGTTGAGTATCTTTTAAGGTGCTTTGTGGTAGTTTTTTTTTTTTTTTTTTGCTTCTCTGAAGAGCCCGCCAAATTCTTTTGCCCATTATAAATTGGACTATCTTCTCATTGAGCTGCAAAAGCTGCCCTTTTTTCGTATAAAAGTCTTTTGTAAGATATATGTTTGTAAGTATTTTCTCCCATTCTGTGGCTCAGCTGAAAACTTGATATATTTGAGCCCTCTGAATATCTTAATAGATTTGTTTGGGTCAAGTAATAATAATTAGTAACATCTGTTGCGTGTTCAACACTTAGTCCCTCTATGATAGAGAAGATGAAAGATGTGACTGTTCAGTCTCATGTGGGGAAAAAAAGGACAGGCAGAGTAGACAGAAGTGGAGATTTAGCAAAACCTGTGAGGTGCAAGTTCCTGGCTTCATTTCCCTTTGAGCCTGACCACACTTCCATTATTTCCATGGTAACACAAACTTTCTCATAAATCCTTCCTTTTGATGCACACTGTTCCTGGTTGAGTTGCTGTCTCACTCAGTTAAGACCCAGTTGGTACAACTCAGAAGCCTGTTGCGCCCTGGTGTCTTCCCCAGGGTTAAATTGGAGGGGCCTCTGCTTTTCAACAAAATTGCAGTGCGGCCCTATGAAGCCAAGTGAAAATGTAAGCAAAGATTATTTTAAAACTATGTCTGCATTTTAAACTAAAGAGATACTTAGGAAGTGGCATAAATGCTAAAGAATAAAGGAATATTGAGTATCATCACTGTGGTTTTTGAAACATCAAAATACACACCTAGATATATCATGCATAGTTGTGCTGTTTCCACTTCTGGCCTTTTCTTGCCTTTTATTATCATTATCACTAATTATAATTTTTGGCTGGGACCTTGGCTTTTTTGGATAAAGACTTGATTCTCAGCTCAGAGGATATAGATATAAAAACCTTTATTTCCACTGCTTCGGCCAACATTTGGAAAGATGAGCACCTGTCCCCTCCTACCTGTTTACATCAGGTCTTATTTACAAAGTCCGTAAAATATGTGCAGTTTGAACTTTGGTGTGCCAGGCAGGCTCTTAGCATCATGGTTGTATTTTCATCTTTCCAAACTTGTCTATCCCCTTCGCAGCAAACATTTTAAGGATTTAATACAATTTTCCTTACTTTTGCCATGTATGCCGCCAAGTGGTGATTTTGTAGAACTGCTTCCTTCAATTTCAAGGTAATAGAAAAAAATGAAGTTGCTTAGCAGTTAATTGTATGTTGATAATGTAGCAGTAGAGTACATAGCTGGGCCAGATCTGTAACCTAACTGGTAGCAAAAGTCACCTCGGAATTATTTGGGTACAAAACTTATACAAGTTATTTCCTTATGTACCTGGGGCTCAGGTCCAATTCCCCATAGGAGTCCAAGTGCATTTCATTATCCAGCTTCTGGGTCTATTCTGGGGGAAGCTCTTAAGCAAGAAGAATTTGCAAGCTGAGTATGGTTCATGCCTGTAATCCCAGCACTCAGGAGGATGAGGCAGGATTGCCAGTCCAAGACCAGCCTGGGCTACAGAGTAAGACACTGTCTCAAAAAAAAAAGAAGAAGAAGAAGAAGAAGAAGAAGAAGAAGAAGAAGAAGAAAAGAAAAGAAACGAAAAAAGAAAAAGCACGTGCATCTAAATTTAGGAGTCTTTACATTTTGCTGGGGTCTTATAACTCACCAGTGAAATTCCTTAACAAATTATCAGGAACTAGAACTAGGTGGCTTAAATACAAGAAATATATTTCCTGACAGTTTTGGAGCCTGCAAGTCTGAGGTCAGTGTAAGCAGAGTGGATTTCTTCTGGGGGCTGTGCAGAACGATCTGCTTGATACCTGTCCCCCGTCCTCCAGGGATGTCCTGGCAACCTTGGGTGGTCCTCGTCTGTGGACATGCCACACCAATATCTGTCTTTGTCTTCACATGTGCGTCCTTGTGTCAGTACTAAGTTATAAGATGTTGCATGAATTTCCTAAAGAGCCATAAAGGAAGCATCTGCCTTCGGGTTGAGAGGGAGCAACTGGACAAGCCCAGCGTCTAGGGGGGCTTGCTTTCCGAGTAGCGGTGAATTGCGGGCTACAGCGCTGCCAACCATCTTGTGCTAGGCTGTTGATTTCACAGAGCATTAATTAAAACAACAAAAGCAGGAAGGGTCCTTGGGAGAGTTGTATGTGTTCCATTCCTAACCTTGTCTTTGTTAAGAACCCTGCTGGTCTTGGCAAGCACTGTTCAGTCACGGTGGTGAATGATTTTATGCTGCAGATTGGCACGCAAACTCAGCACCTGGCAGATGACCACTGGACAGCTAACCAGGGGCCCAGTAAAAGCCATTATTTTCAGATGTTCTGAGGACAGTGCTAACTACATAAGACTTCGGGGTGACTGCTTTAGAATCATAAATACACTTAAGCTACTGACAGAGAAAGTACCTGGCATAAATAGAACGACATAACTTTTTCTAACAAGGAGGTTTTGTTTCCATTTGTTCACCACATGTTTTCATTCATTCACTAAATATTTTTTGAAAGCTCACTGTGTGCCAGGGCTTTGTTGGGCACTGTAATATCAATCTGGTTCAGTCATTGTACCCAAATATTTGCTCAAACAACAGTCTGGGAGTTGCTGTAAAAGCAGATTTCTTTTTAGATGAGATTAATTATTTTAAATCAATAGACTTTGGGGGAAGTAGCTTACCTCCCATAACATGGATGGGCCTCATTCAGCTGAAGGTCTTAGAAGGAAATAAAAATAAATAAATAAATAAAAAGCCTGAGCACCTCTGTGTCCATCCCCAGGAAGAAAGAGGTCTCTAGAACATCAGCTTTTCCATGAGTCTCCAGTCAGTGGCCAGCTCTGCAGATAACAAACTTGCCAGTGCCTACAATTTCATGAGCTACTTCCTAAAAATAAATCTCTCACACATTCTGTTGGTCTTGTTTTTTTTTTTTTTTCTGTAGAACCCCCACCGGTAGTGATAGACATTAGTGAACAAGCTATTCTCTTCATCAAATAAACACAGCCCTGAAATACTGTTTAAGAAATGTTGGCAAGTACTGCATGTAATGGGAGTGTATAGGAGGTGCTTTGGGAAATTTTGGGAGACTACAGAAAGTGAAGTCCAACTGGAGAACTGAAGGTGGCAGATGAAATCAAGATTAGCCAAGTTTAGGGACTGATGGTTGGGACCCGCAAATTGGGTTGAATAGAAAACATGCATTCTCAACAGAGGCATTACTACCCCCAGTGAACAGAAAATAAGTGTTTGATAAATGAAATAAATCTTTTATTGCAATGTAACCATCCAGCTGAATCCGATCTGACAGAAGGTTGTGTCTTAATTTGTTCATGAAAAGAGATGATTAGGAAAAGATGTTTAAAGATGATCCCTGGGGCGGTAGTCAAGAAAGTGGCTGAGAAACATGGGTGGAGAGACAGACAGTTGGGAAAGAGGTAAAATCACACGAGCCAAAAGTGAGAGAGAACAAAGAACACTGAAAAAGTAGTGTGTGTCTTGAGGCTTGAAACTGGGATGAAGGAGGAAGTGGAGAGAAGAGGTACTGGTGTAGATGCAGACTTTAAAGAAAATGAAAAAGGCACATTATGCTTTGTGTCTAAATCATCCCTTGCACACCTTCCTGGCTTTTGTAGTTATTAGCAGTCTCACACGAAGTGAATTACTATGATTGCAACATTGTTTCAGAGACAGGGAAGGACATTTATTAAAATAGTTTTTCCCCCTTGTCATTCTGGGACCCTTTGGTTTTTGAGGATCTGGAGCACCCCGTTCAGGTGGGACTGCATCTTGATGCTGTTCTACAAAGCGCTGTGAATCTGCATGTGATTCACTTCACTCAATTTAAAGATTAAAAATACAAAGTTGAAAAGGACATTTTTTTTGGTTCCATTATTGGGAATCGAATGAGAACAATGGTCTATTTAATAACCATAAGTGTTATGTTCCACCCAGTTTGAATTAAAATTACTTTAATATTCTATTATAAAAATTTTTGGGAAAAATTGCTCTCAGTCATTTTTTATTCCTACTAGGTTGTTATTAATAAACTCAATGCTAATTCAATACTTCGGAGAGATATAATATATATAATTTTAAGATCTAAAGAATGAAAAATTGTATGCTGAGGATAATTATAACTTCTGACATTGTCTGCCACAGCCTTAGCTTTCTTGGTTTAAGTAGGCCTTACCTATATTTCTAATATGCTTTTTTCTCATAATTATTATCTCTATTAGTGTGTGTCTGCAACATTTATGTTTACATTCCACTTGGGGAGTTGTTGTGTATACATATTGCATCTTAATTATTTTTGCCCCTTCCCCCCTCTCTAGTCTCCTGTCTCTTCCCATTCCTGAACTCCCTTTCCGTCTTCACAAAACCTGCCTCCTGTTTCCTATCATTTCTCTTTAGTTTTGCTCCTTAAATGATTTATATTTGAGGTTTCTTATATAAGACAAATTTGAGGTTTTTTCATATGAGATAATATTTAGCCTACTAATACACCTTAAGAGGCAGCATTCCAATAATACTTTTAGAAGGTATTGGGAAACTTTGTTTTATTGTTGTTGCTCTGTGTGTGTGTGTGTGTGCGTGCGTGCGTGCGTGCATGCGTGGTGGGGGGGGGGCACTGGGAATTGAACTGAGAGCCTTCACACTGGGCTACGACCCCAGACCTTTCTAAGTTTCTAAGTTGCCCAGGCTGGAGGCTGCCACTTGCATTCTTCCATCTCAGCCTCCCAGAGTGCTAGGATAACGGGTGTGCACCATCGTGTTCAGACAGAAGATGATAATCCTGTCTACGAATTCCACAGTCACACTATGGATTCAAATTCCTGGCTAATCCCATTTAGGCTTGAATGTTACTGTTTTTATGAACTTGGGCAGATGTGAAAAGTCATGTGTTCTTAATCCTCCCTGTGCCACACTTCCATCCTATGTAAGTACGTCTTGCTGTGCATGTTAGCTGAGTTAATTATATGAAACGTATAGAACAACATCTGGTACATACTGGTCAATAATATTACCTATTATTATTTGGAAACTCTTAGTAAGTGCTCTTTTTTTAACACGGGTTCTCACTCTGCAATCCAGGCTGGTCCTGAACTCACTATGGAGCCCAGGATGGCCTCAAACTCACGGCATTCCGAATGCTGGGATTGTGGGCGTGTGCCACCACATCCAATTTATGTGGTGCTGGGGAATAAAACTCAACCACTGTGCTATTCCTCCAACCCATGAATAGTTTTAAACCATTTGTTAATGCTTCTTGTGTGCAATACAAGGAACTTACTTTCTTGCAAAAATTTTGACTTCCTTCAAAGCATGGCTGAAGAAAGCTTGTTTTGTCAGTGGGCTTTTTAAAAAGTACTATTCTTGTTCTCTTCAGTACATTTCAGTCTCTTACATTAACTTTTCGTGTTAAGATGACATTTGTGGCGATAGGTGTAAACATGAACAAAAATCTTTCTGTGGAACAGCAGGTAGGAGATGGATCTTCCTGAGATTTTTGTATTCCACTCTAGAACTTACCTCTGTGCTACTACTATTTATAGATGACATTAAGAAAAAGAAAAACCTGTGATTTACTGACCTTTCCAAATTTGAATTAGAAAGGGTTGGTTTTTTTTTTCATCTTTCAATACTTATATCTTTCAGAAGATGTCTTTGAAATTCAGAAATGCAAAACGCATCAAAGGACTTGATAGCAATGTATGGTGAGTATCTTGAAAGAAACAGTAATAATTTGGTGATGTTTCCTAAATACTTGTATAACCTTAGATGGGAATTTTTACACTTATCCACAGTCCAAAAATAAAGCCACTCATTTAATTTAGTTGATGCCATCATGGAATTTACCTTCTAATTCATTAATTTTCTCATTAGTTTTGCTCTCTAACAAGAGAATACAGCAGCAGTTAGAAGTGATTGAAAATATATATATATATTTAACCACACATATATCATAGAATATGTACTTAAGCCAGAGGCATTATGGAATTGTGGTGTGTAAGGGACATTAAGTCCATCAACTTAGCTGTCATTTTGTTATGCATACTGATTCATGAGTGGTATTTTGAGTTTCTCATTTGCATTATTCGAGATTGAACCCAGGTCCTTTATACTGCACTATATCCCTAGCCCTGTCTTATTTCTTATTTTGAGAGACTGTCTTGCTAAGATGCTCAGGCTGGACTTGAACTCATGATCCTCTGGCTTAAACCTTCCAGAGGGCTGGGATTAAAGGTATGGACTGCCATGCTAAATCAGTGGGTGATACAATTTTTGTTGGAAACTCATAATTAGTAAGGCCAAACTATGTCTTCTTTTTCAATTATATAATAAGACCATGCCATTAAAAAAAGCAAACTTTATAGTACTTATTGATACAGTCTTTTGTTTTGTTTTTAAATTTTAGGATTGAATTTACCAAGTTGGCTGCAGATCCCTCTGTTGTGAATCTTGGCCAGGGCCTTCCAGATATATCACCTCCTACATATGTAAAAGAAGAATTATCAAAGGTTGCACTAACTGATAACCTGAATCAGTACACACGAGGCTTTGTAAGTACATTAGGAACTTAAGGGGCATGTGCTTAAATTTTATATTCGGTTGTGCATATGCATACTTCTATTACTCAGATGTAATTGACTTTCTAGGATCAACTATTCCAACTCGATTAACCACAGGAACTCTCTCCATTGCTTTATCTCTAGGATGAGGCTTTCCTAGCACACAACCCCTCTCCAGTTCTGTTTTTGATCCTTACTTCACTATTGTTTGTGATGTGATCTTAGAACAGCAAAGAAAACTATTCATTTGAAATATGCCTTTTCTCATTAACGCTTAAGCAGTCCGAATGTTGGCCTCTTAATGTGCTTCCATCCCAAGTTATTTTCTTCCTTGGTAGCCCACTTCAACACTTGTTTCATCCACCTGTGATTGTTACCAGCCACTTAGAGGGGGGTGAGAACTAGTGCAAGCACTTTCCAGGCCCCGAAGTTAACTTCTTACCTGACTCTCCAAGTGGGACCAAGAAGCACCTGTCAGTTCTTAAAGAAGAAAGCCTTGGTTTTCTTCCATTTATGTGGCAAAGCAAATGGCGGCTCTTGTGGCCTTGTTTTCAGATGGTGCTGAAACCACCCTGCCTGTTCTAGAATAAAGGTGATCATAAGAAGAGAAACACAGTGAAAACCAGACCAGATGAGTGCCCCAGAACAGATCAGCAGATCTGTTTCCAGATGCCTGGAAATATTTCCTATCACTGAATTTCTTTGCATGCTGAACAGTGCCCAGGGACTGAGTTCCTATGGTCAGGCTGGCCCCACAGTGAGGGTTTTTGCTTCACCCACAGAGCATTGAGTGACAAAACAACCTTAAAGGGCAGGTCCTCGTTGCTAAGGATTCCTGGGGATGCCTCCCAGTGTGACCCCAGGCTTTCCTTTTTATCTATCAAGCCTTTGCCTGTTGATACCAAGATTAGAAAACAAGGAGAACTACAAGGATGCAGAGACACCAGCTCAGCTGCTGGAGCGTCCCTAAAGTCCCCACCATGGGTTTCACTCAGCACCTTTTCCCAAGTCCTGCCCTCAGAAAACTGGGCCTGGAGGGGCCATGGCTCCTTGGAGTCAGGACTGTGTTCTTGGGTAGCAATCTCCAGGGCCACTTACAGGCTAAGTGCCTAGGTTTATTTGCTCACCACTGACCAGATCAAGGAAGACCATTTATTATGATAAATAGGGCAAAGGATTCTATTCAAAGCAACTTTGAGGGAAAGGGGCAGCCAGACTTCCAATCTCCACCCTCCCTGTATAAAAACGTGAAGGAGGCTTACAGAGAGGGGAGCAGAAAGTGGGGGGGGGGGGGGGGGGGGGGGGGGGGGGGGGGGGGGGGGGGGGGGGTTGCAGTGTAGTGCCCAGTTTGTGAACCAGCTTTAGATCTCTTGGAATGAGCTTACAAAACAGCCTCCTGGTTGAGGAGGTCACAAGTTGTCAGAAGTTTCTACCTCTTGCCCTCTGACTTGCCTTTGCGTTTGCGTATCTTACACGGCGGAGGGGTGGGGGGCGTGGGGGGGGGGGGCGAGGCGGGCTTGTCAGAAGTCTCCAACCTCCTGCCCCCGCACCTCCTGGCTTCTGTTAGAGGGAGGGAGAGTTGTCATGTATTTAAGTTTAAAACTCCAAGATGAAATGCCTAGGATGTTCAGCTATGTCTTAGATTAAAGTATGTTTCTTAATTGTGGACATGTCTGTTATACCTAAAAGCCATGCAGTTGTCAAATGGCTTAGCATTTGGCTTTTCCTATTGCAGTGGTGTGGAAAACAGAAAGATAGAATGGGAGGAGACCTGATTTTTTGTCTTCACTAATCTAACTGCAAACATCCCTAGGGAGCCTTGGTACTAATGAGGTAAAGCAGTAAGACTGAGCGTATCCTGTTTTGGTGGGTGGGAACCCCGCATTCCAGGAACTCTCGCTCTTTGACCCACCCTGCAGAACTGCCCCTGACAAATTAGTTCACCCTGAGTAAAAATACTTCTGTTTGCCATTGGTCCAATAATTTTACTGCAAATGATCAGATTTCAGTTGAGTAGGTTGTATATGCCCATAATTCAAGGTACTAGGGAGACTGAGGCAGGAGGACTACAAGTTTGAGTCCAGACTGGAAACTTCGTGTGGTATACATACACACATGCACATACGTAGGCATTCCTGATCCTGAGTCAAAATCAAAAAAAAAGAAAAAAAAAATTAGGAAGGGGGATGTAGCTCATTGTGAAGGATATGAGCTCAATCCCGGTACCACTAGATATATATTTCTATGTACTGAAAGTGAAAGTTGGAAAGTAAAACTTATAGAATATCGATTATAACAGCACTCAAACATGAAATATTGAGAACTAAATTTAATATATATATGTACAAGGTCTGTACACTGAAAGCCATAAAACACTACTGAAAGTGAACAACAAAATAATCCAATTTAAAAATGAACAGTCTGAATGCATATTTTTAAAAAGGAAAGGCCAACAAGTATATAGAAAAATGATGATTATTGAATAATCAGAAAAATGTCAATGAAAACCACAATAAGGAATCATCCCAGTCTGAAAGCTATGATCAAAGAGGCAAAAATAACACACTATTCAGAATTGAGAATGAGAAGAAAAAAAATGGTTAATAATAATGTAAATTAGTGCACCCTTTATGAAAAATGGTAGATTCCTCAAAATAGGTAAAAGTGGATCTTCCATATAATACAGGTATTTCATTTATGAGTATATATATCCAAAAAATGAAATCAGCAGATCAATAAGATACCTGAGGTAACTGCAATATTATTCACAGTAGCCACAATGTAGGAACAATCTGAAAGCCCATCAACAGATAAATGAATTAAGAAAATCTGACATATTTTCTTGATAGAATATTAGTCAGCCTTTAAATGAATGAAATGGAGGACTGTTGCTTGTTTTTGTTGCCTTTTATACTTTGTTTTATTTGGTTTGGAAGTTTTGTTATTGTTTTTGCAGTACGGTATATTGAACCCAGGAAGTGCTGAGGTACATCCCTAGCCCTTTATAGTTTTATTTTGAAATAAGGTTTTATACTAAGTTTCCCAGTCTGGCCTCAAACTTGCAGTCCTCCTGCCTCAGTCTCCCTAGTAGCTGGAATTATGGGCATGTACAACCATATTTGACTGAAATCTGGTCATTTGCAGTAAAATTTTTGGAACCAATGGCAAATAGAAGTCTATTTGCTCAGGGTGAACTAATTTGTCAGGGTATTTGAAGTAAAACTAATGTTGTGAGTAAAAGTCCTGTAAGCACTAAACTGAGACTGCAAAGTGTCCCCAAAAATAACCACATCCAGAAAAAAAAAATTACCAAACTTTTGGAATATCCTGTAAAGGCTAAGAAAAGGAAAGAGAAGGAGAGAGAAGGATTGAACAGTAGATACCAAAACACAGATAGAATGTTTTGCAGAACAGCAGTGTGGTTATGCAAAGAATCAGAAATCTCAAAAGAGAAGGCTGGCTGGCTGGCTGGCTAGCTGGCTGGTTTCTTACTCGCTTGCTTGCAGTGCATGGATTGAACCCGAGGCTTGCACATGCTAGGCAAGCATTCTACCACTGAATTGCATCCCCATTCTGGGTGGAGTTTTTTAGGGTTTGTTGTTGCTGTTGTTATTGTTTTAGGTTGTTGTTGCTTGCTGTTGAGACAGGATCTTGCTCTGTAGTCCAGTCTGGTCTTGAACTCACTGTGTATCCCAGGCTGCCCTCAAACTCACAATAATCCTCCTGTCTCAGCTTCCCTTCTCGAGTGCTGGATTACAGTCATGGGCCACCATGCCCAGCTGGTTTTGATGTGGAGGTGGGGACTCGGTTGGAGGACCTCACCTCCATTCTGAAAATGAGTATTTTAAATGAGAGAATCCTTACTGGTGTGACACTTTGGACATCTATGTGATCCTTAGGAAACAGCTGTCATCTGTAACTACTGCTCTCTTGGTTAATTCAGAGGTTTTATTTACTATTAACTGGGGAATGGACTTACTATTAAAAATTTACTAGAAGTATATTCAAGTCAAATACTTTAAAAATTCTCTATTTAGAAGAAAGTGTTTATCATTGGCCAGTCTTCATAAGCATATAAGGAGCCTTCTAAAGGTAAGAAAGAAAATTTAATATATTGCCATTAAAACATCCAAATTTTTAGAAATTATGGTAATGCACACCTGAACTTGAGGGAAGAGAATTGCAAATTTGAGGCCATCTTGCACTACCTAATGAGACCCTCCCTATCTCAAAAAAAGAATTACAAAAATCAAACACAAATTCTCTAAATTTTAAAATTTTAGGGCCATATTACCTCAAACAGCTAGGTTCAGAGCTAGGGGTATGCTCAGCAGTTAGAACACTAGCCTAGCAAGCCCCCAGGCCCAGGGTTCAGTTCTCCAGAACCACATAAGCTGGATGTGATAGTGTACACCTGTAATCCCAGTACTGGGGAGGCTGAGTCAAGAAGATTTTCTGATGAGTTCAAGGTCAGCCTGGGCTCCATAGTGAGTTCAGGACCAGCCTGAACTACAGAATGAGACCCTGCTTAAAAAAAAAAAAATAGTTTCTATAATCAAATACACAGGTTTTTCTTTTTTTCTTTTTTAAATCCAATAGGGTCATCCGTCACTTGTGAAAGCTCTGTCCTGCCTATATGAAAAAGTTTATCAAAAACCAGTTGATCCAAATAAAGAAATCCTTGTGACCGTGGGAGCATATGGATCCCTTTTCAATGCCATTCAAGGGTTAATTGATGAAGGAGATGAGGTAAGTATATTAGCACTGTTATAATACCTTTCATAACTACATTCATCATTATTCACCTCACCTTTGAATCTTTTACTTATTTTTTATTCTTTTATTTTAGAGGTCCAGTGCACTTAACTAAAAGTTCACAAACTTCCCTGTAACTACAACCCCGATAAAGATCCTGGGCCTTTGCAGCACTCAAAGTCTCTGTAATTCCCCTTCTGCGTCTATATCCGCCCAGGTGTAACGCTGTTTTCTCTGCTGTCTCCATAGATTTAACCGCACCACTCTTTAACTGGATCTAAATAGAATCATGCTGTTATTACCCCTGGGTCTGGCTTCTCTCATCATCCTTAGGCTGTGTGCTTCATGAGCTTTGCTGCACTAGGTTACTCTTATTTTGCAGTCTGTTTAAATAGGAGTAGATTGAATGCACAGGGAAGAGTCCTTTGTTTTCATGGCTAAAATGACCTTTGGTCTGAACTCTATCAATAAGTATTTTGTCAATGGTTTTTTGTATTCAGTATGATGTTAGTAGTACAGGGTGAGGATACATAGGAAGGAAGGAAGGAGTTTCTGACTGCCAGGTACAGCTGTGGTACAGGGGCTGCAGCTCAGTGGTTAGAGTGTTTGCTTAGCAAGCTCAAGACCCTGAGTTGAATTCTCCAGCCCCACATAAACCAGACATGGTGGCACATTCCTGTAATTCAGCACTTGGGAGCCTGAGGCAGGCGGATTTGCTGTGTGGCAAAGGCCAGCCTAGGCTACAGGACCAGGCTGTCCTACGGAATGGGACACTGTCTCAAAAAGAAAAACAAGAAATGCCCTATCCCAGGTGTCCCACTGTCGTTTAACACTCCAGCTTTACTATTGACTGAGCTCTTTCATTCATTCAGAATTTACTGAGCATCTATAGAATAAGCACTGGGAAAAGATTTCAGAAAGACAGTTCCTATGCAGAAGGGGTTCCTCCCTCCTGTGGAGCCCCTAAGCTACATTTTATATAGTAGAGGGGCCAGATCTGCAGATGGATTAAGGGGAATGCTATGTGTCAGTCAGTGGTGAACAGAAAATTCGTGATGAATAAAGGAGGGGGCATCAACTCTGCTGAAATAGGTCTGGAAAGTTCCAGAGAGGCGTTATCCTCAAGCTGCGTGTGAAATATGAATACGGATCCTGGTCTATACTGCGTTTTCTCTGGACTCCTGCAGTCCCGTATCATGTCATCTTTATAAAAGATGCCACTACTGTGGCGCTCCTCCTTTACGTCTGAAATTCCCTTTGCTGTAGCAGACAGTGATTCATGTAAGAAGCCATGTGAAAGACTCCTGTCACCTGTTCATGTCCATAGTCTCTTTGAATCCCGTAACGCAGTTGGAGTTCCATCTCATGTTTTGGTGTCAGTCCTGTGCCGCTCCCTCTTCTCTGCTGCTCAGGGGTCCATGGCTGGCCCGCTTCCTTCTTTTCTTCTTCCTTCCCTGGTCACTTCACCGTCTATTTAGAAGTCACTTGCGTGGCATTTTCTTTTCTATCGCTGGATCTTACTTTCTCCCTAGTGTGTTACCATCTGACATTCTCTAACTTACTGACTTGTGTCTTCACGCATTGTGAAGTCATTCTAAGTAGACTCTCAGTTCCAGGAGAACTCGTTTTTGCTGTACGGCCTGCACCTAAAGCCGTGATGCCCACTAAGTACTCTCCAGAAAGGAGTGGGAGACTTGGCTCCTTATGAAAATGAGGAAGTGCAGGTGAAGGGCGTCAGGGGAGCTCTTCCCGCCAAGCCTCGCACTTCTCCTGGGTGTTTCCCTTTATGGAGCTCTCCCATTGCACTGGGCACCTGCTTCCCACCGGGTTGCACAGATCGGTCCTTTTAGTCCCTGAGAACCTCCCAGATGAAGCCCGTACAGTCTGCTTGAAGCGAGAATCCAGCCTCCACGGTTCCCGGCTTGTCCCATTGCTCTTAGTGGGCACTCAAGCGGTTTTTAGGAGCTATGAGTCCCATTATAAAGGCACCCAGTAGGCATTTTACATCCTACGTAATGCAAAAAGCCAGGCCCAGTGGTGTGCAGGCCTATAATCTAGGCACTCTGGGAGGCTGGGCTAGAAGGGTCACAGGCTCAAGCCCAGCCTGACTAATTTCGCAACTTAGCAAGACCCTGTTTCAAAAATTAAAAAATACCAAATGGGTTGGTGATGTAGCTCAGTGCAAAGGCCCTGGGTTCCATCCTGATTAGAAAAAAAAAAAAAAAAACAGTAAACAGTCCACATTTTAAAAACTAATTGGGTACTAGTAAATGTAACCAACAAAAAGTTAAATAAGACTAGTGTAGTAAATGTATTAATATGAAATTACATATTATTATCAGATTTTTCACTATGCGGGGATAAATGTACATGCTGATCAAAAGAAAGAGTGTACTTAAAATTTTTACTGCAGCAAAAGACAAATTGTCATTAATCCTCTTCAAGATAGACCCTCTCGTTTCAAAGAGACTTTTCTCATTGTTCCACATTGTTTCTTTTTTCCTTTTCCTTTTTAAAAAAAATTTATTGAAGTAGTGTCTCACTTGGTAGTCCAGGCTAGTCCTGAACTCATTACATAGCCCATGCTGGCCTGGAACTCGGGGTAATCCTACTGCCTCAGCCTCCCAGGTTCTGGGATTAAAGGCATGTGCCACCACACACAGCTCATTTTATGGGGTGCTGGGAAATGGAACTCAGAGCTCTTGGCGTGCCAGGCAAGAGCTCTGTCCTCTGAGCTACGTCCCAGCCTTCTGTTACTTTTGGAAGCCATTCTGGAAGTCCTCCGTCACTGTCTTTGCGAGGCAATACAAACATAGGGAACATGGCTGTGGAGCGCCAGGCAGTGGAAACAGGCTCTTAAAATGCCTTACACTGTATCCTCACCCACCTGTTCGCCACGTCAGTCACTGTGTGGCTAGCGCTTCCCCTGGGTCAGAGTAACTGGAAGGTCCATGTTTTGAATCACTTCAGGACCTCGAAGCAGCCATGGCAGCATGGTAAGCAGCAACCGGGTGAGTGAGTTCCAGGTGAGGAGGGAGCATCGTGAAGGGAATTAATGGCAACGTGACTTGCACTGCATTTTTTTTTTTTTTAATTTTAAAGAAAGTGGGACTGCGGGGGCTGGGGGGGTAACTCAGCATTTAAGGTACCTGCCAGGTCCAAAGCTCTGGGTTCAGTTCCCTAACACATATAAACTGGCTATGGTGCACATGCACAGAATACTCAAGTCCACTGTCAACATCATCTATGACATATGCATAGCAATAAAATAAGGGAAAAAATAAGTAAACTGGGGATGGTGGCCCATGCCTGTAATCCCAGAATTCAGGAGGCTAAGGCAGTAGGATTGCTGTGTGTTTGAGACCATCCTGGGCTGCATTGTGAGTTCAGGAACAGCCTGAACTCAGCAAATCCTGTCTCTACATAAATAAATAAGATAAAAAAGATAAAGAATGTGAAGACACATCATAATGTTTTTATGAACCTGCCTTTCATTGGATGGCACTCCTCAGCAGCAGCCACCATATGTTATATATAAATTTATATAATATATAATACATTAACATTTATAATATAATAAAATTATGGGGTATTGCAGTCCATGCCCAGAGCTTTTCCCAATGAGCTACATCCCCAACCCACGTTTTAGTCTTGATTCTGAGACAAGGTCTCAGAGCTGCTTATTTCTTATCCCAGCTCATAAAACCAAAAGAGCCTCTGGAATTGCTGCAAAATGCAGGAAGGATGGAATGAGTATGTTCAGACACACACACACACACACACACACACACACACACACCCATCCATAAAAATGTTTATATCTTCAATCTAGAGGTAGCAATCACTGATTTGTACAACTACTTAAAAATAGAGAACTGTATATTCACACAGCATTGTAATACAAGCAAACAGTAAGAAAATTATTCCTAACTTCAGTATACTATCATTAAAATAATATGAAAAGTATGTGCGCATGAAAATCTCATGAAACACTGCTAGGTTTTAAAAAGGTAAAAAAAAGTATAACTGAATATATATGATGGCTATCAATGATGGGTTCAAATTCACCTTATAGAAAAACAAAAAAAAGTAGGGGTGCTAGCAGAAGGTTGCTGGTTGGTGTAGCCCGTGACTGGTCTGGCTGGACTGGCCATTCACCTGAAGTCCCAGCCAGAGGGATGTGGAGAGAAACTTGGGCGGGCCAAGGAACAGGAAGTGTTTCCCAAAGACTAGGGAACAAGACAGATTTCAGATAGGAGGCGCTGAGGGAAATTGTGGGTGTCAGACAAGAAGAACAGCACCCTGGCTGGCATTCTTGCACTTACTTTTTTTTTATGGCTGCTCTGAGGAGAAATATTTTTTCTCCTAGAACAGTGAATGTAAGTTAGCACTCCACGGTAGCCAGCACTGCCGTGTCCTCTTTCCCCACAGCCCTGATTCTATCACTGATATATCCATTATATTCTACACTGTATCTTCTAGCTTGAGATATAAATAATTTTTTAATGCTTTTGGTAACAAGAGCCCTTTGAAAATATGATGGAAGGTGTGGACTTCTTCCCCTATAAATCTGCCTCTTACCTGTGCACATATAAGAATTTACATTTCCAGGGCTGGAGGTGTAGCTCAGCAGTTAAGGCCCTGAGTTCAATTCCCCAGCACCACATAATCTGGTTGTGGTGGCACACACCTGTAACCCTACCATTCAGAAGGTTGAGGCAGGAGGATGGCCGTGTATCTGAGGGCAGCCTGGGTTACATCACGAGTTCAGGATCAGCCTGAACTTAGCAAGACCGTGTCTCAACAAAAGACTACAATTTCAAGAACATCCACTATAAGCCCATCCATAGAGCTCACCAAAAGTGTAATTTAGATTTTTTGGGCAGGTTCAGGTTTTCTGTTTTGTTTTGCTTGTTTTGTTTTATACCATTGGGGATAAAACCCAGGACATTCATACTGTTATATCCCCAGCCCCTTTGGAGGGTAAGAAGGTTGTTGCTGTTTTGGGACTGCTTCCTAAGTTGTCTGCACTGGGCTTGAACTTGTGACCTTCCTCCCTTAGCTTCCCAGAGTGCTGAGATTACGGGCCTGTGCCACCAGATCTGGTGTTTTGGTCCTGGTGTTTAAGTCCAAGGTCTCCCATTCAGATACTAGTCCATGAGGGGAAGGCCTGCCATTTTTATTGCTGCATTTCAACACCTAATATAATCCATTGCTCCTAGGAAGCCCACCATATATGTGAAGTGAATTCATAGTTATGTGTTGTATTCCCGAATGTTTTGATTTCAGGTCATAATAATGGTGCCTTTCTATGACTGTTATGAGCCCATGGTGAGAATGGCTGGAGCAACACCTGTTTACATCCCCCTAAGATCTGTAAGTTTGCCAGTCAATCTGTGTGCTTTATGGATTTTTAAAAATACCGATTAACTTAGTCATGAGTGAAGGTTCTAAGTCTTTTCAAAATGATACATGGAGGGGAATTCCACAGCCTTCTGTTCACCGTATAGTGTCAGACATGGTAGCCACACTTAGAGCCAGACTCTGGGAAGGAGCACAGACACTCTAGCAGCTGCCTGTGGCGACAGGGTGCATTTCTCCATTTAACAAGCGTGAGCGTAAGACTCGGGTCCTCACAGGCTTTCACGTCAGAACTAAACCGAGTTATTTTTCTATCTGTTAGTCATTAATTCAGTGACTTTTGCCATGCCTTTCTTTAGGTTTTTCTTCATTAAGTTACTTATTTGTAAGGTAATAATTGTAATTTCTCTAAGTAACATCTTTATGTTTCATGCTTAGAAACCTGTTGATGGGAAAAAATGGTCTAGTTCTGACTGGACAATTGATGCTCAAGAACTCGAAAGTAAATTTAATTCTAACACCAAAGCCATAATCCTGAACACTCCGCACAACCCTCTAGGCAAGGTAAAGGAGTTCATCTCTTTATGTGGGCTGAGCCCTGTTTTTTGCTGACATGCTGTGTAATGACTGGCTGTGCTCTCTCCTTCAATGTGTGTAGGTGTACACCAAAGAGGAACTCCAAGTCATTGCTGACCTGTGCGTCAAATACGACACACTCTGCATCAGTGACGAGGTGTATGAGTGGCTTGTGTATACTGGAAATAAGCATTTAAAAATAGGTACTGACTATTGCGTAAAGTCACAAATCTAAGTATGTGTGGCAGAACTGATTGGAAAGGATCCCAGGCCAGCTTTAAAGTAGTCCTTCTAATTGGTATGTGCGTGAGCACTTAGGAATATTTCATTGAATGATGCTTGGGTGGAGTGATTACCTGTATGCGCTTGGAGGCTTGAAAGGCACATGGAACAAACTTAGAGGAAGTCACTCTCTCTGAAACTGTAAAGCCAGTGGGGTGTTACTTTGCCCCATCTCCATGGCCTCTTATAAGACTTCCGCTAATCCTTGGTGAATAAGATAAAGGGAGCATAATTGTTCCAGAGTGGCAAGGTGTCTTAGTTACTTTCTCATCACTGTGACTTAATACTCAACATCCATAACTTAGGAAGGGAAGATTTTCAGCAGATTTCAATCTGTTCATGGATGGGCAACTGGAAAATGGTGGAATTATCTGGAGGGGCCACAGCTACAGCTAGACCTTCCCTGGGGACAGAGATCCTCACAACATGGTGAAACAGAGACTAGGAGAAAGGGCAGAACCAGCACACATGCCTCTGAGTTCTAAGTATCCGCCCCTTCCAGCCAGGTCCCCCTCCCAACCCTACACAGTATCAATAGGAACATGAGACTTCTGGGGACACTCCAGATCCAAATCACCACAAAAGGCAATAGGAAGAAACCACAAGGACAGTATACTGTTACCACCCCATCCTTATCTGAGATTTTGCAATTACTAGTAGGACATTTTTAAAACACTACTGGTTTCTAGTGTGGCCATCCTTGTATCAATAACTGTAAGAATTACAGGCTTGGCTGGAACTTTGGGTTTTGGTACCTGCCCTTCCTTTGCCTAGATGGCCTGGACTATCTCTGGGCACGGTGACACCCTGCTTCTCGTTTTACCTCCAATTATAAGTCAGCATCCTATACATGGTGACTTTGTGGTTATTCAGACTGGCCCCAGGCTTGCTTAGTTTGCCTGGTATTCCCAGGCACGAGAAGGCTGCTATGTGTCATTCAGCAAGTGTGTGTGTTGGTTACAGCTTCGTTCAAACATAGCTGCTGGTGCTACTGGCCCAGGAGACACTAAGGGGTGACACTAAAAGGCACAGGGTTCCTTGTGGGATGGAAACGTTGACCTCAGGCTGATTGCACTGATAGCCCAAAATGGTGGGTATACTAAAAACCACCAGATTGGACGCTTGCAGTGGCTGGGTTATATCATAAGGGGTTTACATCTCAATAAAATTGTGAGCAAAAACACACACATAGGTTACTGGGCTGCCGCCAGGGTTTCTGCTTAGGGTAGGTCTGCAAGTTTCTCACTCCCTTGGTCTGGAAAGGGGCTCCACAGTTTCCCTTTCTTACAGGTCCCCAGTGATGCTGACACTGCTGACATTTTTAAAGTTCTCCTCTCCTAGGAAGCTTGGGGAAACAGACTCATAAAATAGGCAGAATACAGAGTGGGTGCCGCTCAACAGGACCACAGCCACAGCCACGTCACAGGACCATTGAGTTGAACACGTAGTTGTTATAGAACTGAGCACCGCAAGCCACCGTTCCTGGACACCTGCCCTGGCACCTCCCTGGGGCTGCTGACTGGTGCCACTCCTGCCCCTGGAATAATTTTTTCCACTTGAAATATTAAATCTATTTGCATATTTTGATACACCATTGCTGTGTTTAAAAACACTGCCCCATGGTTTACAACTGAGTTTAGGATTGTCTTTTTAAAAATTTATTGGAGCCTCACATAGCGATGCATGCCTGTAATCTCAACCTTTAGAGAGGCTGAGGCAGGAGGACTACAAATTGGAGCCTAGCCTAGACAACTTAGTGAGACAATATCTCAAAATTTAAATCTTTTTCTTTCAAAGCTGAGAATGTAATTCAGTGTTCAGTGCCCTGGATTCAAAAGACAAAACAGAAAATGAAAAGAAAAAATTGTATTGACCATACTAGCTACATTGTAATTAACACATTTATTTTCATTGAACGTATGTACTTGTTACATTTTTAGATTACATGAAATGCAGATTGATTGGAAAGCGAGTATTTAACCTTTTTTCTTCCCCTTTTCAGCCACTTTCCCAGGTATGTGGGATAGAACACTAACAATAGGAAGTGCTGGGAAGACGTTCAGTGTGACTGGATGGAAGGTAAGGGAGCTGAGGAGATAGTTGCAGCTGGAGATGGAGCTCAGTGGGCGAGGGTGTGTTTAGCATGTGAGGGGCCCTGGTTCAATCCTCCGCATGGCTTCTGCCAAGAAAGTCATTGCTTAAAAATGTGCATGTGATTAAAAAGTGAAAAAAAGTGTGCATGTATATACAATGTTTTATGTTTTAAGTGCACAAATGGATAACAGGTAGAGGTCAGAGAGAAGCAAACATTCATGCATGCATTAAAGTTTACACTGCCCTTCATGCTAATACTTATTCACTTAGCTTTCATGGTGAGGTTCCGTTTTTTGAGATCTATTTAAAAGTAAGAAAAAAATTTTATTTTATGGCTGAACCACTAGTCATACTTGTTTTCTTTACAAAGAATATTCATAGTAGTACAAAAGAAGGAAAAGTAACAATAGTTGGTATTTTGGCACTTGGCTATTTGCCATAGACTAAGTTTTACGGACTCTAATGTATTTCGTTCTCATAACCACATCCTATGATGGGTACAGTTATTTTCCCTGTATTATAGATGATAGAACTAAAACACAGAAAACTTCTGGGTCTTAAATAGAGTGCAGTGGTAATAAACTGAAGCCAGAGTAGGTCCGTGCTGACAGCTTACACACGCCATCGCTGTGCTGTGCATTGTAGTAACACGCATCCAGCTGGAAGTCAGCGCTTTCCCAGCCTCACCTCCGCGAACGCAGGTGGCCGAGATGCAGACAGCACCAAAAGGAGGCCCACAGAATCACAAATCTGGATGTTTTAATTATGGAAACTATTGGGCTCTTGATCACTCACAGTTATGTGTCTGTAATTCAAACAAGATCTGCTACTGCCTTTTCTTCCTCCAGAATATTAGAAGTAGCAAATTAGAAGGGAAACAAGACTCATAATGGCCACAGGCTCTGCCTAACTTCCAGAAGCAGAGCTTAGGGCTGGGGGCTTAGCTCAGCAGTTAAGGCACCTGCCTAGCAATCACAAGGCCCTGGGTTTGATCCCCCAGCACCACATACTAGCTGGGTGTGGTGGCACACACCAGCATTGGGAAGGCTGAGGCAGGAGGATTTGTCAATTCATAGTCAATTCAGGACCAGCCTGAACTACAGAGCAAGAACTTGTCTGCAAACTAGCAAACAAAAAAGGAAAACAAAGCACAAGACTCTGGGTTTGACTTCCAGTACCATATAATAGCTGGGTGTGAGGGTGCATGCCTATAATCCTATTTGTTTTGGGAAGTTTTTTTGAAATCTAATTTCATCTTCTTCTTTTGCAGCTTGGCTGGACCATTGGTCCTAATCATTTGATAAAACATTTACAGACAGTTCAACAGAACTCTGTTTACACTTGTGCAACTCCTTTGCAGGTAGGTGTTCTGACGACATGGGGTAGAGCAGGACGGTGTTGCTGGTATGTCATGTTTAAATTTGGTTAGCTCTTCCCTTCGTGTCTTCTAGCGTGTTCTGGGAACACAGGAGCAGACACACATTAGCTACTATTTTGTTTTGTTTTGCACAGTCATACCTTAGTACTCACCTTCTTTAAAACTCATTAAATTTGTTACTTAATGCATTTTGACATGAAGAGTTTGTCCTGAAACTCATTTACTTGAGGAATAAGCTAGATCTCTTCAGTGTCAACTGCCTTACGACTCACTGCTCTTCCCAGCTAAAACAATCTGCTCGGTGTTTGCCATTTTTGATACTTATCACTTCTGCTGGACCCAGTTAACAATGAGGACGTTGGTACTGCTCTGTCAGGTACCACACTTTACTGGTAGGAATACCAAGTAAATTGGGAATAGCAATATTACAGGTATGTGAGAGAGCAGTCCGTTTTCTGAGAGTTTATCCTGAAATCATATGTCTGTATGTAAGAGATTATGTATATCTCTAGTTATTTTTTTTGCTGATAGTTGATATAGTACTGTTATCCATCTATAGACAATACGCTAAATAAACTATGGCCCAATATTAAAATATTATATGAATCTATTTTTGCCTATTGGTGCTATAGCAAATTGCCACAAATTTAGTGACTTAAAACTACACAAACATTTCATAGTTCTGAACATCAAATTGTGTCTAAAAGAGCTAAAATCAAGGTATTAGCACTGCTAGGTTCCCTCCAGAGTCTAGGAAAGAATAAATTCCTCCCTTTCTAGCTTCTAGAGCTGGGCTCCTGGTCACATAACTGCCTTCCACAACACATCCCTCTTAAGTCAGCTGCCTCTGTTTCCCTTACAAGGACCCTTGTGATTACCTTGGGTCTGCTGTATAATCTACTTATCTGAAGATATGCAGTTTAAATCACACCTGCAAATTTTTTTCCAAACCAGTAACGTGTACAAGTTATGAGTTTCAGGATGTGGACTTCTTGGATGGTCATTATTCTGTCTACTCCAATGGCTACTTAAAAGAAAAAAAGAGAAGAAGGAAATTCTGTCATATGGACAGATATCCTGAATATATTAAGAAAGGAAGAGAGCAGTGTATTGTGCTACAATTTTGTATACAGGAATATTTTTTCTTATGTTTTCTTAAAAGGATTCTAAAAGGATCTGAAGAAACTAGTAAAAGTGGCTATTTGTCAGGGTAAAAGAAGTGGGTAAAATTAATCCAGAGGGGCAGTTGCAGGTTCGAGACTTTTCAATGTATATTTTTATATTATTTCTATTTGTGTATATATTTATAAAATCAAGAATATTATGATTGGTTAAATAATTAAAATACTGAATAAATACAGTTTTTAAAAATCATTTAAAAGGATAAAAGAATAAAGTGTATTTACTACACTCAACTTGATTTTTTGCTCCCTGTCAAAAATTTACCCAATATAATAAAAATTCCATTAAAGAATTAGTGACCTACAAAACTAATACCACGATAAAGAAGGCTATTCTATCTTATATATTTATTCTCTCAAAATAAGTCTATTCACTTCATAAATATTTACTGAGTGTAGAAATATAGATATAGACATACAGACCTTTACTCCTGTACTAGGAGAACTTAGCACCTAGTAGGGGGACAAAAATAATAAATATTTTAAAAATATGTCAGATCTTGATAGATATAGAGAAGAAAAATTAAATAGGGGCCTGGAGGAAGTGCTTATGTAGCAGGCGCTAAGTCAAGCACTAAATACTGTAGTTCAATTCCCCAGCACCATGTAAGCTGGATATGGTGGCACACGCCCGTAATCCCAACACCTGGGAGGCTAAGACAGGAGGATTGCCATGAGTCCAAGGCCAGCCTGGGCTCCGTAGTGAGATCAGGACCAGCTTGGGCTACAGAGTAAGATCCTATCTCAAATAAAGAACGAACGAACGAACGAAAGAAAGAAAGAAAGAAAGAAAGAAAAGAAAAGAAAGAAAAAAGAAGAAAGATATAAAGTGCCAAAGGGCAGAATATATGACATTATATAGGATAACCTTTGAAAGGTTTGCTGAGAAAAACACTTTGAGGAACAAGCTGAACACTTTGAATTCTCTAGGCAAGATCTTCTTCTGTAGTGCATGAGCAAGCAGCCAAGAACACACACACACACACACACACACACACACACACACACACACACACCCTACCCCGTCCCCCCCACCCCCCCGCCCCCCAGTGCCATTATCTTGGGAGTCAGGTTTTCAGGATTTCAACATACAGATTTAGGAAGATAGAGAAACATTAAGTCTACTGCACTGAACAACACTGGCTTTTTCCTTGGCCTAGTTTCTCTCTTGACTCTTTTTACTCATCTGTGGGGAGGGGGGAGGACAGGAGTCACCCACAGGCTCCAGGCATTCATTTTTAATGTGTGTTTCACTTAGAACACCTTCCTGGGATATGAGTGATTGCAGCATGGATTTACTCCCAGGAGAAGTGAGAGAGATACATTTTCTCCTTGCCACAGTGGCTCGAGTCCGTGCTGCCTGAAGTCATAGGGAAGACTGACTATCACATCATTTCTCTGGTCAGTTTTCACACTTAGATTTACCAAGTTATTCCACAGCTCACCTCATTAGGAAAACATAGTAACATCCTGTTATTACCAAGCAAGTCATCCTTGGGTACCACCTCTTGAATCAAAGTGAGTCACTCAGCGGGTCACATTAGGCTTAATCATTTCCGTGTTACCGATTCGCCCATTATTTTGTGGCGCTGAACAAAGGTTCACAGGAAGGAAACTAATTTTGTAAGTGACATTTTTGTCAAAAGTCTTACTTAGATGATCTTTATTCCTTATGCCAGTAAGTTAAGCCGTGAGTAACATACCCTACTTTCTTTCCACATTTTTCAATCCTCACATGCAGGAAGCCTTGGCTCAAGCTTTCTGGGTTGATATCGAGCGTATGGAAGACCCAGAGTGTTACTTCAATTCTTTACCCAAAGAATTGGAAGTAAAAAGAGACCGGATGGTGCATTTACTTGAGAGTGTTGGCCTGAAACCTATCATTCCTGATGGGGGATACTTCATCATAGCAGATGTGTCTTTACTAGGTGTGTAAAGGTTTATTATTTCAAATATACATGAACGTGTGTGTGAAGCTGTAGTAGAAATATGAGAAAAGATGAGCATCGAAGGCACAGCGGCATTTTTTTGTTCTATGAGAAAGGATAATTTTTTCAGTGTCAACATTTTCTAGAATCAGTACCACTTTCAGAACTTCCACCTGAAATGGGAATATTGTTGTTAAATGCTTATGGAAGTCAGGTGTGGTGGCACAGGCCTATAATTCCACCAGGAGGCTGAGGCGGGAAGATTGCCATGAGGTTCAAGCCAACCTGGGCTACATAGTGAGTTAAGGACTAGCCTGGATGACAGAGCAAAACCCTGTCTCAGGAAAAAACAAAAAAAGTTTAGGGAGTCAGTATTGTCCAAGTACTAGGAGTTACTCTCTCTCTCTCTCTCTTTCTTTCTTTCTCTCTTTCTTTCTTTCTCTCCTTTCTTTCTTCCTTTTCCATTATTGAGGGTTGAACTCAGGGCCTTCTCACTGAAATTTTTGTTTTGAACGGTCTCATTGTCCAGACTGGGCTCAAACCTGCAGTCCTCCTGCCAAGTGCTGGGATTACAGGCCTGTACCACCAGGCCTACCTGTTCTGGCATGCAATTTTAAAACAGTGGTATAATACATGTACCCTGTGTTCATTTGCATACAATTTTAATTTCCTTTTTGCTTAACTATAAACATACTATTTTGTTAGAAAATATAAAACTTCTAGAAATTTTGAAACCATAAAGAAATACTTGCTATTTTGGAGCACATTGAAACAAACAAAGGAAATAACATTTATTCAAGTCTCCTAGATGCCAAGTACTCAAATAACCTTTGGAAAACAGCTTTATTAACTGCTCGCTTGTGCCAGGCCCGATGGCACAGGCCTGTCATGCCAGCACTCTGGGAGGCTGAGGCAGGAGGATCACAACTTTGAGACCAACCTTGGCAGCTTAGCAACTTGGTGAACGGAGCCTAGTGTAAAGGCCTTGTCCCCTGATACCCAGTGTCAGGAGAAAAAAAAAAAAGGACACTTAAAATTTTCAATAGGTTGCCTAAAGTCACATAGATTCTAAATAGTTCTGACTCCAGAAAGCAATGGCCAAATATAATTCTTATGTGCCATCAAATCTAGAAGTTAGAGCTATGATTTTTTTTTGTAATGATTTACTATTCTTTAAAAATACTATTAGTGGGCTGGAGGTATAGAACAAAGCCTGGGTTCAATTCCCCAGCACCACAGAAGCTGGATTTGGTGGCACAGGCCTATAATCCCAGCACCTGGGAGGCTGATGCAGGAGGATTATTGTGAGTTTGAGCCTGCCTGGACTACAGAGTGAGGCCCCATCTCAAATAAATAAATAAATAAATAAATAAATAAATAAGGTAGAGGAATTATACAGTGGTCAGAGACTTGCCTAGCAAGCAGCAAGGTCCTGAGTTCTATTTCCCAGTACCACGTAAATCAGGAATGGTGGTGGACATCTGTAATTCCAGCATTCAGGAGGCTGAAGCAAAAGGATTGCCGTGAGTTCAAGGCCAGCCAGGGCTATAGAGCGAGTTCAGGACCATTCTGAACAAAGCAAGAACCTGTATCCAAAACTAAGGAAATAGTAATAATAATAAAAATGCTATAAATAGTAATAATGAATTTATAGCATCATTTATTGACAAACATGACGACTGTAAATATACTTTTTAAGTTTGACCCATTGTAAATTGTAAATATATGCCAGTAAACTTGAAAAACTAAAGTTCTTTATTTATACCAAACTTTAGAAAAATAGAAAGAGTAAAAAATAAATATAAATAAATGGTTATATTTCAACTTTATATTCTTCACGTAAGAATTATTTCCTACTACACAAACATTTGACATTAGCAGTTTATTCTGCTTACAGTATTTTAAGGTCCTCTTTCTTCACAGATGTCAGGGAAATGAGATGTCATAAAATGACTCTATTTGGTCCCGAGATGTCTCTCTAGAAAGACTGTCCTGCTGAGACTGCACAGGAGGTGGTCTTGAGGGTGCATGGTGTGCCTTCCCCATAATACTCCTCAATCCTGGTGAACTGCCTGCTGCCTAAGGATCTGGCCTGGAACCGGTATCCCTCTCCCAGGAAGAGCGTTTG
This sequence comes from Ctenodactylus gundi, assembly GCA_004027205.1. Lineage (NCBI taxonomy): Eukaryota > Metazoa > Chordata > Mammalia > Rodentia > Ctenodactylidae > Ctenodactylus > Ctenodactylus gundi. Next base: position 280,680 of record PVKB01001460.1, read on the forward strand.
TACTGGCCAACCCCCTGTGGCTCTCATCGGCACATGTCCACTTTATTCCATCAAGACAGCCACTCTCTGGAGAGCTCTGCTGAGGGCAGAAGCCAGTTTGGTTGGGCTGGTCACCGCAGAGGCAGGGCAACAGGGCACGTGAAATGAAAGCTGTGTCTCCCCTGCAGATCCAAGAGAGAAGAGGGCGGTGTGCTAGCAGCGCCAGCGAGGAGAAGCAGGGAGTGCTGTGGGCAGTACACACGTACCCAGTGGACGTATACGGGGCCTGTAGGCAGAGCCTGTGCTTAGGAGGTTATGGGGTATCACCCATGCAAGTGTATGGGTGTGTGGAGAGCAGGGTCTCCAGCCCTGGCCTGTGGGCTGTCAGGGCCTGGGCTTGCCAGCAGGAGATGGCAGCAGGTGAGCAAGCAAAGCTTCATCTGTACTTACAGCTGCTCCCCCTGTCTTCTGAGCTCCAGCTCCTGTCAGATCAGCAGAATCGCTGTCTGGTACCAGAAAGGTTGGTGGGTCCTGGCTTAGAGCAAACAGGCCGAAACCTTGTGGAGGTACGCTTTGACAGACAAGTGATCGGTGTGGCATAGCTCTGCTGCCATGACAAGTATGGGGATCACTGGGGAGAGCAAGTAGCTTGTACCTGGCTGTCCCAGAAGGAGGTGGTCACCAGAATGTGGTTACACAGGAAGATAGCTAGGAATGGAGAACAAGAGACTGAGTCAAGGGTTACTAAGCTCTGGTCCAGGTGTGAGAAAATCCAACTTACGTTCAGAATGAATGCCAAAGTCACATAAAATTACATGCCCGGAGTGCAGGCCTCCGATCTCAGCCCTCTGGGTGGTTGAGGCAAGAGGATCGCAAGCTCAAGCCCAGTATAGTCTCCTTAGTGACCTAGCAAGACCCTGTCTCATGCTAGAAAGCAGAGCTGGGGAGTTGGAGGAGGGATATGGGGATGCACCTCAGTGGGAAGGCCCTGCACTCGACCCAGTCCACTAGCGCACACACACAGGAGTACAAGAGTTTACTATGTGAGGCTGGTCAAACTGCAGCAAGCTTCTCTCTCCTTATATTTCTTTTTTGTTACGAGAGAAGAGACTACAGTAAGCAGAGCTCCTTGTGGTCCTCCTGCCAGGGAATTGTATTTGGCAGGCATTCAAGCCCCAAGCTTACTTAAATCCCTCACGATATTCTACATGCTTGAGTTTTGAAAAGCCTTTTTTCTGTATTGGATCTAAGCATGCTGCTCATTTTACAAGATGTAAAAAAAAGAATTAGCAGTTTTCATTACTTATATGTTTGCCTTTGAATCAGAAATCCACAAGATTTTTCACATGAATCATTTTGTTTATTTAAAAGAAAATGATTTATGCTTGCCATATTCCCAAAAAGAATTTGAGCCTGTTCATGTATAAAGTCTTCTGTAAGCCAGTCATGGTGGCTTATCCCTCAAATCCAGAACTCTGGGAAGCTAAGGCAGGAGAATTGCAAGTTCAAGCCACCCTGTAGCAACTTGGTAACTTAGTGAGATCCTATCTCAAAATAAACCAAATAATAATAAAATAATAAAAAGGACTGGAACATAGCTCAGTGCAAAGGCTCTGGGTTGGTTCAATCCCCAATACTTGAGGGGAAAAAAAGCCTTCTACGCAAAATTCTATAAATAAAAATAACTACGTAAAATCAGACATCATGCCACATAGGACCTAAGTGAGGCAAATATTTCTCTTACCTAAGTTCATGTAGTTTTATAATTAGCATTAATTTGAGACTTTCATGGCAGCAAGGGCACACAGAAAAATGGAATTAGTTGTAGAATTCTTGGATGAAGGAAGCTTAAGGAGATTTTGGATAAGAACAAGTCTTTTCTGGATCTAGACTTTTCCAGATAGTAAACTCCAGAAAGGATTTATTACTGTGATACTGATTGTCCAAAGCCCAGGGAAGCAGCTCGGGACGCTGCACCACATTGTTCCCTGGCTTCCCACTCTGCTCGGCCAGGGCATCCTGTGTGCAATACTAATTTAGGTGTGAGACCCTAAACTCCTATTAAGTTAAGAGCAGAAGGGATCTGGGTTAGAAAACCTTTTTAAATGATAGATTGATGATGTGAGGAAGATGTCTCTTTTTATGTTCTCTTACCCATGGAGAAAAAATACTCATCTCTGGAAAGTCCCTCTACATACAAAGAAAACTTTCTTTAATTTTAACTCCCTCTTCTACTTCTGTTCATTCACAGCAAATTCCTTCATAAATAGAGGCAGTTCCTATCTGTTCTTAAAGATGAAAACAGAGACTTTGACCTGATGGTGGCTTGAGAATAATATAAACATAGTGATTAGTTCTCTTAATAAATTAGTAACCATGGCTGACTCGCTGATAGTAATTGAGCACTTGTAATATAGTGGATATTGTATCAGGAGCTTTGCAAATATCACATTCTCAAGGAAGCCATGTGAGATTGTTGCTGCCATATTCCTTCCTACTGACTGATGGGAGTGATTAGCTCATTAGGTAATTGATGGAAGGTAATCAACTAAATTAAAGTAACAGAACTCAGCTCTCCACCCAGGGATCCATGTTCTAACCTGGAAACTTCCCCTGCTTTCTACTAAGCATCTTTCCAAACTAATGAGCCTAGAACTAAGAAGAGGAACACTTGATTAAAAGACAACATGGTGAGATCATGGGATTGAGAGCTACAGAGGAGATAACGAAAGTACAAAAGCCAATTTAAATTTTCATAGATGACTTAAAGATGCTAACACATTTGGCTTGAACTCTTCCAACAAGGAATGACCATTTTTAGTTCTCTTGAGAATCTCTAAATCAGTCATGTAAAAAGAAATAGGCCCTAGTGTCCCTCTAGCTACAAAGCTTTTATAATTATATTTCTATAATCATGCCTTTCCCTGGGCTATTTTTCTAGTTTGGATATATTAGTATTCCACAATACTTGAGGTTTTTTACAGTTAGGTTCAAACTTTTCTAAGCTAGCATGTTTTTAGATCTAAACTTGAATTAGATAATACATACATCTTGAAATAAGTCATTTCGCTTCATCAGTAAAGAGAGGACTGCAGCTGCCTCTCAGAACTGTGGGGACAGCTGAATGAATCACATCACCTGCTTAGCAGGTAGTTAGTGTTATATAGTGTTATATAGAAATTTCACATTCTCTTTAAGTATAGGAGAGACTAGAGAGAACATCAGCTAAAACACATATTAGGACTTTATATATACAGTTAAAGCTGTCTTCAATATCAGTTATCCTTAATAATTATCATGGAGCCCTGTTTCTAGATGGAAAGTAGCCCTTCTTCCCATGTCCTGTCCTGCTCTCTCCCTGCACCTCAAGCTGCGCGTGCAGCTGACCAGGCGTGTGTGCCCTGCTGAAGGACATTGGCCAAGCTCAGCTGTAAACTCCTCGCTCTGGGCCTCAGCACGCAGTATGACCAACTCTAGCATAATGTGAATATCCTCTGAGAAAGTTCTAAGCTAAATCTACTTAAATCAGGAGAAAAATTTGAATCTTGATGAACTTAAGTGAAATACATGTCATTTCACGTATAATTCAAAAGCAACCTGGTTTTCACCGTGTTTCAGATGCTGACCTCTCTGGCATGAAGGACAGTGAGCCTTATGACTATAAATTTGTGAAGTGGATGACTAAAACTAAGGTAGTGTTTATTGGTCTTTGTTTTCATGAATGCTATCTTGTATTTATACTTGACTTATGAAGGAAACATGCCTTCATAAATATGTACTGTAGTTTTGTTGCATAATATTCTATTTGCAAATTTTGCAGGTGATTTTAAAAGCATTTTTCTTTTTAGAAAGTATTGAGCTTACTTAAAAATATGAAGCCAGGAATGGGGATAAAGGCCTGTAATCCCAGCACTGTGTGAGGCTGAGGCAGAATTGTAAACTCAAGCCCAGCCTGGACAAATTAGCGAGCCCTTATCTCAAAATAAAAAACAAGAATGGTTTGGGCATGCAGCTCAGGGGTGGCACTGAGTTTGATCCTTATAGTGAAAAAGGTGTTTATAGTATCTTTGGTCTCAACATTAATATTTGAAGTGTAAGTGGTTTTGTTATTACAGCATACTAATTTTTTTTTTTCAGAAACTATCAGCTATCCCTGTTTCAGCGTTCTGTAACTCAGAGACGAAATCACAGTTTGAGAAATTTGTGCGCTTTTGCTTCATTAAAGTAAGTTCTCTTTTCCACTCATCGATCCACTTATGTTATCCTTCCTTCTGCTTTATAGAGAGCCTTTTTTCTATTGCTAAAAGTTACATACTCATGCAGTTTTTAAATTTTGACTTGCTGCTTGAATTAACTTGTACTCCTTCAAAAGGAGACAGCGTAATCCAGACACCTTGCCATTTGAATTTGCAAAGCCCAGCATACAATAATAAAAAAAATCACTAGGCATGTAAAAACACACCAAAAAATGTGACCTATAATAAAAAAATATTCAATAGAAATATATCTAAAGGTGACCCAGATACAGGAATTAGCAGAGGAGAGCTTTAAAAACAACTTTTATTAGTAGTAGTGTGTTCATTAAATTGAAGGAAAGTATGATCATAGCGACAGAGGAATTAGAGCTATAAAAATCAAAATAAAACTTTCAGAATTTAAAAGAAATATAATACCTAATATGAAACATTCATGGGACTTAGTAGAGAATTGAAATTGTTAGGGAACAAAAAAAGCCAATTTGAATAAAGCCTACAGAAATTATCTAATCTGAAAAAATGAGAGAAAAAATTATTTTTAAAAATAGAAACAATGTCAAGTAATGGTGAAACGCATGCCATTGGAGTATCAAAACTGAAAAATGACCCAAAAAAGGAATTTGGTAGAAACAATATTTTAATAAATAATGAGTGAGGTATGGTGATACATGCCTATAATCCCAGTACTTGACAGGCTGAGGCAGGAGGATCACAAGTTTGAGTCAGGCCTAGATAGTGAGTGCATGGCCAGCGTGGACTCCATCGCAAGACGCTGCCTTAATATCGCTCCCTCCAGCCAAGAAACAAAGGAGAGATCATGAGTTTGCACTAGCCTGGACTATGGAGTTATAAAACAAGAAGTAGGTACATACTGTTTAAATTCCTGAAAACCTAAGGGAAAGAGACTTGAAATGCTAGCAAAAATCCATACTCCTCTTACATAGAAACAAAGACAGAATTGTTAAGTAACTTCTTATCAGAAACAGTGGAGACCAGAATCCAATTGAATAACATTTTCAAAGCACAGAAATAAAACAAGGCATATCAGGTTCTAGTCTTCCACATCCAGGAACTATTCCTTATGAGTGACAAGAAACATCCCTGATGGACAAAACCCAAGATAACTCATCACCATCACACCTGTATTTAAGAGTCTGAAGGTATGATTGTATTTTTTTTTGCTACAGCCACTGAAACAGTCCCATGGAGTTCAAGGCTCTATACAACCAGCTCTTTTTTCTGTAAACCTTGTCAAAACAATGTGACCAACTGTTGTCTTGTAAGCCTGCTGTAGTGTGTTTATAGATGACCTATAGCACAATATGGAAGACCTTTTTGGAATAGACTGTAAATCTTAACAACTAGCAATGTAAATATTCAGTCAGCTGAAACTTGGAAGAATAAGGCTATTCATCATACAGCAGATCTAGAAATGGTGGTAGAGGTGCCCCTTTGCTTGCAATTAGGGTTTCACAGCTAAACATATCGTGTCAAAATGCATTTAGATAAAAGAGAAAGAAAATGCATTGACTCCATCTGACGTACTGAATACCGTGAGTTATCCGCATGGCACACTGTGGTGGACCAGTTGTTTGTCCTGTGATCACATGGCTAACTGGGAGCTGCAGCTCCCTGCTCCTGCCCAGCCCCAACACAGTGTATTACCACATTTAACTAGCCAGAGAAAAGATCAAAATTAAAGTACAGTCAGTGCCAGTAAGCTGAGCCGTTGTAATTCAGAGGTCATCTTATATTATTTGAAACTGTAAACAGCCCATAGAATTAAAAGTAACCTAGGTGTTTCGGTTTTGTTTATATGCTTGCTTTGGCCATGAGGGTTGAATTCAGGGCCTTTGCATATATCCATAAACTTGGGATCCTTAAAATGATAAACATATCTCTTTCATTTTCTCTTCTTGGAAATCGTTCAAAAACTGTCAGAATGGTAAATTTGCAAATTCTGCATGTATGAGGAAGGGGGAAGGGCCTCCATTTTCAGTGAAGGTACTGGTTGAACTGTTTGAATCATAGACAAAGCCAGCAAGTAGCGTACTTTGTGACAAGAACAGAAGAAACAGCTGATGTGCCGACAGTGGGAACGTGTCTGGATTGGTCAAAGAAACCAGATAGGAGAATACGATCGTGACATTGGAAGGAGATCCTGCTTGGGCTGCAGACTGCCTCACCTGTGTCACTGCTGCCAAATTGTGTCAAGGCAACGTGGAGGAGATATATTAAGTTACATAGAGCCCATTTAATTAGTGGGAAAGAAATAAAATGTAAAAGAATTTCCTCACACGGAATCCTACCTCAGGTGTATTAAACTTGGCTGTAAGCCAGGAAGGTTCTGCTGTCACTAGCGCTGCCCCAACTCCTCCCTTCCACAAATCTGCAAACTTGCCTTCAAACCACGGAGCCGGCCGGCAGCGTGCACTGTCCCAGGACAACAGGAACAGCCTCCCTGCTGGCGGTGGGCTGAGGAAGGGGAGTCAGTGAAAACTGGGGAGCAGTCAGAAAGGAGCCAGCTAGGAGACTTCAGAAGGATACAATAGGGACAAAGGTGTGGGTCAGAGAACATTTGCTAGGAAAATCTCGCCATGGAACAAGAGTTGTGACACTAAAGTTCTTCCTCTTAATCATTTTTATTTCTGTATGTTTACAATGCGTATGCGATTACCTTTGGAATATATACACCAGGAGATGGATATAAACCTCCCATGTGTTGATTTGTTTAACTTCTGCTTTTCTTCTCTCCCCCTCTCACGTCTTCCGGTGCCCTTTCCTCCTCTGTGAAGTCTACTTCCTCTCTATTTTCTACCATCTGTCTTTCATTTTTGCTCTTTTGCTCATTTATATACTCTTTCTTTATGGCAAAGTAGTGCTCTATTGTGTGTACAGACCATATTTTCTTGGTTGGTTGGTTTGTGATAGTCTCACTCAGTGGTAATCCAGGCTGAATTCACTATTATAGACCAGGCTTGTCTCAAATTCATGGCAATCTTCCTGTCTCAGCCTCCCGAGTGCGGTGATTATAGGTGTGTGCCACCACATTCACTTTATGTGTTGCTGGGAATAGAACTCATAGCCTAGCGCCTGCAAGCCAAGCAATATAACCATTGAGCCATGCCCCTAGAACCTAACACATTTTCTTTATCCATTCATCTGTTGATGGACATATCAGCTGCTTTCGAGATTTAGCTATTAGGAGTTGTGCTGATTGATACTTGTATAGAAGTATGCTTGTAATATAATGCGTTCAACTTTTTTGGGATGATACCTGAAGTATAGCTGGGTCAAATAGGATTTCTACTTTCAGTTTTCTCAGGAATCTCTATACTGTGACATTCTAAACATTTTGACAAATTTAAAACAATAAGCTGAAGTCAAATTTTTTAAAGTTCAGGGGAGACGAGGTAAGACAGTATAAGATGAAACTGGACCTTTCAGAACTTAGGTAGGATACTGAAGGAAAATAAAACTAGTGCAAGTCATGATAACCCTGGAGACACTACCAAACACACTAAATACTTCTGTAAGCGTATTAAAAAATGAGAAAGGGCTGAGCCCAGTGGCGCAGGCTTGCAGCCACAGTACTCTGGAAATTACAGGCAAGTGGATCTCAAGTTCAAGCCCAACCTGCACAATTTGATGACTTTGCATGACCTTATCTCAAAATAAAAAAATGGGCTGGGGATGTAGCTTGCTGCGAAGGCCCTGAGTTTAACTTTCAAGACTCCTTCCACCTAAAAAAAATAAATTAAAAAAAAGAAAGAATTGAGAAAGTAAGGAAGAGATAGTGGAAAGGAATGCAGAATTTTACAGTATTACTGAAAGATTATGAAAATGAAGTAAAAATGAAAAAATCGAATACATGGAGCTCAGAAGGAATTCTACTGCTCTATTTTCAGAAAGACAGATGGAACAAATCTGAAGATGAAAAGAGAACTTCTTGTCTCAGGAAAATCTGTAACAGAATGATTAATACAGAGATGTGCCTTGTTTGATATATTGACTTCAAAGATGCAGAAATAACTCTTTGAGTATCTAGAACAAAAGATCAAGGCCTTGCGAGAGTCCAGAAGAGGAAGATCAATACAAACTCAGACCCTTCCATCAACATCTGATCCTGGAAGATAGTGCAGCACTAGCTGGAAGTCCTTAGGAAGCTGATATATCAGCTCGAACTCTTAGCAAGGCTGGAAAATAAAAGGATGGCAAAAACATACCAAGATAACGGAAATTTAGAGGATGCAGCTTCAATTCAGTACAAAGTGAAGTAATACAGGGAAACCCAGCAATTTATAATGTTGCGTGTAAGATTCTTAGCTGATGTGTGGCCTCACTCTTAGCAAAAACAACAAAAAAATCAGTGCTGCACAGAAATATGTCATTAGTATGGCAGCAAATGTGGGTTGTTAATTTGATTGGCTTTAGGACCTGCCCAGGGGATTGGTAAAGCGCACTTGTCAGTATGTCTACTTGGGTCACAGAGGTCTGATTCTGGGGACTGTGACTCCCCCTTGGGCCTCTTCCTCTCTGGTGCTGTCCTCCTGTGCTGCTTCCTGCTTGCCATGAGCTGAGCATCTCTGCCCACCACACCCTTCCACCATAATAGGTGTGCCTGGAGGCAGCTGTCCACGGACTGACTCCCTAAAACCATGAGTCAAGTTAAATTTCTGCTTCTTTAAGTTGTGGATGTCAGGCATCTTGTCTCAGCAATGGGAAATTCAACTAATACAACTGGTACACCAAAATGTTCCACAAAACACACTGCAATTAGAGACTTACAAAATTTTTACAGTGGTTAGTAAAAAGGTTCCGTCCAAATGCATATTCATATATCCTTAGATCCAAAAACTCTGCTTCCAGAATTGTTTTTCTTTGAATTTTCTTGTTCTGCTGAAGGATGGATTTTCATTGAAACATTGCTTGTAATAGTAAAAGATTGCAAACAATGAAAATATCACCACCAAATTACAACACATTCACATCAAGAAAAGAATGAAGCAGTCTCAGTCTTTCATATGATGATAGAGTATGAGCAAGTGGCATCACAGTTTTTATGAAACACTGTCATTTGTGCAAAAGGAAAAAATAAATTATGGGTAGATGTTTGTAAGTACCTGAAATACCTCTCAAAGGCTACATAGTATTCTAAAATCCCAGCGTTGGGGTCAGTGTGGTGGCATACACCTCTTAGTCTAGCACTCTGGAAGGCTGAGGCAAGAGGATCAAAAGTTTGAGCCCACTTTGGACAGTTTAGCAAGGTCCCACTAAGTTGCTAAATTAACCAGCCTAGGCTCAAACTTGGCAACCTTCCTAGCTCAGTCTCCCAGACTGCTGGGATTATAGGTCTGTGTCACTAGGCCTTGCCAGTTATAATTTATTCATTCCCCCCTTTTTTAGTATTAGTAATGACTCATTGAATCCTATTTTATGTACTTAGCTACAACTTATTATTCACTCCAATCTGGAATCAACCATTTCCAGTAAGTCTTGGTTCTTTTTAGTTGAGAGTGGTATTTACAAGCCAACACCTGGACATTGAGAGTACTCACCTCAGGCTGGTGGTGTATCTCAGTGATTAGAGTGCTTGCCTAGGGTGTTCAAGGCACGGGGTTTGATCCTTAGTGCCACATACTAGCTGGGTGTGGTGACACATGCCTGTAATCCCAGCACTCAGGTGGCTGAGACAGGAGGATCACTGTAAATCCTAGGCTAACCTGGGTTGCATAGTGAATTCAGGGTCAGTCTGGACTACAGATCTAAACCCTGTCTCAAAAAAAAAGTACTTGTGCTCATTGGGATGTTGCTATTCCTAGCCCTTCTCAGGTACACATAGTTATACATGATATAGTCTATATTAATCAGCTTTTTCTTGCTAAGACACAGTACCTGACACCCGTAACTTAAAGAAGGAAGGGTTTATTTTTGCTCGTGATTTCAGGGGATTCAGTCCATGGTCTGCTGACTTCAAAGCAAGACATCATGGCAGAAACTACTTAGTTCATGTTGCCCTGGAAACAGCAAGAACCAGAGTGGTGGGGACCCAGGAACATGTATAATATCTATCCCAGGTCATTCCTCCATGACCTACCTAGGCATACTCAGGTAGGTGCTTCCTCAATCCTCTGAGAGTTTCTTAATCCAATCAAGTTAACATATCACAATTAATAATGTCACAGTTATTCCCTGCATTGAGCATTTGCCACCCACATTGGCCACTCTAGCTGCGGTATCAGTGGCAGGCCGCCCACGCTCCCAGCCTCTACACCTCTCCAGCCACTTTCTGTACTGAATCCCGACAGTGAAGAGAATGAAAAAGTAGAGAAACAAAAGAGGAAAACTCAAGGCTAGATTTTTATTGCTTACACTTCACTTTAATTATATGTCATGTAAATGCATTGCCTATGAAAAACTAAGAGGATAGCTGTTTTTCAACAATCATAATAGACATTTTAATAGGAAAGGGCATCGTAGTGTTTAGAGTACTTATTCCTTGTACAGAGCAAAGCATAGTGAGTAATATGTGATGTTCACACAAAAGAAAATAGAAACATTATTTAGGTTTTGAAGGTAACCACCAGAACTAAACCTATAAACTGATGCAAAAGGTTATTTTAGAGAATGAAGGAATTAACAGAAATACAGGGTGAGGTGGCACAGACTGGTTTTATTTTTCAGTGTAAGCCCTTCTATAGTCTTTGCTTTGTTCCTCTAATTAATTTGATTACCTTTTTTTAAGGGCTCTACATTTGCATTTCCACTCTGGAATTTTTTCTTTGCCTAAGATCAGCTGTTCGTTTAAATCTTCACAAAGTGCTATTATGGTTCATAGATTTTATGCTTATACTTGTATCTTAAATTTGTGTTGCCAAATACTGAACACAATTATTTCATTCATTTACAGAAAGACAGTACACTGGATGCTGCTGAGGAGATCTTCAAGGCCTGGAAAGGACAGAAGCCTTGAGTGTGCCATGCCTCAGTGTTTCCCTAGATGGCCTGGTACGAAATTATTACTCAGTGCTGCCACCTGGTTGATGTTATCAACAAGTAGTTCAGTATAAATAAATTCAAATAAATATTTCCGTTTTTACAAAGTTAGCCTCATTCCTACCAATATTCAGGAGTTGTGATTTTTTTCAGTTGAAATGGTTTGTCCAAGAGGGCCAGCTCAGTGTGAAGAAGCCCTTGCCTAGTGTGCTTGAGACCTTGGGTTTGATTCCTGGCACCAAGGTGGAAAAATGCAGCACTTTCCCTTGCCAGTGAGAGTCAGCATAGCGTTAGTGGATAAGAACTGTGAGATTCTTAATCTCTTTGTGCTTCAGTTTCTTTGTCATAAATGGAAACTACAAACAGCAGCTACTATGTTAGAAGGTGGTTTATGGGGATGAGTGGCCCAATCTATTAAAGACTGGTAAACAGTAAACACTGGTGTGCCATCAGCCAGTTTCACTTCTCCATTGTGCACAAACTCCTCACCAGTTATAACCTTCCATTCCATACCTTTGCTTTATCTGTACAACTACAGATCCCTCCCATCTGTTTGCCTGCGGCCTTTAACTTTTCTCATGGTTCTGCCTCTGTTCCCAGGACTGTCATCGTTTGGGATGGCTTCAAGGTCCACAGGGAGAGACAACTTAGACTCTTTGTACTTTGGCTGTCTCGCCTCCAGTGATGTTCACCTCCAGTGCACCGCGGCCACCCACACCCTGGGCACACCCTAAGACTTTCCTCATTCACAGCTAGGTGGGTCACCTTTGAGGTAATAAATTCATTGCCTCACACTATAGCCATTTGTCCTAGTACATGGTATGAGTGTCCTCTTCCTTTCTCCCTCTCAGCTCCTCTTAAGATATCTAGATATCTATATCTCAGCTTCTCTTAAGATATCTATAGTCTTTAAACTTACTACCATCTGAAGTCTGCTATTTCTCAAAAAAATGGTTCATGGCCTTCTTACATTAAAATCAAAAAGGACCCTGTTTAAAAACAGAGATTCACCTGGGCCCAGTGACTTGGGTCTGTAATCCCAATACTTTGGAAGGCTGAAGCAGGAAAATCACAAGTTCAAAGCCAGCCTGGGTAACTTAACAACTCAGTGAGATCCTGCCTCAAATAATTAACAAAACACAAGCTGGGGATGTAGCTCAGAATGAAGACCCTGGTTCAATCCCCAGTACCAGAAAAGATCTGGTCATCCCTGCAGCCTGATTAATGTGCAGATTGCTTTACCATTTCCACTGGATAGAGCTGGTCCTTGCAGGATGGTAGTTAATGCAGGTGGGGTAATCCTTGTGACAGTCTATAGAATCCTTGGTTTTATTTCTGTCAGTTCCCTTACATCTTCTCTCCCTTTCTTGTCAGCTTAGATTTCACTGTTCATCATGTCATGTTACCAGGATACTTCTGCTGCCTTGACTTACTGTCTTATCATTCCACCTGGTTGGTCACAAAACAACAACAAAACCTCATCCCTAAGGAAGAGATTCTAAGACTGCCTCTAGGCTCCTGAGTGTTGTGGAAGCAAACCGCACAATTCAGCAAGTTCTAAAAATCATGAGTTTATATCATCAACCTAAACTAGACATAATCCTGTGCCCTCCTGGTAAGCTTCTGCTACCTATTACCACACGAGCAATCCTAATACTCTGCCATTCTCTGTTAAAAAAAAATACAATTTCAAATCTCTTCCCCCCATCAAATCCTACCACTAGTAGCACGATGAAATCATAGTGGATGACCTCATTTGCTTGTGCAGGACACAAGCTACCAGGCTAGCATCTCCTCCTGGGACCCTACCATTAAGCCTGTGACTTATATGCATCAGCAGCAGCCTTTCTTCACCCCCTCTCCCCACCCGCAGCTGTACAGGTCATCGCTTGACTTGTCCAGAGCAGATGGAGAAGACTGCTGTGGGAAACTACCAGGCCTGGCCATCGAGAGACAGGCTTGGAACCCCCAGAGCCAACTCTTACATAGTAACACAAACCCCATTTGCCTGAGCATGCATGCTGAAGATTTGATAAAAACTTCCCTAGGCTCTAATGCTGCTCTTTGGGTCCTAGATTGGTCTACCTGGGACTAATCCTACCACCTGTGCTCATTCTCACACTCTCAGAGAGCTGGTCCAGTGCATTCTCTATGTCCTCTGCTGTTTTCCTTAGACGTAAGGCTTGTTCGGCCCTCCCATTTTAGAATATCCTTTTGCTGAATTCTGTTATCCAGTTATTTCTAACGTGCCCAGGCAAAATGTCCTTTCCTTCCTCCCACTTTCCCTTTCTTCCTATCTCCCACTAAACTACTGTGTACCAGACACAACTAGAAGTTCACATTTTTATTCTTTGTTGTTGTTTTGTTTCCTGATCTGTAGTCTAGACTGGTCCTAAGCTCTCTATGAAGCCCAGGCTAGCCTTGAACACACGGCAATCCTGTTGTCTCAGCCTCCCAAGTGCTGGGATTACAAGCAGGTGTCAGTTACCACATCCCACTTACGTGGTGCTAGGGAATTGAACTCACAATCTTGAACTTGCTAGCCAAGTATTCTAATTACTGGGCTATTCTTCCAGCTCCAAGTTTATATTTTGTATGGATGAACAAATTTTAAGCAAAGCTCCTACCCTCCGAGGCAGGAGTGTTTTGGTTTTCCTGGGCTGCACTGACAGGAGGAATCATCTCGGGCCACTTGTGAAATATCTAATATACGTAAGTAACCACGGTTTCTTTTTTGTTTTTATTATAATATTTTAAAAAGGGAAACATAAACATAAAACTGATAGGATATTTGGACTTATTTTTGTGAAATAAATGTATTAATGTCTGGTTTGATGGAAGTAGTTACACTTCTCAGTGAGTAGTCAAGGTGCTCATTATGTATTCTGGGTTTAATTTTACTCATTGTGAGCTTCATCTTTAAGTTGGATGTCAGGTTGCAACTGAATGAGTTCCATTTAAAATTTGGCAGACTACCTATTTATGTTAACTGAAAATGAGGTTGCACATATACCAAACTACTGAATTATTTTCCAAGAAATCTTGAAGCCTGTTTTCAAATTCCTATGTCAAATCAAAAAGCAAGCCTGCACATGCATCACCATCCATGGGACCATGCTTAGCCAACGTGCAGAAAGGTACAAAGCTGTTTCCCTTGATTTGAGCCTGCCATAATTTCAGTTTCATTTGGAATGCTGTTATGGTCTGGAATTGTGTTGACAAGTTTATTTTTTTTTCATTGAAGATGGATGTTTAAGTCATCTAACAAAGAGTCAAATTCACTAAAAAGGGTGAAATCTGAAAGACAGTTTTCATCATCAGGTTCTGGAACCCATTTTGTTTTTAATACCATAAACAAATTAATTTTGTGCTGTAAATCATAAAATCACATTTTTGCCTTGACTTGGCTATCCTTACTTCTGAAAAGTAAACAAAGTCACCATCATCAGCATCCATACTCCTTTTTTTTTTTGAGACAGAATTTCACTCTGTAGTACAGACTAGTGCTGAACTCACTATATAGCCCTGGTTTTCCTCAAACTCCAATAATCCTCCTGCCTCAGCCTCCCAGGTGCTGGAATTACGGGCGTCCACTACCATGCCTGGCAGCATCCATACTTTTAAGGAATTTCTGGAATTGGCAATGACTCAGTCCTTCGGCCCTAATGAAATTTGCAGTCCTGATGATAATTTGCATGACATTATCCATGTCAAAAGCTTTGCACATAAATTTGCTTCATGTACTATGCAGTGCTACCTCATCAAACATGAGTTTCAGGCAGCAGTTGCATTGTCTTCTATTAATTTTACAAGTCCCTGTCTCTTAACTACCATCACCAGAGCACCAGCAATAACTATACCAGAGAGGCCCACAGTGTGTGAAGGAATGCACTTCAATATGTGTTTTTACTACCTTGTATAAATCTCTTGATTAGTTTTATCTTTTAATGGCACCAAATCAGCCTTTTCTTCAGTGACGTATTTGTCATCAACACCTCTAATAAAAATGGCAAGTTGTGCCCTATCTGTAGCACCAGTGGTTTCATCCATCACCAAAACATAAAATTTAAAATTATCACCTTTACTCTCTAAACCTCTTTCAATCAATTTTCTAACCTTCTCAGTTTGCCTGGCTGCATGATCAGGGAAGACAAGCCAATTTTAGAAATAACTCCTTTTTAAAATAACACAGAATAAACTGTTTTTGTTGTTGGGTTTTTTTCTTTTCTCTCTCTCTCTCTGTCTCTCTTTTTTTTCTTTGAGACAGGGTCTCACTCTGCAGCCCAGGCTGGTCCTGAATTCACTGGTGTAAACCATGCTGGCCTTGGACTCAAGACAATCCCCCTGCCTCAGCCTCCTGAGTGCTGGGATTAGAGGCATGCACCACCACACCCAGCTTTATGTGGTGCCCAGGAATCGAACCTAGGGCCCTGAGTTTGCAGGGCAAGTGCATTAACCACTCTGCCATTCCTCCAGCCCTATCAGAGTAAATTGTATCAACTACTCCTTCCATACACTGAATAATGAACTTACCATTAGTAAATGGTTTTGATTTTTTTGCTATTACATTTTCTACCATATAACTAGTTTTTTTAAAAAAAATAGAGTCCATTTCAGTTATAATTTTTCAAAACTGTTTTTGTTGAGAAGACAGACTTTTTTCAGTTCTGCTGTTTTGTCCTTACTCCACATCGCTTTGTATATACCAATTTTGGCTACATGTTTTTGTATATACTGTCTTTTCAAATTATAATTTTTTTAAACAGGTACAAATTTCCCACAAAGTATGCAAGGTGCTTTGGAAATTTGTATCAACAAAAAAGTAGTCATCTGTCTACTTTTTGTTGAACAGTCTTTATTCGTTTTTTGCTCTTAATTTTATTAATTTTAATGTTTGTTTGTCTGCTTCTTCTAACCATACTGCTTAGCATTAAAGTGCATCACACACTCTAATTACACTGTTTCATCTATCACCTACAAAGTTCACCTCCAATAACTGTACAATTGAGTAACCAAAAAATAAAAAAAATCTCACAGTATTCTAAGAAGGTTTACCGATTTGTGTTGGGCCACATTCAAAGCCATCCTGAGCTGCACGTGGCCCACCAGCCATGAGTTGGATTTCCCTGCTCTAAGGCTTTCCATCTAGCCCAGGAAGGGAGGCTAGCAAAATCACAAACAAAATGAAGTGTCTTGTAAGCAAACACTGGGATAATTGTTGAGGAAACAAAGGGTAGGAGGAAATGAGAGTTGGAGAAATCAGTGGCAAGTTTTTAGACAGAGCTTTCACGTGGGTTTCATGGAGGGGACATGGCAGCAAATTTAAAGGAGAGGAGGAAGAAAGCCTTGTGGAGGCCTTAAGAACATTTCGGGCAGAAAGAGTGCAGTACAGTGGATCCGTAGCAGGAGCCATATTTGATGACTTTTCAAAGTCTGGCTTTTCAGTAACCACTGGGGAGAGCAGTAGATGTTAGATCAGAGGATTAATATATGGCACCAGGGGTACAGCAGGAATGATGTTTAATTCATAGACTTGAGGTGCCATTTCATTTTTTGACATGTAACTTTATTTTAATAGTGTTTATAATTTATTCCAAATTGGAAACAATCAAAATGTCATTAATAAGCTAACATTCAAATTGTATATCAAGACAGTGGAATACCATGTAGCAGTGGATAATAACTGACTACAACTATACTCAATAACATGAATAGACTGTATTAGCACCATTTTCATAAATATGTTTTTTCATATTGTCTTCAAAGAGTCAGTCAGGGACCTCAGTAGACTTTTAAAGTGTTGTGTGATACTAGGATCTGGTACTGGGATGACTGATGCCTCATATGTCAGTCCTTACCTCAGAGGTTCTAGAACGTTGGTGGGTCACCTGGTGAGTAAGGGTTTCCAGGGCTTGGTCTGACAGCCTAAGATTGATGCACCAGAAATATTTTTATCTGTGTGATCCAAAGGGCAGGTTTTTGTTCTTTCCTTTGAACTGGGATGAGGAGAGCTGACTTGGAGGGGAGGAAGAGAATGCTAAATGTAAGGTGTAGGGCTGAGTGGTAGAACACTTAGCTATGAAGCTCAAGCCTTTGGTTCAATATTCATTACAGAAATACACACACACACACACACACACACACACACACACACACACACACACACACACGATATGTGGTTAAGTAGTGTAGTATTGGACAAAGGAAATTTTTAAGGTTTGAGTTGGCATCCTGTGATATTAGAGGCAGTGACCAGACCTGGGTGTCCTATAGCTTAATTAAGCCCAGCTGGCTAGAGACAGTTTGAGACAGAGTGATTCCCAAAGGAGAGTTAGAGAGGATGAGGTGTTTGATCCTACAATTTTTTATTCATATTTTTATTCATATTTTACTTTTATATTTACTATTCAGAGTATGTCCTAGCAGTCTTTCTTGAAGAGGACACTTTGTTGAGAAAAAGATAGAAGGAGAAAAAAGGAAGATAAAGCTCCTGCAGGTCAGAAGGGAGACCTGGTTTGCCCTCCGCACTCTTCTCTTGAGGGATTTCCGAGTTCTTATGGCTTTTGCATCTTTTAAAAGGATCACTTGTGCTGCTGCATGAGAACAGACTAGGGCTAGCTGGGGTAATTCTGGCATGAGATCACAATGGTGGTAGCGCAAGGCTAGGAAATGGTCAGATTTCGGATATATTCTGAAAGAAGATCCTTTAGGATTTAGTAATAGGGATTATAAAGTGTATGAGAGAGGAGCTGGGGAACGTAGCTCAACAGTTAAAACACTTGCCTAACAAGCACAAGGCCCTTGGTTAGATTCTCCAAACACTGAGCATGGTGGGATGTGGCTGTAATCCCAGTAGTTGGGAAGCTGAGGCAGGAAGATTGCCCTGTATTCAAGTCAGCCTGAGCTACATAATTAGTTTAGAACTCACTTGTCTCAAAAAAGAAAGAAAGAAAGAAAGAAAGGGAAGAATAAAAAATGAGTTCAAAGTTTGGCTGTCTAACTGGCAAGACTGGGTGCATTCCTGAGTAGGCTCCCAGAGACCTGGGTATGGGGAAGATGAGATCAGCTTTACAAACATTAGGTTTGAGATGTCTGTTCAACTTTCAGGTGGACATGAGGACTGGAGTTCTGGATAGATAAGTACAGAGTTTCAGAAAGAATCCCTAACTAAATAGATATAAATCTAAACCTTTGGTGTAGTTAAACACAGGAGGCTGATAAGATCACTAAAAACTTCAGCAGACATAGCAGCAAGGAAAAAAACAATGACTTACCTCTGCGTTTTCTGGGAAATTGTCCTGCAAAGTAGAATAACTCTCAAAAGAATTCCTTCATTTGATGACTCCACTTTGACACACATGCACACACACACACAAACTCACTCCTAAACATTGGCAATCTTAGTTATCTAATGACCTTCATGTTCCTCGATTTTTTAAAATTGGGAACTGAGCCATAAGCCTTCATGCTGACCTACATCTTCTGCCCAATTTGATTTTTAAGACAAGATCTTCTCACTAAGTCTTCAAGTTAGGCTGGGCTCAAACTTGGCAATCCTCCTGCCTCTGCCCCCCAGGTGCTAGAATTACAGACCTACACCACCTGGCCCAGCTCCTGTTGCTACATTTAAAGAAAAGCTCCCAGTTTCACCTAACTTTACTGCAGTATTTACTACTAGGGACCACTCTTGCTTATTACGCCCTAAATGTTCCTAAAATTTCTTATTTGTGTGACATCACACATCGTGAATTCCCTGTGGCCACTTTCTGGCCATTCTTCAGCCTCTTTCTGTCCTTTAACTCTTGGTATTTTTAAGCTAGATTGAATTACTTTATTCCTCAGTAAATGATTTTGTTTATTCACTCTGTGCTAATGTTTCCCAGATCTCTCCTGGCCTAGTCTTCTCTGTTGAATTTTAAAACGTCTACATCATATCTCCTTTGTTGTCCCCATATGAATGTTCCACAGACAAAGCAAATCCTATCTGATTTCTGTATCTCAAAGATGCCATCAACCCAGTAGCTCGAGCTGGAAAAGACAGGCATCATTCTTACATTGGTCTTCAGCTCTTACTCTCACTGTGAGCACATCCTCTGTGTGTTGTACTGCCTCTTAATTCTGCCGCTTGTCTCTGCCTGGCATCCACCGTTCTGGTGCAGGACAACACCACATAGTGGCTAGATCACTATTTACCTTCCTAAGGGTTCTCCCTACCTCACACCATGCAATCCAGAATCCCAGTAGACAAAAAGAGCTTCTTAAAATGCAAATGTGATCAGGTGATCAGGCTGGTGGTGTAGCTCAGCAATTAGAGTACTTGGTTAGATTGCTGGCCTAGCAAGTGTAAGGCCCTGGGTTTGATTTCCCAGCAGCACATAAACTGGACGTGGTGGCATGCCTGGCCTACAGAGAGATACCCTGTCTCAAAGCAAGCAAGCAAGCAAGAAATGCAAATTGATCTCGTTCTCTCTATATATATATATTAAGAATATTCATGTTGCGAGTCACAGCTAACTCATAGGTTTGAATCAAATAAGAAATAATAAGAAAATTTCTGTCTCAAGTGAATATTTTAGGAGTAGATTAGTTTCAGGTATAGCTTGATCAAGGACTCAGAATATAATCTGTCTCTAAGCTCTGGCAGTTTCCTTTAGGTGCTTTCTGTTTTTGGTTTATTTTGCTTTGTTTTGCCTTCCTTTGCTTTTTGGTGTTTTTTAGGGGGAATCTGGAGGGATCAAACCCAGGACCTTCACACTGAGCTGTATCCCCAGCCCATTTTTATTTTTGAATTTGGGACAGGGTCTCACTAAATTGCCACTTGGCTTGAGCTGGCCTTGAACTTGCAATTCTCTTGCCTCAGCCTCCCAAGTGCTCCGATTATAGGTCTGTATTACCAAGACTGGCTCACACAGACAATTTTCAGGTCAATGTTTTCTTCAAGTTTGCTGCCTCTGAGATACCAACACGCTGAAGCAATTTCTAAGCGTCGTGTGATTACAAAAGCAAAAACAACAAACAAAGACACTGGTCGAAAAGCTCCAGGAAATGGAATGTTATGTGTTATAGTCTTGTCTTGCAACACGTTGGACAAAGGGCTTAGACATGCTACATGATTTGGGCCAACCCACTTCACTCACACTCGAATTACATTGGTTGGTAGGAGGGGCAGAATGAAGCAAGAGGAAATGGAAGAGCAAACATCTTAAGAGACTTCTTTTCATTCCTTCCAGTGTTCTTCACATAACAGCTACTGTCCTCATCAGGACCGACAGTTGCCTGCCTGGCAGGTCTCCGCTCAGCCCTCCGGGATCTTTGACCTTACCTTATCTCCCTGCAGTCTCTCAACTTGGGCCCATTCTTCTCTACCATGTCACTTCCTGGGGTTCATATGCTACCATGGCTAATTTTAATTAATTTGCATGGACCATCAGATATGTGATCAAACACAGTTCTGAATGTTTCTATGGGAGTGTCTTTCCCAGAGATTACCAATCAAATTGGTGGATTTGCATGTGTGTGAGCACTGGAAATTGATCCCTCACACAACTACTGAGATCTGCCCCACCGCCCAGTCTTATATATTGGTAGATCTTTGACCAAAATCGTTGTTTTTTTATAATGGGTGAGTGCCATCCAATGAGTCCAAGCCTTGAAACACAGGGCCGATTTTTCCTAATCCGAACCTGCCAGCAGGCCTTCAGTCTTGAATTGCCATATCAGCTCTTCCCGGTGTCCAGGCTGCTAGCCCACTCTGCAGATTTTAGACTTGCCAGCCTCCAAATCACATGATTTAAGCCTTAAAAGAAACTTCTTTCTATATATCTATTGTTAGTTCTGTTCTTCAGAAGAACCTAACTGATATACAAATAGGTTGGCAAAAGTGAAGAGAAGTCCTGGCGTGGTGGTACAGGCCTATAATCCCAGGCCTTTGGGAGGCTGAGGCAGGAATATGTCAAATTCAAGACCAGCCTGGACACCTCGGCGACTTATTGAAAGCCTGTCTGAAAATTAACGCCAAAAAAATGAGTTGGACATACGGTGCACTGTGAAGGTCCTGGACTCAATCCCAGTATCACCAAAACAAACAAACAAACAAACAAAAAACGTAAAGAGTAGATGTCTTGTCTACAAATTCTTGAAGTGAGATAAGTCATTCTACAACATAATCTTACACACTGAGGTATGGACTTAACACAATAAGCAATGACGAACATTCAAAGAAAGTTAGAAAACCCGCAGATTGGCTATCAAAACCCAGTAATATCTACCTTTCCCCTGGGCTACTATTCTGGCTAAAAAGTTCAAAGTGCCCAATATTTCAGATTCGTTTGCAACAAGTCACTAGGTGCCTTAGAAGGGCTTTCCTTCCTAGAAAAACGTAAAAGACAAAAATCTTCCTGTGACAATTTTTGTCCTCTACACCCTCCACCATCCTCTTGCCTGGAATGTAGAAGTAAGACCTGGAGGCACTGCAAACGTATTGCATTTATGTAACAACTAGCATGAGGGCGGAAGTCTACATACCAAGTGTCGCTGATCTGGAAGATGGAAGAAGACAGGAATCCTGGAAGTAATTGAATCTGTGCATCTACCGTTACCATATGTAATGCATGAAGCAAATAAGCCTTTATTTGTTTAAGCCACTGAAGTAGAGTTTTCTGTAATTGATACATGAATGTATTGCTAGCTGATATAAATTCTATGGTATGAAACTCACCTTTCCCTTCTAGATCAACTGATCTTAGGGAAAGGCCTGAGGCAGACAGAGATAATACAAGGCGTTTCCCTGGCTTCGGCTGGATAAACCCATGGATAAAACAAAACAACATAAGCCTCAAACATGTTGCTGAGACGGGAGAATTTCACTTGAGTGCCACTCTGAGAATACCTCTAATTAGTCAATCATGCCACTTAAGTAGGAAGTTCACCTGCTGACAAACAGCTATCTTGGGATATATCAGAAATAATTGGATTTTCTAATCAGTATTAACTTCATCATAGTATACAGCTGCTACTTTACACTTAGATACATACAGCATTTTGAAAAATGATATTTAAAGCCTTTCATTTGTGTTAAATCTCATTCAGAAGATGAAGTAAGTGAGACATGGTGACATTCACCTATAATCTCACGTCCTTGGGAAGCTGAGGCAGGAGGATCAAGTTTCAGGCCAGCTTGGGTAACTTAGTCTGTCAAATAAAAATAAAGGTGGATGGGGTTGTAGCTCAGTACTCTGTGTCCAATTTCTAGCACCAAAATTAAAATAAGATGATGAAATAGTCATTTTGTCCTATCAATGAAAGTGGCCACCCTGTCTGAAATATTGTTTTCATAAACTCATTAATTATCTATAAAGAGTGTAAACACATCCAGTTGAAAGTTCAGAGCTGTATATTCCAAACTCCATAATTCTGACTGATGCACAAATTCCTGAGATGACTTATATAACACTGCTTTTATCATTATCCTTGCTAACAACATATAAATGCAGGAAAGAACACAAAACTCATGGTAAGTGTCATTTTCTAAAATTCTTCTGGAATGTCTTTCTCCTGGAAAGACACAGGTATCTTCATTCCATGCTTGGGAATGATCATTTAGAAGGACTCACAATGCTCTCATGCTGAAAACACTTCAGTGCTTATGTCCTATTCAGAACAGAAGCCAATTGTGCTGCGACGATCTTCAGACCCCTCCATAATATGACCCCCATTCTTTCCCTGCCCTCTCAACACTGCAATGACCCAGAGCCTCTTTGTCGTGCCTTGAACATCAGACAAGTTCCAAGTTGTCTGCTTTGTGCTTGTGTTCCTTCCACCTGGAAAGCTTCACCCCAAGTTTCCACCTGCCTACCTCAGATCTCTACTCAATTATCCCCTGAGGAAAACTCCCCCAACTTTCCATTTAAATTTGCAACTCCTGGCTGGATGTGGGGGCTGGTACTCCTCAGTTGCTCTAGAAACTGAAGCTGAAGGATTATTTTAGCTCAGTAATTTGAAATTCTCCTAGACAACACAGTGAGATACTGTTTCTAAATAAAATTATAACTCCTAGTTCTTCCCGCCTTATTTTTTTCCCGATCAATTATCACCATCTAGCTTACATATATTGTACTTACTTAAAGTTATTGTCTATCTGTCCTAATACAAGTTCCATGAAGATTAAGATTTCTACTAAATTCTCAGCAACTTGAGCAGAGTCTAGCACTTGGGGCACACCATTTTTCTTAGATGGATGAGTTTCAACTAGTTGAACTTGGTCAAACTACCATGGTGTTTGTTATTGTCCTCTTGACTTTAGCTTCCAGCCTGTGGTCCACATCTTTCACATAATCATGATTTCCTAAAATGCCAGGTATTGCTCCTGTAATTATCAGCCCCAGGATCACTGCAGCCAGCCTTCTGAAGCACTTTGCTTAGGGCCTTGTCTAATTAGAAATGTGGGTCTTTGCCTGATGCCAGTAGCCCAGTCCTAGGATGGATGAATGAAGTATTACTTGGCCCAGTGAGCTCCAAGACAACTAGATTTAGTGGAGTGGCAGCCTGTAAAGCCTACTTGATCTATTCAGTGTGTGATTCATACCCATATGCACACTCACATATTGGAATTTGCTATTTCGAAAGTTAGGAAGGATCACAGACATCTAACTCTTCAACAGTATAAGGGAAATCGAATTTCTGCATGGCTAAAAAGTTATTTCAAAGATGTATTAAAAAGGAGAAAAATTTTAAAAATAACATCTTAAGTAATGATCATAATTATGTAAAAATCAGTGCATATCATGATTCTATATTTCTATTATGTATGTGTCACTTTTCTACAATTATTACCATATAAATCCACAGTGGGGTTGAGAGCATAGCTCAGCATTCAAATCACTGGCCTCACAAGCACAAGACCCTGAGTTTGATTCTCCAGCACCACACAAGCCAGCCATGGTGGCACATGCCTGAAATTCCAGCGTTCAGGAGGCTGAGGCAGGAGGATTGCCATGAGTTCAAGGCTAGCCTGGAATACATAGTGAGTTCAGGCCAGCCTAGGCTATAGAACTAGTCCTTATCCCAACTATCTAATTAACTAACTAACTAAGTAAATAAATAAATATCCACAGATATTGGATAGGTCTGTAGGTCTGGAAGGATATCACAGATGTAGGTTTAGAAGGATGCATATTGATAACAGTGGTTAACTTTGGGAAAGGGAAGAAATTTGTGTGACTGGAAAGGTTAATGAGCAAGGAATTTTGCTTATTTTTCCTCATGTGCTGGTATATTTTTATTTTGTTTCACAATTAATTACTTCGCAAACAACTGTTGGATACCTACTATATACTCGTTATTGTTACGGTGCTGGGAATGCAGACACAAACAAAACAGGCAGAAACCCTTACCCTTTACAACAGGTTTGTGTAACCCACACACAGCCTGTGGATTTCATGAGATCCTGGACATCTAGTTACATGGCTCACAAGATGGTAAACTTCCAAAATCATGTGATTTTGAACATTTTTTTACTGCTCAATTGCAGAGTACTTGACTGTAGGCTTTGCAGGCGACCGTAGAACTCTGTGCAGAGGAGGGGCAGCACAATGCTAATCCCACCCCTGTGCCCGCCATATGCGTTGTTGACTGGAAACCTAGATGTATTGGATGTTATATGTACCAAATACAACCTCTACTAAGACATATTTGAGGGTTGCTTATCTTACTGTCATTGAAATCACTCAGTAAGAGACTTGGGTTAGTCGTGAGTACGTGTCAATGCTCAAATAATAATATTGGTAAACATGATATTATGATCTTACATGATGACTGAACAAGAGCTACTGCATAGAGACCACCTACCCTGGCTAAGATCAGTAGAAAACCAGTGGCAAATATTCTACTTGAAGAAACCCTATAACCCTAGTACTTGAAAGGCTATATGTCTCAGTTACTTTTTCATTGTTATGACTCAATACCCAACATCCACAAATTTAGGGGAGGAAAGGTTTATTTTAGTTCACAGTTGCAGGCGGTCACAGTCCATTCAGGGGCGGCCGGCAGCAGTGGAAGTACATGGCAGAGGCAGAAGTGGAGGCAGCTCCTCATGACATCACAAATAGGGAGACAAGTTGAGACTAGTTGAGACTAGTCCTGGTAGTCCAAGGAAGGTAGAAAGCAGTTTATATATCCTTCCAGGTCTCATCCAAGTGATTAGCATCCCCTGGATCCAAATGTGGAAGGTGTGGCCACTACATGCCTTTAATCCTAACTTCTATGCCTCTCTAGTCCACCCCTCCAATGAGGCCCCAATCTCTCAACAGCAGTCTATAACATTTAAATACACGAGACTTTTGGGGGACATTCCAGATCCAAACCACTGTAGTAACAAAGCATGAATGTGTACCCTTCAGGATTGCTTGTTTTGTTCTATTATTTTTGTCAAAATAATAGAAGATTGCTGCTCAATGAACATTAAAGTAAAAAGTGAATTAATTTCTTGCAGTCTTCATTCCTTATTCTGTAATAAGACAACTGAGAGTTAAAACTTTCTATTTATAAATGATTAATGCTTTAAGACCAAATATATGACCTCCTATTAATTGAAGAAGTTGCTGGCTTTTCCTAGTAAAAAGCTGAGTTAGTCTCAAAAAGAGGAAAAGCCACAAATAAACCAAGTTTCAAAGATTCCAATAAATCAATTAGCAAACTGAACAGTTGAAATCAAGATCACATATACAAATGCATTTAGCAATGAAATATGAGCCAGGGACATTTTAGTTTAAATAGCAAGTGGCCTGACAAGTTCAAGTGTGGCTGTGTGGCCAGAGCATTTTAGATCACAGCTGCCGTTGAAGTCAATCCCACATGATTACTGTAGGTATAGTTTAACTGCTGTTTGCTTCCTGATCTTAAGCTCTATATGTTTACATTTCTACAGATTGAGTTTTTATTCAGAGGCATCCACATGGACTCTGGATCAAGCTTGCCAGGGTTCTAATCCCAACTCTTGTCATTTATGAGGTCTGTCATTTTTCTGTGACTTCAACCTAGTTACTTAACTATTTTTACCTCAATACATCCATCTTTAACATGGGGACAACTAGGGCTGAGGGGCCGTAGCTCAATGATTAAAGCATTTGTCTAGCAAGCATAAGACCCTGAGTTCGAGTCCCTGGCACCACATAAACCAGGCACGGTGACACACACCTGTCATTCCATCATTCAGGAGGGTGAGGAAGAGTGTTACCGAGCGTTCATGTCCAACCTTAGTGCCATAATGAGTTCACCAGCCTGAACTACAGAGTGAGACCCTGTCTCAAGAAAAACGTTGTACCAACTTACAATGTTGTTTGGAATATTGAATTAATATATGCAAAGCCTTACAATTCCTGGTACATTAACACTATATGAATGAATACTATCACTATTAATATCACGGTTATTAACTGCTTAACTATTTCCACCTAAATTATAACAATGCTTTATTGCTCTCATTAAGAAGTCAAAACCATAGGAGCTGGGAGCATAACCCAGAGGTTAGAGTGCTGGCATAGCATACCTAAGGACCTGGGTTCAACTCCCCAACACCGCATAAAAATTAGCAGGGCATGGTGGCTCATGCCTGTAATTTCAGCACTGTGGTGGCTGAGGAAGGAAGACTGCCATGAGTTCAAGGCCAGCCTGGGATACATAGTGAGTTCATGACCATCTTTGTGATCTTTAAATTTAGTGATTTTTAAATCAACTAAGACCAAGTGAGGAGCTGGAGGAATAGCATAGCAGCTGGAGTGCTTGCCTTGCAAGCATGAGGCCCTGACTTCAATTCCTCAGTACCATATAAGCTGGGCTTGGTGGCATACAACTGTGGTCCCAGTACTTAAGAGGCTGAGGCACAAGGATTGCTGTGTGTTCAAGGTCAGCCTGAGTTACATTAACAGAGTGACTTTAGGACCAGCCTAGAGACTACAGAGTAAGACCCTGTCTCAAAAAAAAGAAAGAAAGAAAGAAAGAAAGAAAGAAAGAAAGAAAGAAAAAGCTGTAAGTAAACCTAGAGAGTTAGGTTTTCCTTTGTGTCTTAGTTACTTTCTCGTCGCTGTTACTCAATACCTGATAGCCACAACTTAGGGAGGAAAGATTTATTTTAGCCTACAGTTTCAGAAGGTCATAGTCCATTCACAGGCAAGCAGCAGGAAAATGGTGGAAGCACATGACAGGGCTGGAGTGGGGGGCAGGGCCAGAGCCAGAGCTCCAGTGGCAGAGATCATCACAATATCCTGGAACAGAGAGAGTCTGGGAGGAAGGGCAGAATGATCACTCACCCCTCCAGGTCAGTCCCAAGCACCCGCCCCTTCCAGCCGGGCCCCACTTCCCAACCCTACATGGTATCCATAGGAACATGAGGCTTTTGGGGGACACTCCAGATCTAAACCACCACCCTTGGTAACACCAGAGAGACAGGGATTCATTATGAAAGGGCTATGGTTTGGATCTGACAGATAGCTATTAAATATGTAAAACATTTTGTACTTTAGAGAAACCATAGTACATCAAGCTATAATTTCACAGTAGTGACTGAACTTTTCAAAAAAAAGGTAAAAAGATGAGATGATTTAAACAATATAAATTATTTTTATTATGATTAATTTAGAAATATTCATACAAAGTAGAAGTTTTAGTAATGCTGTCCTAGGTCACTGATTTTTAAGTGATAAAACTCATGGGGTTGAGGGGTATATGAGTGCATGTGTATGTGTACATGTGTGTGTATGCTTTATTCTTAAGATCAGAAATAAAGATTAAATGAGATGATGTTGATGAAAACACTTTATAAATTGCCTATGCTGTATTAACAAAGGCATTTTTTTTTTTTTTTTGAGACAGGGTCTCACTCTGTAGTCCAGGCTGGTCCTGAACTCACTATGGAGCCCAGGCTGGCCTTTGAACCCAGAGCTAATCCTCCTACCTCAGCCTCACCGAGTGCTGGGATTACAGGTGTGCACCACCATGCCCAGCTTATGTGGTGCTAGGGAATCGAACTTGGGTACTTAGCACTTGACTGCACTAGTGCTAAACAAGCACTTGAACCACTGAGCCATTCCTCCAGCCCCAAAGGCAGTTTCTTAAAATGCTTTTAACATAAAAAGAAATCCTTCCAAGATTATAACAAAACACATTCCAGCTGGGGTAGGAGTAATTTAACCAGTCACTCTGCTTTCTTCCTCCAGGGTTTCCATTTCTTTGGTGGTTTCTTCCTTCAACAAACATTGTGAACCTACTATTTGTCAGGTTATCAAGGTCTTGCTCCTCAAGAGATGCCCAGGTGTGGTCCTGCTTTCCTTTCTTCACCAGCCGAGATGCTATACCATGAGAATTCTCTATTGATTTGGGGTGGAGCACTCCCAAGGCTTTTCATAGTTGCCCTTC
The DNA here is from genome assembly GCA_004027205.1 of Ctenodactylus gundi. Classification (NCBI taxonomy): domain Eukaryota; kingdom Metazoa; phylum Chordata; class Mammalia; order Rodentia; family Ctenodactylidae; genus Ctenodactylus; species Ctenodactylus gundi. The sequence continues at coordinate 309,320 of PVKB01001460.1, forward strand.
ACACAATAGAAATGAACTGTCATTTTTTAAAACTTTCCCAAATATCGAGAAGAAAGAAGAGAAAACCACAGGAATCCAGTCAAGTTTTCACTTACAAAATCACACAATGGAAGACTGAAAAGAGAATATGCCCCCAAGCCCATCTAGAGTTAAGTTTCTAAGTTCCTTCTCACAACCCTGCCTCTGTGGATGCTCGTATGGCTCCAACCTGCGCAAGAAAACAATGGTGCTCAGTGGTATTTAAGTCCTGTCCCCATAAGAACAAAGCAGTCCCTATGTCCGAGTCCTGGTCTCCATGGAAACCACCCCTCTTCCTTCAATTCCTACATTGTCCAGTGGTTAGTTTGAATCTAGGGCCTTGTACAGTAATTAGGTGCTCTGCCACGTTTTCTACACTAGCTATTAATCCGAGTTGCAAAGGCCATGCTGCGGACCTCCTCGCGGTAGGACCCGTATCTCTGTGCTCAACATGCGCGGTGCTGATCAGATGCTTTTGTTTCATCTATTGCCAGTTCTAAGGTACGCAAGACAGACAAGGCTACCCCGTAGCACTAATGAGCTGAGGGATGTGCTTAAGACGACAGCATGCTAACTCATGACAGAGCCTGGAATGGCACCAGGGCGACATAACCTAAACTCCTGTCTCTTTTTATTTCAAGTTCCTTGGAAGGAAACAATGACAGCTTTGTGAGAACCGCACTCGCTGGCGGGTGGAAGTGGAGACGGGAGGTTGGGCTTTAGGGATGTGGGCTTTGACCTCTCTCCAAGCCAGCGTTTTTCCGTGCTTTGCCTCAGAGTGAGAATAGCTCCGGGCGTCTGCAGACTTCCTTGAAGACTTCCGCCGGGTCGTTTCGTTGACTCCCCTGGCAACGTAGCAAACTGCCTAAACGAACGAACTAAGAAAACGCAAAGCACGTGTCGCAGGGCGTCTCATAGTTCTTGGCCTTTCTCCCGACCCGTAGCCACGCCCCGTCACGACTGCGTGGGAGACACGCCTATAAAACCCGGTGCCTGCGCGTCTGGCCGTCACAATCGCTTCCTGTTTTCCGCACAGCTGTTGTTCCTGTAACCGCCGTGACTGTGAAGATGGCGTCTACCAGCCGGTGAGTAGTCGGGCCGAGCCGCGCTACCTGAGGGAGGGATGGCGGGCGCTGGGCGGTGTCCGGAGCGCTCGGGGCGGCCGCGTGGGTCCCCGCGCCCGGGGTGTCGGGGGCGAGGCGGCCGCGCTGCCCGCCGGCCGGCCGGCACAAAGGCGCTTCCAGGCGGTGGGACTGTCGGGGTGTCGCCGGGGGGATCGAGCCACGACGTCACCGTCCAGCGCCTCTGCCCGGCGCGGGCTCCTGGGACCTCAGCCCCGCCCTCGCGTCTTTGAAGAGTACTTGATTTGCCTTCTGTTTCCTTATTTTTCTCTACGCTTGTTTTTCTCTTCTGTGCCTCTTGCGATCCGAGGGTCTGTAATTCCGCTTTTCCGAAGAGCGGGAAAAGGGTATTTCCAGGTCCCCGTAGATGGGACAGCTTGAAAGTTGGGAGCGTCAGCGTTGCTGAGCGGGGTGGAAAGCGATTACCATCCCAGCGGCCCTGCCAAGGGGAAGCGTGGGGACCTCCCGCAGCTCGTCGGTTTCTTGACGAGGGATTTTACTCCAGGTGTCGCTTCGGATGCCTCTGAAGAAAACGTCGCCTGCCGAAAATGACTTTTGTGCTGGGAGGCTAGGCCCTAATATATGTATTTTAAAATATTATGTACACGTTTACAGAAAATGTATGTAGTGTCCTGAGAGAGAGGGCCTTTAGTCTTCTGACCTGAATAAAATGCTTGATGATCCTAATTATAGCTGTCATTACTATGAGGTGGATGATAGTATTTTTGCATGTGTGTAAACTGAGTCATGCCGCTGTTGATGGAAGATTAAAAGATACCTGTTTCTGTTATGCAGTTGACTTCTAGTTGTACTAAACATATTAAATGAAGGTCTGCAGCTTCTAGAAGGCTCTCTGGTAGTTTTTGAGCCATTTATCATCCATGAATTGATAGGTTTTGCCATTGAAAGTTATTCTTCATAAAATGGGAAGCTGGAGAAGCCGAGGCCCTTACTGGGAATTGTGGAGACCTAACTATCTTACGGTTAGAAAGGTGGTAGGGTGGGAAGCAGATGTAGATGATGTCTTGTTTGGAAATAACTCTGAAAGCCTGTGACACCCTTGTTTACTGATTCTAAATCGGTAATTGAATGCTCAATCATTCAATCTGGGTGTGGTGTTCCCCCAGGCAAGGCTTCCTGGTACGTAAATGGGAAACTTAAGTTTATTCCAATTACCAGAATATGGCTTAAATTCCCTGATGGTAGATCTGGGAGGTGGTGAATGTGGTCGCATTTAGGCTCATCTTTTTGTATAAGACAGGGCATTTTTTGTGTTAAAAAATAATTTTAGTCCAGAAGTATATAGTAAATATTTTCTGAGCCCAATCTTTACAATGGACATAGTGCTTACTATCTTGCAGTTGTGACAGCTGAACGTAGTAAAGATAAATCAGTAGACATATAATAATAATGTACTGTTTCTAAAGTGAGGTTTGGGATTATCTGGCACATGGGTATTCTAAAATTGTTTTAATATTATCATTGGTGGTGTTTGCTCCACACTTTGCTTATTGTTTCTGTTCTTTACTTCCTAGACCACCTCATACTTGTTTTCTCTTTGGTGTTTGTGGGTTAATTTGATAAGTTGACGATGATGTTTTTTTCTTTTTGTGATTCTGAGGATTGAGTCAAGGCCTTCAGACCGAGCTACATTCCTAGCCTACTTTTATTTTTGATTTTAAGACAGTCTTGCTAAGTTGTCCAGGCTGGGCTCCAACTTGGGACTCGCCTGCCTCAGTCTCCCAGAGTTCTGGGATAACAGGTCTGTGCCACCAGTCCTGGCTTTGTTTTGTTTTGATAGGTGATATGTACAAAAGCAAAAGGTACAAAATACTGTACAGTAAAAAATAGTTCCTGCCTGTCTTTAGCTCCAGCTGTCTAACCCTCCCCAGAACAGCCAGTGTTACCGTTTCTTGGTTCTCTCCTAATAACGATCCCCTAACAAGCATGGGTATCATTTTCACTTCTACAAAAAAGTGGTCTAACGCAAACTGTTTGCTGCCTTTTTTCCTTTTGATGTTGGCATACATGTAAGCATGCAGTTTAATTATAAGGTGAGCACATACACACAACTACCCTTCAGGTCAGAACATCTGTTACCACTAGTTATGACACTAGTAATGTCTCTTTTATGCCCTACTGATTACTCTTTCTTAAAGAAAACCACATCCTGATTTCTTTTTTGTTATTGTTGTTCTTTTGTTTGACACAGAGTCTCACCCTGTAGTCCAGTCCGGTACTGAACTCACTGTGTGGCCCAGGCTGGCCTAGAATTTAAGGCAGTCTTCCTGCACCAGCCTCAGGAGTGCTGGGATCATAGATGTGCACCACCACACCCTACCATTTTGTGGTGCTAGTGAATCAAACCTGGGGCTTCCGACTTCCTGGGCACCTTAATCACTGAGCTGCGCCACCATCTCCTAGTTTCTAACACTATAGATTTGTTTTGCCAGCTTTAAAGTTTAAGTAAAATCTATTGTCTAGTTTGTTGGTCACTGTTTTGAGATTGACACTGGTGTCTGTGTGTAACTAGCCGATATTAATTCTGTATTAAAATTACTATTTTACCATTCATGTAACATGTCTTGGATATCTCATTATGTGCACAATGTAAGGATTTCTATTTACTTTTTAACAGTGCCAGAATGTATCAATACTTTGTGTACTGTGTTCCGTATAGCTTGTTGTACTCATGACTACTCTTATTCTGCTAACATTTTCCTTGTCTCATAATTTATACCTACTGCCTAATTTTATTTTTCATAATCATGTTTTGGATGTTTTGGGAAACATTCCAGATCCAAACCACAATATTCTGCCCCAAAACCCCTAAAGACTCATGTCTGTCTCCCCATGCAAAATGCATTTAGTTCTAAGAGTTGTCAAAGACTTCCTTTTTTAAAAAAATTTTCCCTCTGAGCCAGGATCTTCCTCTGCAGTCCAGGCTGGTCCTGAATTTACCATGGAGCCCAGGCTGGCCTTGAACTCAAGTCACTCCTCCTGCCTCAGCCTCCAGAGTGCTGTGATTACAGCCATGCACTTTCACACCCAGCTTTATGTGGTACTGGGGAATCAACTCAGGGCCTTGCTAACTGCTGTGCCATTCCTTCAGTCCCTGACCACTCTAATACAATTAATTCTGGTGGAATCGATTTCTAATTTCTAATTTTCTAATTTCTAGCTACAATTTAACCTGATTGGGTTGTTGACTTTGAAAATTTAGCATAAATATATTGTAAAGCTACAATATTGGAAAAAGGTTCAAAATCCTTTTTCTCCGAGAAAACTTTCATTACATGTTTATTGGAAGCAAATTAAAAAAAATTTTTTTCCATTTAGTGTGGATGCCCTTCCAAGAGTGACATGTCCAAACCATCCAGATGCAATTTTAGTGGAGGACTACAGAGCTGGTGATATGATTTGTCCTGAATGTGGGCTGGTTGTAGGTAAGTAGCTGTTATGGTTAAAGTTTAAATCACTATTTAGGATACTTTGCTTTTGTATACTTTTTAAACTTTTACTGAGCTTTGACTTTTTTACGCCTATAAGTGGTAATTCATATTCATTATAAAATACAAAATTCAGATCTGGACCCATATGTAGCCCAGACTGACCTCAGACTCATGACAGTCCTCTTGCCTTAGCCTTCTGAGTGCTGGGATTATAGATGTGCACTACGATACCTAGGTGCTAGGAAATTGAACTCAAGGCCTTGTGCTTGCTAGTATTTTAACCACTGAGCTATGCCCTCTGGCCCTGCAGAAGAAATTTTAAAAAGATAATTTATTTGAATTTTTTTTCCTAGTAGAGCTATCACCGCCTTCTGACAAATAGTAGTATTGAGCAGTTTGTTGTTTTTGCTTTGTGTTTGCAATTCTGAGGATGGAATTCAGAGTCTCACACATGCTAGGAAAGCGCTGCCACTCCAGCTTTGAGGAATTTGAATTACTTGGGAATGGAAATGCAGTAGGATTCTGAGGAATGTAAAAAACATCCAATTGGGCCTGGTTGTGCAGACCTGTAATGTCAGCACTCTGGGAAGCTGAGGCAGGAAGATCACAAATTTGAGCATAGTCTACGCAACTTATTGAGACCCTTGTCTCAAAATAAGAAATTGATTGAGGATATGGATTATTTTGAAGACCCTAGATTCAATTCCTAGGACTAAAACAAAAGGAGAAAAAAATGGTAAGTTGAGTACTAACATCTTTATTTCATGAATAAAGAAACCAAGGTTTAGGTAGTCTGGCATTTTGGTTATGTTGTCTACATTGGAGTCAGATTTCTATCCTCTGTTATATTTCAACAAAATCATAATAAAATGACTTCACGTTGGGATTGACAAAGTATGAGCCAGCACCTGTTTATATGTGGCTTGTGAGATAAAGATACCTTGTACTTTTGGTTTGGTGTTGTTCCATTATTATTTTTGTTACAGGATGGTGCTGTACAGGTCAGACTAGCTTTGAGCTCACTGTGCAGCTCAGGCTGGTGTCATGAGGATCCGCCTGACTGAGCTTTCTAGGTGCTAGGATGTTTACAGGTGTGGGCTCCTATGCTCAGCTTAAGCTTTTTTAACTGATTGAAATAAAGTAAGCAAAAATTACTTTAGGACAGAATAAAGTGGTGTCACATTCAGACTTCAGTATCACAGTTTTATTTGGAAAACATTCACACTTGCTTTCACCTTGTAATAGCAGTTTAATAGTTGTCACAAAAACTATGTGTGTGGCACTCTCTTCACTGCTGTGGTTTACTCGCACACTCCAAATTGAGGGGGGTTGTGACTCCGGTGGTTTGAGTGGCAGACATACAGCCATCTTGCAGCCTGTCACTTTTGTTACTGTGCATGCCCATCATCTTAGAACAAGAAAAGTGAACTTTGAATGTCATGCTTTTAAGGGACAGTGATGTGTGAATGATTTATGATTGAATTAAACAGCAGTGTATTGTGCATATTATGTAAGTGATGGTATAGCTATGCTAAAAACCAGCTGTAAACACAGGCATTGCCATAGTTTACACAGTATTCCTAACTAAGTTAAACAGTGGTCAAGAGTAAAAAGCAAAATGGACAACAACTTTTTTTCACAAGAATAAAAGCAAGGCTGCAACTGAGATAAGTCTGAGTGGCTTATTTGTAGGTCAAGCAAAAAAACCCATCGACCAACGATGAGTTAATTCATGTTTGATTGCAGCACCTGAATAAATATATCCAGAGAAAATGAAGACTTAGTTTCTCAGCAAGAACATTTGCTTGAAGAGTTGAGGACATTGGAGAAGCCTCAATTAAAAATCATGGCAAATTATGCTAGTATATTTCCTTTGCTCATGATAACCTAAAGATGTTACTGATGCTGCTCAGTTGTTGTTCAAATAAATACTGAATTTGAGGTGACAGAAGAATTAGCCTTCGTGAGTTGTCTACATGAACTAAGAGAAAACACATGCAGAGAATTGAAAATACAAATTCTGAGTTGGATCTGCTAAGCTCTTTTGTAATTAATGGTAGATAGATATGCAGCAAAAGACTTGGAAAAACAGATTGTGAAAATGTGAGGTGCTTAAATTTGGCGATTTAGTTTTGTTGCTGTTTGTTTCAGTTTAGGTTCAAGACTGCAACCTTTGTAAAGCATACCTTCTGTTAACTGCAATTGTATGTTGAAAGGTTATGAACAGTTTTCTTTTGCCACAGACTTACTAGTATGTGTGAATTAATGTTGATTTGTTCTACTTAGAATTGCAAGGAAGAACTGCTTTTGTAAAGCACACATAAATAACTCGACAGCTGCTACTGTTGTTTGAATCACAAGTAATGTAAAATTTTATGTATTTTTACTTTTTATATATTACTATATATTTCTAGCGCTATCGGAAGTTAAAACAAGATGTTTACTACCACGCAGATTTACAGCTGGTAGCTCAGCTATGGTTTGAGGCTTATTTGTCAGACTTGGATGCAAACACAAAAGCAAATTTTCCTGCTTCAAAATCATTTACCTTTGCAGTATCTTGAATTGAAAGTGATTAATCAGTGCAGCAACATATTGAAAGGAAAATAATCAGAAATACGAAGTAATAACACCTACGTATCCTTCCACTCCGTGAATGTTCCCATGTGGTTGTTACCACTGTTTGGCAGTACTTGGCATGTGAACATTGTCATTGATTTTGGAACAGGAGACAACTAAGTTTGAACTCCAGTTAAGTGTTATCACCAACAATTAGTTGTTTTTTTTTTTTTTTTCCAAAAGAGCTTAATGTTTGTTGTACTGGTAAATATGTGTTAGAATAAAATTATACTCCCACATTTTAATCTCATTAGTAAGAAGTATATTTTATTTCTCCTTTTACCTACCTGCAGAATATCAAGTTTTCTTATTGGCCCACCAAGCTTAACAGGCATGTCCAACCTGTGGCCTGTTCGGATTTTGTTTTCCCACTGATATTTTAAGATGTCCTAATGAGGGGCTGAAGGAATGACTCAGTGATTAAGTGCTAAGTACCCTAGTTCAGTTCGCCAGCACCACCACCACATAAGCCATGCGGGATGGTGCATGCCTGTAGTCCTACACTTGGTAGACTTAGGCAAGAGGATTGCTGTGAGTCTAAGGCCAGCAAGAAAAAAAAAAAAGTCATAATGAAAAATTTTAGACAGGGAGTTTTAGTTTTAGTATTATACTTGTATATGTACAGTAACCATATTACATATTGTACATGTGGCCCAGGACAGTTTCTCTTCATTGAAGAAAATGTAGGAAAAGAATGACAAGTTTTGGGCTGGACATGCTGGGATATTTCACAGAAAATTTTGCATTTTTTTGGTTAAATTAATGCATTTTAATTCTTCCATACTATTAAGATAAAATTGATTTGTAAGAGATAAAGAGACACAAAACTGAGGTAATTATAGATTCTTTCTTCTCCTTCTTTAGCCGTTTACAAAGTAGTAGTACAAAAATGTCATTTTGCCTCTCTTCAGCCTTATGCTTTAACCAGAAAGGTAATTGGGTAAGATTAGTCAATTGGGGAGGGAGATCACAATTCAGACTGCTCTCTTGTGTTTGGTATCCCTAATTTTTCCATGAATTTTTTCCTGCCATAGCAAACTAAAAGAATCTGACATGTTAGCATAGACCTGTAACCCCAGGTACCTAAAGTCTGAGGGAAGAGGATCACAAATTTGAGGCCTGGGCAGTTTAGCAAGACATTGTTTCAAAACAAAATAGAAGATGGGAGTGTAGTGCAGTGGTGGAGCACTTGCCTCATGTTTGTGAGGCCTTGGGTTCAGTCCCCAGTGCTGCAAGGAAAGAGGGAAGATTCCTACAAAATGTCTTAGTCACTTTTTCATTGCTGTGACTCAATACCTGACATTAACACATTTAGGGGAGGAAAGATTTAGTTTACAGTTTCAGAAGGTCACAGTCCATTCAGGGGTGGCTGGCAGCAATGGAAGTACATGGCAGAGAGAGAGGTGGAGGCAGCTTCTCAGGACATCACAAACAGGTGGGCAAGCTGAGGCTAGTTGAGACTAGTCCTCTAAGGAAGGCAGGAAGCAGCTTATATGTCCTTCCAGGTCTCCTCCCAGTGATCAGCCCCTCTTGGATCCAGGTGTGGAAGGTGTGGTAAGACCCCACTACCCACCTATAGTCCAATTTACATGCCTGTAATTCCCCCCCCCCCCGCTAGGCCCTAATCTTCTGACAGCACAGGGTTCCATAGACAACCTTTAACATTCAAATACATGAGACTTTTGGGGGACATTCCAGATCTAAACCACAATACTAAATGAAATTAATTTTCTTTTAGTTTTGCTTTATTGTCTTATTGGTGTTGAATTCCAGTGACTGAACTGTTTTACTCCAGCAAGAGCTACTAGGTTAAATTTTAAGACCTGAAATTTCAAAGTACAATTCCATTAAATTTCTTTTCTTAAATTTTTTTTGAGACAGGCTCTCACTCTGTAGTCCAGGCTGGCTGAACTCACGGCAGTTCGACCTTAGCCTCAGGAATTACAGGCGTACCCCACCATGCCAAGTTTATGTAGCATTTATTGTAGCAATTTCACTTTCCTTTGTGAAATTGGTTCTTCCATCATAAAGAAAATATAACTCACGCTTAAATAAAAAAGTAGGCTGTAGGCTATTTGAGAGTAAATGTATGATAAGATGTGCTGTAAGTGACGAATTCATCCTATAACCAAACAAGGTTAGGTGGAGGAGCCTGCTAACAGTGTTGGGGCTTTTGTTTTTGTCGGTGGTACTGGAGACTAAACTCAGAGCCTTTACACTGAGCAACACCCCCAGTCCTTTTCAGTTATTTTTTATTTGAGACAGGGTCTTGCCAAGTTGCCCAAGCTGGTCTTAAAATTATGATGTTCCTCCCTCAGCCTCCCAGAGGGCCAAGATCACAGATGTGAGTACCTGCCTGGCTACAAAGTTTCATTTTAATGAGAACATCATCAAGCATTATAAGTTGACTAAGTGTCTGTGTATGTAGCTATACATGTATGTTGTTATTGTCATAGACCAATAATAAAATTCACACAGTGCTCTCTGTAATTGAATTTCCATCATTTCACCAGTTTAGAAGCAAATGCTGTTTGTTGCCAGTTAGATCAGCCACGTCCTTACACTGAAAAGCTAGGAAGGAATCAGGGTGGGAAACCTGCAACCCGCTAAGGGCGTAACATCTGCAGCTTTTTCTTCCTTCCTTCCTTCCTTCCTTCTTTTCCTTCTGTTCTTGGAATTGATCCTAGAGCTTTTACACTGAGTTACATCTTCTGTCCTTTTTAAATTTTTACTTTGAGACAGTATCTCAGAAACTTGCTCATGTTGGGCTTGAACTTGGGGTCCTCTGGCCTCAGTGTCTTAGTTACTTTTTTTTTTGTTGCTGGGACAGAATATCCAACTTCCAGATCTTAAGGGAGGGAAGGCTTATTTTAGTTCACAGTTTCAGAAGGTCTCAGTCCATTCACAGTGGCTAGCAGTGGTGGAAGCACATGTTCACAGCATGGCAGACAGAAGGCCAAGTCAATGAGGAAGATTGGAGCTACCTTTCCAGGTTCTGTGCCAGTAATGCGCCTTTCTGACCAGGCCCCATCTCTTAATAGCACATATTTCCATCAGTATCCTATGACATCCAGATACATGAATCTTTTAGGAAACATTCCAGATCCATACCAGAACACTCAGCTTTCCACAGTTGTGGGATTGCAGGTCTGGGTGACCATTTGTGGTATTTGTGCATTGGAGATACTGATGTTCATAGGAATTTGAATCCAGACTTTGTTTCCTTAAATGGTGCTAGTATATATGGTTTGATTGTTCTTGCTATAGAACTTTGTCAGATTCCTTTTTGATTGTACTTTGTTCATTGAATGATTCTCATTATGAATAACCTGCAGTAAGATCATAAGACCACTTCAGAAATTGAAACTATCAGAATTGTTTCAGGTAATCTTCCATTTCATTAATTTGTGTTGGGAAATTAGAACAGCTCGTTGTCACAATTTCCCTTTAATATCAAACTAATGCTCGTCTTTAGTTCTCAGAACCACTTATTACCCTTCTCAGCCAGGTCAGAAACTAGTAGAGTCCATTACTTGCATTTTTTAAAAAAATAAAGTAACTTATAGTGCAAGAGAGAGAGAGAGAGTGCCTTTTTTTCAATCCACTGTATTTCACACCTTTAGTCTTCTTGAGACTTAGCAGCCAGTCTCAAAATCAGTTCTTCTTGATTGTAAAGCAGAATCATATATAAGGAAGCAATTTGTTTCAGATAAACCAAAACTTGAATGCTTAAAAAAAAAAAAAATCCTTCTCTTTGTTCATGTTTCTGTTGCTGAGTAATTTAGGAATACTTGCCAGCACAGTTAGTGTAGGCCAAACCTGGAGAATCCTTTTCTGTAGTGCTGTGCAAGATGGTGTATGTAGTTATGTGGGCAGAAAAAGAATTTATCAAAATCAGAGTAGGAAAGACAAGTTTATTCAAATCATTGTACACTGCCAAAAGGACAGCAGGCTAGTTTCCAAAGGAAGAATTGCACTTTCCATGTGAGAGATTGAGTAGTCATAGTTATGTCATGGTTTATTCCCAAGAGAAAAAACTTCAAGGACAAGTGTTTTCAGAGAGACTGTGGAAGCTAGACCAGGAGGGAGATCCCTTTTTTAATTTTAAATTTAAAAAAAATTTTATGCATTCTTTTAAATTACATATCACCTCCATTTCCCCTTTCCACCCTCTCACATGCACCCGTCCACCCCCCCACCCCACCCCACCCCCACCCCACCCGTTTCCCTTTGCAGTCTCTGTCTTCTGTGTCTTTTACAGTTTTTATGGTTTGGTCTTATCATATTAGAGTGAGGTCTCTTTTTTCTGTATTCCATTTGTCAGTGCAGTTACAGGACCTACCAAAAGTCCGAGGGGAAGGAAAAATAATACTTGCTGAGTATAGCAAAATCATTTTGTGGTATTTGTGAGCTGGCCTTAGAAGGTGCAACTTGCCCCACATAGGCTTGTTATTTACTTGATTTGATTTCTCCTGTAACTTGTTGCCTATTTTTGTAGCCTTTAAAATGCTATTTTAATAACTATTCTACATGTAAAAGTTTTCTAATTAACTTTCTGATGTGAATTACACAGTTTTTATTTTAAGCGTGTGAAGTGCTAGGATTTGTCTTTAGCTTTCTCTTTTTCCCATTGATCCTTAAGATAATAGTGGTGACTTTAAGCAGGGCCAGTGTGTAAAAGCACAGCTTTGTTGGTCCTACCGTGTTGCTGTTGGTCTAAAAGCACTGTTTTTTTGTGCGGTGGCGGGATGGAGGGAGGTTCTCCACCAGATGATAGTGTGATTGCATCACTTAAAATTTGAACAGTAGATGGCAGTACAATCGTATTTAGATTATCAGTTCATAAAAATAAAGTTCCTTGAGTAAACATTGATTTATAATCATCAAAGTATTAGGTTAGTAAGCTGCTGTAATAGATGTTAAAACATGAAGGTGGGGCTGTAGGTGTTGCCCAGTGACAGTATGTGGGCCATGTGCATAGTGTGTGCAAGGGTCTAGATTTGGCTCTGAGTACTGCCAAAAAAAAGTAGCGTGGTTTGTTATGACTTACTATTAATTAGAATTTCAGAATGAAGGGTTGCTTGAAACAGAGGTGATTTCCAGTTGGTCATTTTTTGTGTATCATTTAAATTCATTTTATCATCCTTCAAAGCAATATAGGGCTGGAGGAATAGCTCAGTGGTTAGAGTGCTTGCCTGACAATCACACAGCCCTGGGTTCAGTACTGTAGTACCATGTAAACTGGGCATGGTGGCACATACCTGTAATGTCAGCATTTGGGAGGCTGAGGGAAGAGGATTGCTGTAAATTCAAGGCCAACCTGGACTACATAGAGAGTTCAGGACCAGTTTGGACTACAGAGTGAGACCCTGTCCCAAAAAAGAAACAATATGAATATTGTTTATACCTAAGAGGGGGTGAAACATCAATTCATGAATGTGCAGTATGAGTCAGTTGGGAATGTGTTTAAAAAGATTTTGGGTTCCATTCCTAGAATTTCAAACGCAGGTTGCTATAGTTCGGATCTGGAGTGCCGCCCAAACACCTGACTTATTTGGAACTGTGTGCTTTTGGGAAGTTGAGCCTGGCTGGAAGGGGCAGATACTTGGGGCATTGTGAGAGCTTAGGTGTTTGTTACTGACTTGTGGGCTGGGAAAGTGAGGGAGGGGCACTCTGTGTGTGGAGCCCAACTGGTAGCTTGAAATAAGTAGAGGAAGGAGAAGCAGCATTGTTGCAGCTTCTTCCTGGGAAAGCTCTAGCCTTTGACAAAGTCCTCAGCTGTCCACCTGCTCCCATCTTCCCTGGTTCCTATCTCGCTTGGTTGCTGTCTGCAGTGCTGTGAGCAGTTCTCCAGCCTCTGCCATGTGCTTTCACTGTTGCTGACTGCCTGTGAATGGACTGTGAGACCTGAAACTGTAAGCTAAAATCTTTCCTCCCTTAAATTGTAGAAGTGGAGTATTTTGTCTCAGCAACTAGAAAGTAACTAGGATGCAGGTCATACACTGATAACATAGGTACACCAATCTTTACTAATAACTTTATAATTTGTCTCATTCTTTGAGACCATTTGTACTTTGAGGTTCTTCATCTCTTTATTTTCTGTTTTTAAACCTAGACCGCTTGCTCCTGTACACCTTTTGACTTACAGTTAATATCTTCATTGACCCTAATATTACCAGGAGACAATAGTTCTAGACCCTGAGCTTGGCTTTACAAGTTAATAAATTAAGTAACAATAGTCAAGTTACATAATTTTATGAAACTTAAATTTATTCATCTGTAAAATTACTCCTTGTCTCACAAAAGCAGGTACCATATATCTTACAATTGGTAGGAATAAAGTGAAATAGTGTAAAAACATGTAATTTTAGTATGGTATACACGAGTTATTTTGGGATACTGGGACTCTTAGCCTGTTCCTTAAAAAAATAAAATAAAATAAAAACAGATTGTGCCATTGTACTTGATGAAAGAAGTAATCTCAGCAGCACTGTGGGAGGCCCAGGCAAGAAAATTGCCTTCCAACTAGGCAAGACCCTCTCTCAAAATAAAGCACATTAAAGATCTGGGAATGTAGCTTAGTGCAAAGGCCCTGGGCATTCCCTGGTGATCTCCCTCCTCTAACTATATGCCATTCATGTCTTGCAATATGTATTTGAGTAATTGCTCTGGGACTAGTATATTTAATGCTCTAAATGATGCTATTTTAAAGATTACTGGGTTGCCATATTTAAATTGAAAGTGTTTCCTAAAAGGAAAGATGTGAGTTTAGTTTAATACAACTAAGTTACTGTTTAAAGGAAGGCCTGTTTGTATTCCCCCTCAAATTCTTGGCTTTGATGTCTCTTATGATCATTCAGAATTCTTTCTTGTCTAATTTAGAATTTTTAAGCCGGGTGTGATTTTTCTTGAGCATCAAGAAATTCCAGTCTTCCTTAATTAACTTATTGCTCTTGGAACTTTCATTTTATATAAGGGGAAACTGAGGCTCTAAGCACTTGGGTAATCAGCTCAATTTCCCAGGTATAGGGAGGATTCTCTTGTAGTAAAGGAAGGAGCCACATGTATCCAAGCCTTCTGGTCTTTCTACTACAAGTCTGTGTTATGCATGATACTGTTCATTGAGGAATAGAAAATTAAGAGATTGGAAGCAAGCCCTTGGGGTAAAAGGTATATTACATTTCTTTCAAGTATGGAAAAACACGAAGGAAAAGATGATTTATTAGGGGAATAAGTATTGGCTTTACTGTGGAGCACAGTATTAAAGAATACACAAGAGTTTTATAGCGGGAATGTCGTTGCCAGTGGAAAAAAACTGAGCCTGGTTGCTCAGGCCTATAATCCGGCACTTGGGCAGGCAAGAAGATTGCAAATTGAATCCCAGCCTGGGTGCTTCCACAAGATCCTTTCTCAAAATCTAAACTGGAAAAAATTAGTAGAAAAAGATTCCTGTGGCATAGTTTAGAGGTCAAAAAGTATTCTGTTTGTACGAGATTATTGGGGGCCTCATCTGGCGCCTCCACCTCTCATTTTAGTTGTTCCTGCAGACCTGCCTGTGTTTGAGGGTAAGTGAGATAGGAGATTCAGGAACGGAACTCGCAGTGTGCTTTTCAGATGATGATTATACTGCCAGCTTGTGCAATCTTTTGTGTTTATTTTTTGAAGGACCTGAACATCAGAAATAAGCCTTAGCCGGGCACATTGGTGCATATCTTTAATCCCGCCGCTTTGGGAAGTAGAGGTAGGAGGATCCCAGGTTCAAGCCTGTCTTAGTTACTTTTTGGTTTCTGGACACAATAATTAGCACCCACAATGCTGTGGAAGGTACAGGGATGGCAGCTGAAAAGCTTGAACTAAGTGAAGGAAGGAAGAAGAAACATTGTTGCAGCTTCTTCCTGGGAAAGCGCTGGCCTGGCCTTAGTCTTCACACATCAGTTTGCTTGCACGGCCGTAAGCAGCTCTCCAGCCTCTGTCATGTACTTCCACAGTTGCTGACTGCCTATTAATGGACGGTATGAGACCGGAAACTGTGAGGTAAAATAAATCTTTCCAACTTTACCTTGTAAATGTCTGGTAGTTTGTTCCAGAAATGAATAAGTAACTGAGACAAACACTGATAGAAAGTTTAACTTTTGAGGGGGATAGTAGGGGGAAAGAAACAGGAAATAAAGATACTTTAGGTCTAGGTAATTTTAGAAAACAAGGATACTGTAGATCTATATCAGTCTCTTGGCTTTCCAGTTGTTTTTAGCATGTTGTAATTTTACCATGCAATATTAAGATTCCTACCTTAAGCCATTTTGTATCTTAGTATTGTCTTACAAAATTATTTTTGGTTGGATATATAGTTCTATAGTCAGTCTAGGAAAGAGATTAAAAGTTGGTTTAAGTTTTCCTGGTATACTATTTCTTTAGGAATATAAAAGGGAATACTTTAATTTCATTCAACATTTTTTCTCATCTTCTGTGTCCTGTGACCCTGGTATTTCCTATAGCATAGACTGCTGGTTGTTTCCCAATGATCTTGTTCTTCCATTAGTAATGGAGTCCCTGAGATTTAACAGAGTAATAGGGCTACCCACTTTTCCTACTTTCTCTGTGGCTAGTTATGGCTATCTGATTAAATTCTAACTAGTTTAAGCAGAGGATACGGGGAACTCCTGCTCTCAGAATAGATGTGTCCTTTTTTCTTTCTAGTAGCTAGTAGCAAACATTATGATGGGAGCTGTCAGTAGCCATCTTGTGCTATAGAATGCAAGCCCTGATAAGGATGCCATATTAAAAGGAGCCTTGGTCACACTTGCTTAGGCCTTTAAGTGTGAGCTACTAAGATCAGAAGAATCTGTTGTATGTTACCATTATTTTTCTTTGACTACAGGAACCTCCCTGTCTCTCTGTAATATAAACTTCAGGAATTTACTGGGAGTTCATCTTGGGTGGCTCATCTCTTATCTATGGGTAGGAAGAGGGTAGCGTGCTGGTATCCAGAGAGACTGAGAATACTGTCAACCGTGATTTGGAGGATATTCAAACATCGCTACCACTGCTGCATTTAGATTGATTTATTACCAGATGCATAAGCATTTAAACCAGTGAGGCTTATGAATACAAACTCCATTGATCTTGTGGACTTAGCAGAAAATTCTGCCTCCTCTTCTAGTTAGGAGGAGAAAGTTTATGTGGTCATTAAATTAAAGCTCCCATGATACGTTTTTGAAATGTGTTCTCTCTGTATTGCCCAGGCTGGCCTCAAATTCACCATCTTCCTGCTTCAGCCTTCTGCATTGCTGGGATTACAGGCACATGCTGTCTTTTAAATGTGATCAGAAAGACATAAGATAGCATAAGGAAACCACAGTGAAACTGTTGTTAATAGAAACTAGCAGATCATTTTTAGAAAATTGAGTTGATAAGGCATACAAGTAATTTTAGACATATCCACACGTTATAGGAAGTGTAGTCCCTTACCTGAAATGCTTGGGACCAAGTGTTCTGGGAATTTTTCAGGTTTTAGAACATTTGATATTTATTGGTTAGGCGTCTGTCTCTGATAATCTCAAATTTTGAAACCTTTTGTATGAGAGATACTCACCTTTACTTGCAAATTCAGGTGACTAACATACTAAAGGTATAATAGATGAATCAGGAATCCTTTATACCACTTGGGAATTTATCTTTTTAATATTTTTTTGAAACTTTATTGACAGAAATACTTGCAGCCAGCTGCTATAGAGGTTACTTTGAAAGAACCAATGATCAGATTGACAGATTTTTTTTTTGTATAAGAAGAATGTCATAGAATATTCTTTCATATGAGTTTATACATGAATTCCCAAAAGCAGATGCTGAACTTTGCTTGCTGATTGCTACAGGGAACAACACTGATGACTATTAAGTGGTACCTGGTTCTTTTTCTTTGTCATTCATGGTACCATTGTACCTACTGCCATTTTAAAATTTGACCCCTTGACTAGCTCTAGCCAGTGGCATGTGACTGGAGATGTTGGGTTAAAACCTCTGGATCAATGCATAATTCACAACATTCCCTTACTCTCTTCATGGTGACTGGTTGTAGGGGTCTCCATCCCGCGGGGACCCTCGAAACAGCCGAGGAGGGATCGGACTGAGGACAGAGTAACACACTCTGGGAGTCGATTCAGTGATCGCTGTCTCCAGTTTATTTAGGGAGTACAAGGGCTTAAATAGACTGAGATAGTTATCTTGGGCCAATCAGCAAGGCCTTAACCAGCGTGGGGTAGCCCAGGGGGAGGGAATGAGTAGAGGAGGGAGGATGCAATAAGGAGCAGTTCCAGGAGCTTAAGCAAAACAACACCTGGCTTAACTTACAAGCAGTAACATTTGTTTGTGGGAAGGAAGGAACTCGGCCAAGGTCAGCGATGCTGAGGCTGTAGGGCCCTGAAGACCCCAACAACTGGTAGTATTTCAGGTGGTAGAGATTCCATCACTTTGAATAACAGTGGTATTGACCAGGTATCCATCTGTAGACTTGTAGTTTGAACGAGAAGCGAGTGTGTGTGTGTGTGTGTGTGTGTGTGTGTGTACACGTGTGTGTACGTGCGTGTACGTGCATGCATGTGTGGTATTGCAGATCAAGCCCAGAGTTTTTATGCTGAACTGCATCCTCAGCCATGTTTAACTTTGACGCAGGTTCTATCAAAGTCTGTGAGTTGCCCAGGTTTGCCTTGAATTGCACTCCTGTCTCAGCCTCTCAGAGTGCTGGGGTTATAGGCTTGCGCTGCCAGTCACTGTGCTTTTGAAATTGTTTTTATAGGATGACTTCATTGAACCTTACATAAATATTAGTATGATATAGTATAATATAATATAGTATAGAATAATAGAGTATGTAGGAAACACTGTAGTCTGCTATTATGACAGTCATTTAACAAGTATAGCACTTAATGTAAAATACTCAGAACCATGCTTTAATAGAAAGATAATTCTGAATTATCTTAACTGTTAAAATGGCTAAATACAAGCACATAAAGTATAGAAATTTCTGGCTAGCAAATGAGATTTTAAAAAAATCTAGGTCTGATATTAAAAGTTATATATATATGTATACTTTGAAAGACCTTGAGAAAAATGTGAACTTCTGAGGAATGGAAACATGGTTTTGAAATGCACTTACATTAATTTATTAAGTCAGTTCTTGATTTGTTGAGAAATGCTCCGTTAGGACATTCTTCTTTTGGTGACAGTTGGAATTGTTTCCATTTCAGGTCTAGTAGGAGTGATGTGGCTGTAAACATCCTCGCATGAGATTCTTTTAGGTAAAGACTTAGATCACATTGCCAAGTAAGATAGATGCTTAAGTGATTGGAATACTTTGAACTAGTAAGAGTCATTTTTAACAGTTGTTAATTTTTCAAATAAAGAGATGAAATTCTCACTGAATTTTACCTTTTACCTAAATAGTCTTTCTTAGGTAAAATGTCATAGGTAATATTGATATATAAGAATTGCAAATTATCTGTGTGTTTAATGTGTAAATTTACATATTGTTACTCTTGGATGAGTATTTGACTAAAAGTATTAGGGATCATCCTGTCTAGATGGAAGAAGTAGTGATTGTGTGTGTGTGTGTGCATGTACATGTGTGTAGAACAATGTAGTACTACTATTACTTGACTAATACAAAATCAGTGCCAACTTTCGAAGACAACTTATAAAAGTTGGTTTTCTAGAATTGTCTTACCTTTTTGTTGCTGGGACAGACAGAATACCTGATATACACAACTTTATGGATGAAAAATGTAGTTCACAGTTTCAGAAGTTCATAGGCCATTCCCAGGTGGTGGGCTGGAGCTGGAGCCAGACCTCTTGTCATGGCATGACAGAACAGAGCCAAATAAGACAGGAAGGATGGAGCTACCCTTCCAGGTACTGCTTGGAACTAGTATGAGTGGTCTGCCCCTTCTGAGCCAAGCCCCACCTCCCAAGTACATATTATCCATGGATGCATGAGGTTTGGGGGGACACTACAGACCCAAACTGCAACAAGAATACTTAAAAGATCATGTGAAGTTTTGTGTGTGTGTGTGTGTGTGTGTGTGTGTGTGTTTGCTAACTGGCCTTTGTCCCATCAAAGGCTGATTAGGAGCAAGATTGTACCTTGTCAAAGGTTGATCATGTGTCCAGACATGATGGCTGCCTAAGAGTCTGTATTGCAGCTTTCTTCCACAGCAGCTTTTTAAAGTAACTCATTTAGATTTCTTTAAATGGAAATCACTTACGTGTTCAATTTTTTCTGAATAGTATGGCTCTATTTTTCATTACTCATTCAGTTAATTTGCTGGCCTAGTTATAACTTTCATCATGGACTGTTTGAATTATTTTGGAAAATTTTTTCCTTACGAATACTCTTTTGAGCAGTTACATATAAAAACGGAAAAGGCTCTTAGAACAAATCACAGATTCTTGAATGAGTCATTTACATCTTTCCTGTGTGTGGAAAAACTTCATCATCACTCTGCTGGCTTTCCTAATTATACTGTACCAGGCTACCTTATGATTTTTAAACTTCTTTTGTCTTTTTAAAAAGGTAATATAAAACAAGCAGTATAAGAAACTCATGGTGAGGTTCTGCAGGACCAAAAGAAAGCATCCTGTGAAACTGTATCGTCTTGGCTTGTTCCTGCTCTAAGTTTCTAGAAAGACTTAAAAGATGTGGGTATGCCTCCCCAGCTTTTTATTTGTACTGTTCTGTTAGAAGCTTTCACTTATGTTACTTGAAAATATTGCAAGTCGTTGACATTTGATTTTTGTTAATGTTCTGAATTTAGTATCTCTAGGTTTGAAGACCAGTAATTTTGTCTTGTGTTTGTTTTTATTTTTCTAAATAGCAAAGTCAGATTTACTTTTCTCCTTCTGAAAACGTAACAGGAATGTGATGGCATCACTTTAATTAGTGCATGCTATCAAAAAGGATAAATTTTGTTTTAAAAATACTATTATTTTTATGTTACTAGATTAATATAAAGAACTTTTCATTAAAAATTTTCTTTAGTGTGACCTCTGAGACATGGGCTTGCTGATTAATGCAGTGAGGCCTCAGTGCACGGTGGCAGATGCTATGATGCTCTTAGGTAAGCTTTCAAGTCTGTATCATTAGAATTATTTCCCAAGTTTACTAATGTTTTTTTATTTATGAGAGGAAAGCAGAGGTCTGTGAAAATCCCATCGACCTTACTCTTCCCTTCTGTTGGGCTGCCTGCTTCGACTGACAGGATGTACTGTCCTGGGGCTGATCTCCCTGCTCGCCCTCCCTGCCTGTTCTTACTGTGTGCAGGTGGCACATGAGCACACTTTCTAATCGCAGAACCATTTCATCACTCCTGGGTGATAGGGCAGAATTCACCCAGACAGGGCCTTCAGGAACTGAATCGTTTTGTGATGAAGTTACTTGCCTCTTTAAATCTGTAACTCAGGTTATGCTACGGTCACCATGCCCTGCTTTATGAGAATTTAATTAATGCAATAATTAAATAATTAAAAAGATCTGTGTGCTCCACGGTGAGACGTTTCTTTATTTCTCCTTTGCTGTCTTACTGATAAGGACCTGCAGCACAGTACTTGGATACTTCTGCAACCTAATATGCAGCTTAAACTCTCACAACTGATGCCTCTTCTTGATCAGCCTCAGCGAGGCAGGAAAAGCATCCAGAATACCTGCTGGCTTTATTTTGAAGTAACACATAGCTAATATTGAACACTTACTTGGAGTTAGTATGCCAGCATTTTGCATGCACAGTTCGTGTGTATTTATTCTTTACAGTCTTTCAGAGGTGAAGCTCCTGGAGATGGCAGCTGAGGAATTGAGGGCATAGAAGGGAAGTAGGTTGTCTGTAGCTGGAGCAGTTGGCAGGGGTCACGCTCCTAACTGTTTTATTCTCGGTGCCACTGCTTCCTTCAGTTGCTCTGGTAGATGATTTGTGTTTTTCCTGTCGCCTTTGTGCTTGTATATATGCAGTGGGGAAGGTGGTGTGGTTACTGCTTTTGCCTTTGTCACCGTTCATTGAAAGTTCTGCTATACACATGCAGCATTGCACAGACTGGAATTAATATGAATTTCACTTCAGATTGTGTTATCTTAGGCCAATACATGCCACTTATACAGTGACAGTGGAAGTGGTACCTTGGCTACCGTGAAGATGGCGCCGACATGCCGATTCTTCCCGGAAGTAGTAATCAGACCTACTCAAAGCAGGTGTTGTTGCGTGACATGCAGTGCTGCGGCTGCTTTACTAGGAAGTTTCTCTGTCTGACGTCGTTCTTACTAGTTGTAGCCTAACTATTCTATATGCCTCACTTAAAGGCCAGAAATACTTTTGATGAAATGCTTACTTGAGACACAAGTATAGGTTTATTCTCTGCAAGGCATTCCCCTGAAAATAGTCACGTTAATACCATTCCGAACAGTGTTTTCTGTGTTTTTCTCCCATGTTACAAGTTTTGTACAAAATTTGGTTCTGAATCATTGTCTTGCCTTATTTTGCTGTATTTTAAAAACTCATTTCTTTGAAGTTGTAGACTCTGAGTTAGACCTAGTGGCACAGCCCTTTAATACCAGCACCCTGGGAAGGCTGAAGCAGAAGGATTACAAGTTTGAGCCTAACCCCAAGTCACTTAGCAGCTGAACAAGACCCTGTTTCAAAACCAAAACTAAAAAAAATTGGGCTGGGAATGTAGCTCAGCCGGAATGAAGGTCCTGGGTTTGATCTCTGCTACTGGAAATAAAAAAATTTTGAGTATGAAATAATTCAGAATATGAATAATTACAGCATGATTTTTAAAGAGGGTTGTTGTTGAACTGCCACAAGAGTTAAATGCTTCAGAACAAGTGTCTGAGACATGGGATCTAAACTGGAACGTAGGTTCCCATGTTCACACTTCCTGGGAATTCAGTGGGCTGATTTAGACATTCGACAATGCTGTTAAGTAAATCCTTTCACAACAAGATGATTTAGATGTGTGCTTGTATTTCTTAGGTGACCGGGTTATCGATGTGGGATCTGAATGGAGAACTTTCAGCAATGACAAAGCAACAAAAGATCCTTCTCGAGTTGGAGATACCCAGAATCCTCTTCTGAGTGATGGAGATTTATGCACTATGATTGGCAAGGTAATAAGTTTGTTCAGCAAAAAGTACCATGCACAGGATTTCAGGTTCTTTGCAAAGTACTAGTCACTGCCTCAGTGGTGAATCTCTACCTGGGGATGATATTTGCCATTTACTCCATTGTGAATGATGGCTGATTCACATATTTCATCTTGAGAGAACACCACATCAAAATTATAGTCATTATATTTCATTCGCTTTTTCTCATAACTCAAAAAATGATTTTAGTGTTTTCCTTACGAGTTAATATTGGTATGCTGTTTCTTGAGTATCAATAATTTCTTTTTCCTTCACACCATACATACACTTTATGGGCGATATTGAGGGCTTCATGAGTTTATATGTATTTATAATATATGTTGTGTAGTATGTGCTCAGCAAACAGTAGCTATTACGTAAGGCAAAACATAATTTCCTGGCTGCCTGTAGCTCTTCTGTGTGTATGTCGTGCTGGGGATTGAACCCAGGACCTTGTACTATGCTACTTTTTACTTTACTTTTTATTCCAGCCCTTTGTATGTTTATTTTTAAGACAGGTCTTGTTCTGTGGTTCCAGCTGGTCCTGATCTCATTGTTTAGGCTGGTCTGCCCTTCACTTTACAGCAGTCTTCCTGCCTCAGCTTACATGGTACTGGGGAATTGAACTCAGGGCCTTGCACTTGCTAGGCAAGTGTTCTTACTGTTGTGCTAATCCTCTAGTCCTTTAGTTTTTACTTTGAAACATGATCTCACTAAGTTGCCAAGGCTGGCCTGGAGCTGTGATCCTCCCACTTAGCCTCCCTGGTAGCTGGCATTGCAGGTGTGCACCACTGCACCTGGCCAGCCTGGCTCCCGTTTTGCTTTTTTACTTGAGTTGAAAGTAGTAGTGACAGTATTCTGAAAAACTAATCAAGGAAGTGTATGCTATTTTAGGAATTTACTATTGCACAGTGTATTACTAAGAAAGTATGAAGAAAAGTAGTTAGGAATTTCTTATTCTCAATTTTTTTAAAAAAGCAGATATAGGTTAGGTTTAAAAGTATACTAATTAAGCTGGGCATGATGGTGGATGCCTCTAGTCCCAGTACTCAAGAGGCTGAGGTAGGAGGACTGCAGTGATGTCTAGGCCAGTCTGGGTTGCGTAATGAGCTCAGGACCATCCTGGACGAGAGTGAGTCCCTGTCTCAAAAAAAAAGGGTACTGATCATGTTCAGAAATAGCTTTAAGTAAGTTACATTGGCATTTGCTTCAATCCTCACAAGCTGGATAAAAGGCATATCCTAAAGCTGGGTGTGGTGGTGCACGCCTGTAATCCCAGCACTTGGGAGGCTGAGGCAGGAGGATTGCCAAGTGTTCAAGGCCAGCCTAGACTACATAGTGAGTTGAGGACCAGCTTCTATTGCAGAGCTTGACCCTGCCTCAAAAAGAAAAAAAAGGAATAACCGAGACGTTTTAAAATGTAAGGTTCCAACTAATTAGCACTATAACTTTAAAAAAAATTAGGGGGCTCAGAAAACAGTTCTATAAAAAGAATATAGTAATGTTTCCTCACCCTTGACCCCAAACTGTTTGCACTCTATTTGCGAGTTCCCCTTTCTCTGGGAGAAGCAGGTAACACAACTGCTAGTCTCTTCCTTTTCCTCTGAAAGTAGTATATGGCAAAAAGACAGACTTACAAAATGCTGTATTTACCATTTACAAAACTTTCTGGATATACCTCGGGATACTTCTGTGCCGTCTCTTTGTGCCCTGGTCCAATTAGTCCAGTGCCTGCCACCCTCTGGATGTTTGAACATGCAGAGGCACTATTGCTCCTCTCTCATTGCTCTTTGCCCGTATTTTCTTCACTAGCCTTTTCCATTTAGGTTTGGGCCACTTTGTTTTACTTTAAAAATGCAAACAGTGGGGCTGGAGGAATAGCACAGCAATTAGAGTACTGGTCTAACAAGCACAACATCCTGAGTTCAGTTCCCCACCACCACATAATCCTGTCATGGTAACACATGCCTGTAATCCCAGCACTTAGGAGGCTGAGACAAGAGGATTGCTGTGAGCCCAAGGCCAGCCTGAGCTCCATAGTGAGTTCAGGACCAGCCTGGACCTCAGAGCAAAACCCATCTCAAATAAAAACAAAAATATTTTGTTAGTATTTTAACTAGGAATTTGGTTATTTTATTTTATTTTTAGAGACAGAGTCTTGCTCTGCAATCCGTTGTGGTCCTAACTTACTTTGTAGCCTAAACTGGCCTTGGGCTCAGCAAACCTCCTCCCTCAAACTCCAGACTGCTGGGATTGTAGGTGTGTGCTACCAAGCCAAGGTTGTGTGGTGCTGGAGACTGAACCCAGGACCTTGCGCTTGCTAGGCAAGTGCTTTAATCTCTGTACTGTTCCTTCAACCCCTAAACTTGACTTTTTTGATACGTCCTCCTGCCTAAAAATAAGATAATGCTTTTAGTTTATTCCTGGAAGTTTTATTGGTGGTAGTGGGGATCAGACCCATGCTCTTTATACAATGAGGTGTACAATGAGCCTATTTTATTTTTTTCGCAGGTTTTATAAAGATTTAAGACCAATTTATGTTCCTGCAGTTGTTTCTAACTTGTTTTTCCCCATTTTTATTAGGATGTATATGTGATACACAGTGATTACATTAAACTTTAGAATTCTGTGCATATGTATCTATCACAACAACGTCACATTCCTTTTCCGAGCTTCTTTCTTGCCCTCCTGCTCCCTCGTCTCTCCTGACTCCCCACATTTCACCCCCCTTTTTATCCTTACATAACTCTGGTTTTCTCATAATAGAGAAACCATGCAGCACCTTATCTTTTGAATACTTTCACGAAGCCTGATGGTCTCAAGTTGTATCCATGCACCTACAAACAAATCAGACCTCTCTACAAAGTCCGTCTTCTTTCTTCTGTGTCTCTTACATTTTTTATGGGTTAGTTTTCTCTTATTAGAGAAACCATATAATATTCAACATTCTGGATTCATTTCGGTGAGCATCATGGTCTCAAGTTGCATTCATTTTCCTAAAGATGACTCAAATTTGTCATTGTTAATGGCAGAATAATACTCATTGTGTATATATACCACATCTTTATCTAGTCTTCTGTACTCGGGCATATCGGTTTCTTCCAAGATTTGCATATTATTAATTGTGGTGCTGTACAGAAGACATTCAGTTTATCATTACATCAGTCAATCAGATTTCTTAGGCTAAGCTTATATCAAAGACCGAATAAATGAATTGTTACAGTAAATAAACTTAAGTCTATATTTCAAAAGTATATCACACATAAAGCAATAGATATAATGGCATACTTATTTCAGAATTTTTTAAGAGTTCTTTCCTAAATGGCATTAGGAAGAAACGAGATCATTATTACAAATTCAGTTACAGAACATGAAATTGAGATGTAAAATTCACGAGTCACAGGTTGACCTAATAGCCTGATCACTACAGTTAAAAATTTGAAACAACCTTTATTCTCTTCCAGTTTATAGTATTTTTGAGTTATAGAGTAAATGGAAATTTTATTATAATTATATTTTAAAATAATTTCTAAATGTTAGCAGCAAGGCTGAGTATAATTTCAGTTTTTATTTTCTGTGGAACAGACTTGATAAACTAGAAACCCTGAAGCAGGAAACCCCAAATTGTAGTGTTAGGATTTTAGGTGTACCAGGGGCCTTTATGTGCTACACATAATTTGTGTAAAGTTTTATATGTGCAAATTGGGTTCATAAATAGTTCTCCATTTTTCTGAGGGAATGCAGTAAATGTAGCATCATGAGTAAATACAACTTTTATAATAATTAAAAAAGAAAATAGTGGTTCTGACGGATACAAAGCTCAGTGAGCATATAGAAGCCACAAATGAAAAGTTGGCTGAGGTAAATAAGGAAATGCAAGATATGAAGGAACATTTTGATGGACGTGGAAATTTTGAAAGAAATCTAGCTGAGATTCAAGATATGAAAAATAACATTTGAAAGCAGGGGAACCAGACTCAAACACTGAGGACAGAATTTCAGGCCTTGAAGACAAGGCTGAGGAAACAAATGCTGTAATTAGGCACGATACCAAAATTAGAAATGAACAAAGTAACTGGATACAACATATGGTGGATGATTCAAAAAGAACCAATCTCAGAAATATGAGTGTGGTACAGAAAGAACTAAGATAGCAGCAAAGATGTAAAGAATTTATTTACTGAAATCATGCAAGAAATTTCCCCTAATCTAGAAAAAGACATTACTTTTAAAGGTGTAAGTAGCTTAAAGAACACCAAATAAACTCAAACTGCAATGAGACTAACCATCAAAACCTCAGAAATACAACATAGAGAATATAAAGTAGCAAGAAAAAGCAGATATCATTCTACTAAGGCAAATCCATTCAAATTATCACAGATTTCTCAATGCAAACTTTAAAGGCCAGGAAAGCATGGAGCAAGATGTTTCAAGCTTTAAAAGACAGCAAGTGTCAACCCAGGTTGTTGTATCCAACAAATTTATTCCTGAAAATTGAAGGGAAGCAAAAGTTTTTCATGATCAAAAATCACTAAAGAAATTTGTGACCATTGGCCCAGCACTGCAGAACATACTTGAAGGTGTCTTTTAAGAGAGACAAGCAACACCAAAGAACATGGAGGAAAGGAAACGATCTAAAGGGAAAGCGTAATTTTAAAAAAATAGACATTAGTCATTTGATTTGATATCCCACTAACACTGTACCAACTTCCTCATAAAATCTATGAAACTTCCCCTCATAATTATTTTTTCTTGGTATATTGGTTTGTAAAACATAGTGATTATGTTCAACATAGGTAATTGTTACAAAATCTTAATCTGAAAACTTGATGTGTACGATGTGTGTAGATATTTAGGATGGAGTGGCAGAAGGCTGTGGTTTTATTTTGGGATATTATTAATTCTAAAAACTGTAAGAGTACGTAAGTGGTTCTTGGAGGTCTTTTCCCAGAAGCCGTTGTTAAAGGAATACCCGTCTGAGATGAGATGTGAGTTTGTCACTATTTTTGTAAGTTCCCCTTTACGCCTGCTGATCAGTGCTTGCGTTTCTTTGAGACTATATTGTTTGAGTTGGCTGTTTGACTCGTTTGCTTTTTGACTTCCTTCCCTATGAGTTCTACTGTTTCAGGGCCCATGGCATTAGTTTCTGCGGTCTCAGGGATTTCTGTGGGTGTCCTGTTGCCTTGTCGTCTTCCCATGTTTCTGTTGTTCAGGGAATTCACTTTAAAGGTCTAGCTGAGAGGTTACTTTGAGGGCCTGTGAGGGTGTCAGTTGGGGGAAGCCAAAATTTCTCCGAGGAGTTCTGTGCCTGGAATAGTCAGTGAGGGAGAGCCTGACACCCTTATGGTCTCTGAGGTGTCATGATCACACCTAGCCCCTCATCAAAACTCTCCTGCCAGTCCTGGCTTCCCTTCTCTGCGGGCGGGCCTCTCTGTCCTCTGAGGTGCCCCACCACCACTTACTCAGGGAGTAAGCCTTTCTCTCCTCTCCACAACTGTCTCTTGTGCCAGTTTCCTCTCAGGTACTGTTTAAGAGTGACCCCCAAAACCTTGATGTGTATTCTTCTGAGCCTGATTTTGCTCTAAACAGTTCAGTCTTGGGCTTTTTTCTTAAAAAAAAAAAAAAGGCCCCTACTTACCTCACTGCCTGTTATGGTTGCTGAGAGCTGCTTCTTGACTGGTTATGGAGGCCTTTTCTAGGGGAAGCTCACATTTGCATTTGTAGTTTGCGCTTCCTACTGACTCATTTCTGGAGGCTGGGGTTACCAGTGGCTGTCAATACCTTAGCCTTTTCTGCTTGTAAGGGTCCATGGTGTCTGTACTTACCTTATCATTTTAAAATTTGTATTTGCAATTTTTCTCTTGTTTAGGAATGTTAGCTAGGTTTTAGAGAACATGGTAAAAATAGTATTTGTAGGGAATATGTGGTGTCTGGCTTTCCTGCTTTGGCATTTCTCCACAAGTCATATAATGCTGATTTGACCAGGGGAGGTTATTTTTCTGAAAGTGTCCATCTGTAATATTCTGAATTTGTTCTTTGCTTGTGGAACCTGGGTATTGAGCCTTCTGAGTGCTAAACTACATACCAGCCCTTTTTATTTTATTTTGAGAATGGAATCTTCATGAGTTCCTAGGATAGCCTCAGACTTGTGACCCTCTTGCATCTGTTTCCCATGTAGCTGGGACTGCAGGTGTGTACCACCAGACCTGGCTCTTTAGGAGCTTTTCGTAAGAGTGAATTCTGAGTCTTGTTTGCTTGTCTTTTCTCTTTTTTGGTGCTCTTAGAGGTCATATGATTTTTTTTCCCCCATAGATCTGTTA
Source organism: Ctenodactylus gundi (assembly GCA_004027205.1). Taxonomy (NCBI): domain Eukaryota; kingdom Metazoa; phylum Chordata; class Mammalia; order Rodentia; family Ctenodactylidae; genus Ctenodactylus; species Ctenodactylus gundi. Next base: position 338,010 of record PVKB01001460.1, read on the forward strand.
CTTTGATCTTTTATATGACTAGATATGTTAATAGAAATTTTTTTATTTACAAAACAGTCACCACTTGGTAATGATAACTGTTATCTTTCAAGAACTGTTAATATATTTTTTTAAATTTTGAGTGTTTTGTGTCACATCATAGTGAAACTTGACTGATTCACTTTCTGTTTTCTATTTTCTTGAACAGTTGCCTAGAATTATATTAAGTGGTTGATTAAAAAAATCTTTTTTAAAACATCTTAACGTGGTATTTTTCTGTCTGAGGGGGAAGGGCAGGATGTGCAGTGAAGACTTCTTGGGCATTTGGGTCAGATTGTGTAAGTGATACGCTCTGAGAAATTGTTTACCTTTTCCAAAACATTTGCAAGGTTCTGGAACTGTGTTTTCTAGGGCACGGGAGCAGCAAGCTTTGATGAGTTTGGCAACTCTAAGTACCAGAATCGGCGGACAATGAGTAGCTCTGACCGAGCGATGATGAACGCGTTCAAGGAAATAACGACCATGGCGGACAGAATCAACCTCCCTCGGAATATAGTGGTAAGCTCTGTGTGCCTCCTCTAAGCTATCCTGGCACTGACTGTAGCGTGGTGTAACCATCACATGAAATTTGGGTATTGTAGCTAATTACATGGCCTAGAGTAATTAAAGTTAGTCTTCTCTGCTTTGAAGGACCGAACAAATAATTTATTCAAGCAAGTATATGAACAGAAGAGTCTGAAGGGAAGAGCTAATGATGCCATAGCTTCTGCTTGTCTCTATATTGCTTGTAGACAAGAAGGGGTTCCTAGGACCTTCAAAGGTAAGTTTTAGTTGCGCAACGGCTACGGCAGTCCACCTGAATATCATTTGCCCTTGCCCATTTTGTTCCTTGACAAGAAATGAATAATGTGACCTTATTAACCATGTTCTTTGCAAGGAAATTTTCTGTGTAAAGTCATTTCAGTCCCTGTGGGTCCCAGATTTTCTTGTCATGAGCTCTTTTGACTATGTGTATCCTGTGGGCATTGAAGCCTGGCATTATAAGCTACCGTGGGGCTTTTGTAGAAAATCTGTGTGCTGTGTGCATGCAAACAACATTGACTTTGTGCTGCAGTTCTCTAAAGCAAAGCAGTTAAACCTAAGCATTGGTGAAATGCTTTTCTCTTGAGATGTATTGTTTGCAGTTTCTCAAAGCTAGTGGCTTTGAGATACCATTTTTGTCCATCTTGCAGTTACACACAAGTATATTACAGTATACCCATGATTTTGCCATATTACTTATGTTGACTTTCACTGACAAAGCCCAGTTTAGCTCAAGACTGTCTTGTCACCAATTTTATTTTAACATATTCTCTTAGGTCAAAGTGATGGAAGCGGCAGCCTTTATTACCATCATCTTTTTTGTTACTCCAACTTTAAGAGACTTCTGTTGAATTTATTCTGAAAGTATTTATTAGTGATTGAATGTATAGAGTAACAGTGACAGGCTATCATTTGACCTCAGCTTATAATCACTAGGATTGCATACATATATGACATTGTGTGCCTAAAGAGATATTCTGTAGCTTGAATATTTTCTTTCAGCTCTTTGGTATACCTTTATAACAGATTAATATGTAAATACCAAAGAAGATTTTCTTTCTTTCTTTTTTGGGATAGGGTCTTGCTCTGTATGTAGGCCAGGCTACCTGAACTCTGTAGTGCAGGCTGGCCTTTAACTCACAACAGTTTGAGTTGAACTCAGTAATTTGAGTGCTGGGATTATAGGAGGGCTTACAGGCATGCACCACCACACCCCATTTCATAGATTTTTTTTTAAAAATAAAGTTTAATGCTTTTTCACCTTTTTTTTTTTTTTTTTTGGAAACAGGGTCTCACTTGCTTTGTAGCCCAGGCTGGTCCTGAACTCACTATGGAGCCCTGGCTGGCCTTGGACTCACAGCAATCCTTTTGTCTGAGCCTCCCGATTGCTGGGATGACAGGCATGTGCCACTATGCCCGACTAATGTGGTTCTGGGGAATTGAACTCAAGTCGTTGCACTTGCAAGGCAAGTGCTTTAACCGCTATGCCATTCCTCTGGCCCTTCAAAGAAGTCTTTGAATAGTGGAAACTTACTTGTATAAATTGAAACTACAACGAAATTTAAAAAAAATTTTTTTTTGAGACAGGGTCTCACTCTACAGTCCAGGTTGATCCTGATCTACTGTGGAGCCCAGGCTGGCCTTGAACTCAATGCCGTGCTCTGCCTAAGCATCTCAAGTGCTGGGATTAAGGGTCTGTGATACCACACCCAGCTTATGTGGTGCTAGGGAATGGAATTTAGCTAAGCGCTTGACTTAGTGCTTCCTAGGCAAGTGCATTAACTTCAGAGCCATTCTTCCAGCGCCCAAGAAGTTACAATTTTGAAAGATAAGACCTAACTTTCCAATATAGTGAGTACTGAACTTGACCAGGAAAGTTTAGGTTAGCTGTATGGAAGTATTACTTGAAAGGATTAGGATTTCTTCTATAAGGCATGATTGAATTGTTTGTGACTAGAATGCATTATCTTTATAGTAAACCAATTTTAAAATGAACAGTATGGCTTACATGAGTTTATTTAAATCTTGTGTCTTCTAGAAATATGTGCTGTGTCCCGAATTTCTAAGAAAGAAATTGGCCGATGTTTTAAGCTCATTTTGAAAGCTTTAGAAACCAGTGTGGATTTGATTACAACTGGCGACTTCATGTCCAGATTCTGTTCCAACCTTTGTCTTCCTAAGCAAGTGCAGATGGCAGCTACACACATAGCCCGTAAGGCCGTGGAACTGGACTTGGTGCCTGGCAGAAGCCCGATCTCCGTGGCTGCAGCAGCTATTTACATGGCTTCACAGGCATCAGCCGAGAAGAGGACCCAAAAAGGTAGGGCTTAGCCTCAGGAAGAATGGTAGTGACACTCTGGAGGCTGCAGTGGGTGATGGTGATTCTACGTATCCAGAACCAATACCTAAGTAGTGCCTCAGCATGAACACTAGCCCAGCCTGGTGGTACACACCTCTAATCCCGGCAGTCTTGGACTCTGAGGCAGGAGAATCATGGCTGCACACCCAGCTTGAACGACTAAACCACAACTCCCTAAATAAAAAAAAAAAAATTGAGGCTGTAACTCAGTGCTTGAGGCATAGCCAGTGTACAATCTTGTTTCCATTTGAATTATTTGTACATTTTTCATTTAAAAGTTTCTTTCCCCTTGCTCCCCCCACATACATTCCTGATCACTCTAAATGGGTTTTGATTTTTCCCCCTCAGACCTTCTCTTAGGTCCCAGCGCGAGGCGGGCTGGTCAGTGCCTTCTTTCTCCCCACCTGGCGTGTCATTCTGCGGAGGCACACGCTGTCTTACCAAGATGTGCTGACTACTCATTCAACTCTCCGTGAATCTGGTTCTTTTTCTCCTTTTGAACAGTATTCACAGTTTAATGAGAAACTTGAAATACACCGACATAAGTAGTTCGGCTTTTTAGAAAGCTGTTTTCAAATTTAGTGTCATAAGGAAAACTTTAAGTTGAAAGTTTTGAGTTGCTTGCAAGTATATATTCACAGATTACTTCTCTGCTTCAGGAAAAATTCAGTAAAGAAATGATCAGTTCTAAAAGTGAGTTCATGAGCTGTTGGCTTCAGTATTTCACAATTGTCTCTTGAGAACAGACTTTCAGGTAGCCAAGGCTGTCTGCTGGCACAGATAAGTAATTCAGAGCACTGGTGAGAGTTTGGAAAGCCAGCTGCCATACTTCCAGTGGGCCATTAAATGTTTATTTGGCCTGCACTTTTTTTTTTTTTTTGAACATTTTCGGTCTTGTGGTAGAATTGAGACGTTTCTGCTAGGTTGGTTGTAAAGTTTATTCTAATCAACAACTCAGAAACATTTACCTTGGTGCTTTCTGCCTATATTCAGTAGAGTTTTCTTGACATGAAGATTAACAGACAGCTGGTGTTGAGATAGCTGACTTCACTGTTTGTCAGGAATTCTGTAGTGCCCCATGAGATGAAGGAGTATGAAATCTCTCGTAGCACAGCGATAGCAGGCTCCTCTAGGGCAAAGGGGTAAAGCCACACTGAAAAGACAGAAGATGAGTTCACATTAAAGGGTGTGTTTCAGAGCCCATTTTAATAAAATATAATTAAATATCGCGGTGGTGGTCCATTGGTAGGTATTTTTGTGAAATGATTTTAAAAGGAAAAAGTGACATTAATAAGTTTTAAAAAGTTCTACATCTAGGATTCTGTAAACTAGAAGCACACAGGTGATATGATGCCAATTATGTGCTCAAGTGTGTGTTTGTAATAGTGAGAGAGCTATGAACACGCTGTGAGATAGTTGATCCTCATGTGTTAAGTAGAGATTGTAGAGGAATATTTACAATTCCATTTTGACTTTAATGACCTTTTAAGTTAACTAGGGGAACTTTCAAACAAAGAAATTGAAAGTGGAACCCTCTTTGGGGTCCTCTTCCTGTCAATGGAAAATTTTATTCTTTTTTTTTTCCAAAATAAAACGACCTTTTTTGCAAATAAGAGCAAGAAATGGAAAGTGAATTTCCTTACATGAAGGTACTCGTGCCATGTTTCAAGGCTCAGGCGTATAATCCCAGCACTGTGGGAGGCTGAGACAAGAGGATTACAACTACAGTCTTGGGCAATTTAGTGAGACCATGGATCCTAATAAATTGATGGGGGATGTAGCTTAGTGTGAAGGACCAGTGTTGAGTCCCAATGAAAGAAAAAAAAAAAGTACTTAGTACTTATGTATACTTAATCCTTAAAAAGACTTATGAAGAAAAAGCAGCAGTTCTAAGTATATACATATTATATACATTAGTTCCTCGTGTATATTAAACTTTTACATACTATTGACAAACCTTCACAGTCATGAGTTCCGCTAGCATTGTTTTTACTTTATCTATTCTTTTCTGCTTTTTAGTTTGTATTTCCATTCTGATTTTTTTTAAAAAAAATCAGTGTTTTTGTTTTTTTCACTTAGTAGGAAGGAGATAAGAGGGGAGACAAGTTGAAAAATTGGTTTTTGTCTTTTAGAAATCGGTGACATCGCGGGCGTTGCTGATGTCACCATCCGACAGTCCTACAGACTCATCTACCCTCGAGCTCCGGACCTGTTTCCTTCAGACTTCAAATTTGATACCCCAGTGGACAAACTGCCACAGCTCTAAGTCCAGGCGGTGCACGCCAAGTTGTAACGTGTACAGAAGTTTGTCTCTTGTACATAGCTGATGCCAAGTGCTGGGGTGAGTCTTTCACAAAGAAAAAAGACACGGTACGCATTCCAGGGCTAAATATTACTGCTTAGCATTCTGTATGTATATACTAGTGAGACATATTTAATGATTTAAATTTCTTACTGAATTTGCTTTCTTTTGTAGTGATCTAGGAACCTGTATTTTGAAGATATTTCAAAGTATGTAAAATTCTTGAATAAAGTGTTTTTCAAACAAAAATTTGTTATTACATATATGTAATTTCTATAATTGTAAATAATGTATATCATTGCTGCTAATAGAGCTGATAGAGGTACTTGTTTTTCATTATTTTTCTTTCAAATATATATTTAGGTTTTGAAATATTAATAAAGTCATGAAAATAGCAAAAGCTTTTCGGAGCCAATGTTGACATCCACAGCTTACTCGGTATGGAGTCTGGAAAGGGCGTGTGTGCAGAAGGGTTAATGGTTCTGTCACTGTGAAGCAAGGCGTACTGGTGCGTAGCCGGGAGCCGCCTGCTGTGGCCCCGGCCCTTGGCAGATGGAAGCAGGAGCGCAGGTTGGCGGCCAACGGGGGGAACCTCCCAGAACCTGGTCTCAGAGTGGAAGACAGAAGGGGCTGAGCTGCCATCCCCGCTGCTGCACACAGCCACAAGAGCTAGTGGGCTGCTGTGCAGGTTAGGCTGGGGCTGGCGGTGTCACGGTCGCCTCTCGAAACGTTCTGCCTACAGCTCTTTCTGTTCCTAGCTGCACTTACTGGACTCTCACGGGGAGTGGATATTTAAAATTGCGATTACTGGGCCCTGGAAGGGTTCAGCACCGCAGTGTGATTGTGACAGGGTAGGTGTCTTGTGTACCCCTCTCTTAGGGAACCCTGGCTCAGTGTTCCTCTTCCCCCCAGGGACTTTATGCAGGATTTTGACATCACCACACTCTGCCCTGGCCCCCACATAATGTGTGAGCACCAGGGTGCCTTGTGGGCGGCCCAGACCCTCCTCCTCGCGGTTATGCAGGGCAGGGACTGCAGGGCGGGTGGGAATTAGGATCCCAAGCACGAATGGTCCTTCTCCTGGGCAAAACGGACGCTGCGATGCTGCGCGCCCACCGCGGAGGGATAAACACTAGGCGTGCTGCTGCGCAGGGCTGGCGTCCAGTAGTGCGGGACAAACCCAGAGACCTCGGAAGGTGAGTGGCCTGTCTCTCTCCCCGAACCCCTTCACATTGGCTCCCAAGCATGTACCCTCCCCATGTTCCTTGAGTGGACTAAAGCCGGCAGCGCCCCCAAGCGGTCACAAACTAATGAGCGCAGCACTCCGAGTTTGAGGCTGTGTGTTGTAGTCATATCTGTCTTAAAACAGTTGTTTACTAGTGATCGGTATATAATACAGAAGATTAGAAAATAAAGTACACCCGAGTTACTCAGTAATTTTTTTTCTTTTCAGATGTTTTGCTGTGCGTTAGTTTTTAAGAATCAATTTAGATGTACTATTATGACCTTAGCCTTTTTTTCTGGTGAAAAGAATGCATTAGGTAATTAGAAAAATGAAGATAAAGGCTACTCAGACATGCCACATCTTGCTCTGTGTTTTGTCTATATATTTCTATAAAACTAAGAGGAGAACCAATTTTAAAGGTTAACGTGGAGCAATAGAGAATGTTTGCTATATTACAGAAACTTTTTTTTTTTTTTTTTTTAGTTACTGGTGATTGAATCCAAGATCTTTGCACTAAGCTAGAGTCCCAGCCCATTTTTATTTTAAGATAGCCTAAGTCACCCAGTGGGGCTCAAAGTTGTAATCCTGCTTCAGCCTCCCATACTGCTGAGACTGTAAGTGTGCACCATCATACCATGCTGAGAAACTTATATTGTAGGTAAATCTTGAAACTGAGGAATTTAGAAAAGCTGTTTTTTTTCTGAATTCTAAGCTATCCTTGTGCTTGAATTAACTTAATTCTAGATATTAAAGTAAGGAAAAATTAGGCTGGGTATGGAGTTCAGTGCAGAGTGCCAGCATGTGTGAGGCCTGGGCTCAGTCCCAGTACCACTTACAGATCCACTCAAGAGGGGAGCGTTCATTCAGCTGCTTCATCTTGTTTAATAAGGTCGCATTGTGAGTACTTGGAAATTCAAAGAAGTACAAATGAATCAGACATGCTTTGAGAACAATAATACTAATTCCAAATCAGTGATTGCACGCGATTGTCTCTTGAGATATGTAAAACTCCACCTACGTCTGATGGAGAGATGGTCACACTTAATACACGAGGCCAGCTGTAGTCTCTCTTCTCGCTCCGGGATCTCTCTATGTAGCAGTCCAGGCCAAATTTGATCTCACTGTGGAGCTCAGGCTGGCCTTGATCTTACGTAACTCTGCCTCCCTGAAGACAGATTTCAGGCAGGCATCACTATGCCCAGCAATGGCAGCATTTTTTAAACAGCTGATGTTTTATTAATATGACCTTCCAGGTACTTAAGGACTCCCTGGAAGTCACTTTCATTGACAGTCTTTACTGTTACTCCGAGTTCAGGGACTTGTTTCATGGAATTTTGAGTTTCTGGACTCATCTGGCCTCCCCATTTCATGTCAGGGAAGCAAGCCTAAAGAAACCTGAAGATTTGCCTGAGTTCCCTTACACTGCAGAGATGGAACTGATGTTTCCTTACCATGCCCCCCCAGGGCTCTTTGCAATAACCATACTGCTGGGACCTATGTCACAGGAGGTTATCTTGGTACTGATTTCAGTTTGTACTTCTCAAGTCTAATTCTACTCAAGAGAACACTTGCATGCAAAATCTTCTCAGGGGTAGTTCTTGAGAGTGAGCTTTGCATTATTTTTAAATCAGCTTGGTAGCAAGGACTTAATAACCAGCCCTTCCTCCAAACTAAAAGCTGCTTAAACTGGATGCCTCTTGATAGTTAGCCTTTGTATTCAGACCAACGAAAGTGTTTTACCCGTGGTCGTCTTTAGTTCCTGAGCTAATTTTGTATCACAGGTGCAAGATTTACTTTAATTTCAAGATGCACAGCTGAGGGGGTCAGCCTCTCACCAATCTGGTCCTAATCCAGCCAGGAGGCCTCTATGCCCCGTGCCAATATCCCCAATTGTCAGCGGTCCTGACTTTTCCTGCTGCTGGATTGTTAATCTCATCTGCCAGTTGTGGAGCGACTAGCCCCCTGAGCACCTCCTTTTGCCCCTTCCCACGCGTGCTCACACTCTCAGACTCAGGATTGCCAGGCATCACCTGGGAGCATTGTTCAGCTTGTTCCTAGGCTACGGAGGCCTCTGAATCTTTCATAAACTCTGATTCACTGCATTTACTGGCTTAAGGCTGGAGGGAAAACCTGCCATTTTAGAAGGTTCTTGGTGACAGAGGAGGAGGGAAAAGGTAAGAACAATCTTTTTTTCCCCTCTCTGCTCACACACCACTCAACACTTTAGGTTCCATATGCAGCAGGTGGTGATATTTTTCCATATACCAATTCTGCAGACACCAGCGAGGTTTCCTACAATTCATTTCTCCTACCATCTGCCTGGAAAGTGCAACAGGTCGTCCAGGTAAGCCTCAGTCCCATGTAGATGCTAGGCAGAGGCAGTAGGTTGCCATCCCTAACTTCAGCTATAAGTTTGGGTTCCCTCTGCTCCTCCTTGGGTTTCATTAATTGTTAGGCTCACAGAACCCAGGATAAGGCTTCCACCAGTTTATTATGAGCTATAATACATAGGACATGGCTGAATATCCAGATTAAGAGATGCCCAAGGTGAGGCACATGGGAAAGGCACAGAGCTTTCGTTAGCTCCTTAGGTATTCTGGGAACCTTAAATGTCCAGCTCTCCAGAAGGTCTCCAGACTGCCCTTTGTGGCTTTCATGCACTCATACATAGGCTGGATTGGTCATAGGATGGGTCACTAGTTTTCAAGTCAAACTTAAGCCCCTCTCTGTCCTGGAGCTCATGAGTGGGGCAGAACTCAAAGTTCCAAACCCCTAATCAGATGTTTGGTTCCCCTGGCAACGAGCCTCCATCCTGAGGCTAGCCAGAGGCCTGCCCAGCATCAGCTCATCAGAACCAAAGATACTGGGCTGGAGGAATGGCTCAGTTAAAGCGCTTGCCTAGCAAGCACATAGGCAAGTGCTAAGTACCCGAGTTCGATTTCCCAGCACTTGGGAGGCTGAGACAGGAGGATTGCTGACAGTCCAATGCCAACCTGGGCTTCATCGTGACTTCAGGACCAACCTGGGCTTTAGAGCGAGACCCTGTCTCAAAAAAAAAAAAATGAAGAGAAAATGCTTCTCATTCAGGAAATGACTAGGATTGTGGAAACTAGGGTAAAAAAACAAATACTTCCTGCAGATTTCAATCTTGTATACTGGAAATGGTGACTACAGTGGTGACTCGAAAAAAAGATATTAAGGGTCATGTCATTCATAGATGTCAGGCTGTAGGCCTAGGCTTCTCTTGCTGACCCCAGGAGCACTTCCCAGCAGGGCAAACTCAACCCCAGTCTGCCGTTCTATTGTATATCATGTGTTGAAGTAACAATGACAATTTTCTTAAGACTTATAATGCTTTAATTTTACAGATGAGAACATTAGAATGAAAAATTCCCATCTCTCTGGTGGGCAGAATTGTCCAAGGTTACAGTACGAGCTGGAAGCAGAAGTGGGACTAGTCTCGGTTCTCTCCCTACCTCCGGTGCTAATATCTGAAATGCTTATCAAGTCTCAAGTGGCAACATATAAAATGTTCTTTGCATAGCAGTAAGGACTGAACATGGGGGCAGCTGTTGGGCGAGGGCTGTCAGCGGGACACCTTCGCCATACGGGAGCCCAGCTGCAGCTCACGGCAGCATGACCTGAGCCTGGGCCGCATGGATGTTTACATTGGACTATTTTCTGTTAGTCGTCGTTTTCTGTATGTATATGTCTGCAGACACAAGAGACGCGAAGGACATGCACCGCGCCAGGCAAGGAGACAGAGCCCAAGGGAAGAGGCAGCACCAGCTCGGCTTGTGTGGCAAGAGCAGGGCACGAAGTGGAAAACCAAACTTTGTAGAGGAAGACAATGAACGTGATAGGCCCGAGGAGGATAAATGAGACTCCCATGGTAGAGCAAACCAGTGTGCTCGGATCATGGCTGGAACGGGCCACGTAGTTGGCTGCAGCCCCTGGCAGCTCCTGCCTCCGGAGTACTGGCTAAGCCTCCCTGGCCTAAGTGCCACAACAATCCCGACTGCGGGGCTGCTTCTGCAGAGGCTTCTGCCTGGCACCCTCCCGTCCATCTTTTACAGAGCAGAGCTGAGCGCCTCTCTTAGCTGAGGGTGCTTGAGTGGCTTTGAAACAAGTGCCTTAGTGGAAAGGCCTGAGCCGCACACGAGCTACATCTCCAGCCTTTTTATTTTATTTTATTATTATTATTATTATTTTTGTTCTTGGAGACAGAGTCTTGTTCTGTAGTTCGTGCTGGTCCTGAATCCCCTATGTATCCTATGCTTTATCCTATGTTGGCCTGAACTCATAGCAATCCACCTGCCCACCTGGCTCAGGCTCCTGAGGGCTGGGAGTAAGTGTGCACCACCATACCCAGCTTATGTGTTGCTGGGGAATTGAACCAAGGGCCTTCTGCTTGTGGCCACACACACACACAGTGTATATTTTACACACACACACACACACACACGGGATTACAGGCCTGAACCACAGAGCCTAGCAAAATCATGTATTTTTAAAGACAGCCCCTGAACCAGTAGACACAGCCCCACAAAACCTAGATCTGTCTCCATGATCAACAGACCCTTCTAAACAGATTCTATAAGGCCCATTCCTTTTTCCTAGGTCTACTGTCTCACTCCTTTGTAGTTTACACTTTTACTCTGGCTACAGTTCTAAGTTTCATTTTCTCAAAAATGTCGTGCAGACATGTTCAGTCATCTTGGAGCAAAGCCGAATAGTCCTTGCTCAACTCAAGAGCCTCCCTGGTTCCCCCTGGAGTCAGCTGATTCCCATGCAAGTGATGACACTTCTGGAAAGTTCATTTCCCAGCCCAGGTTTATGAGCTGATTTGAAGGACAGCAGCACCTCTCCTGCTTCTGAAGGTGCCTCGATCACACTCTAATGCCCTTGCCAAGGGACTTCCATGTACCTCCTGTGGGTTGCAGGCTCTATGCAGGCAGCGACTCGTCCCTCATCCCTCGTTTGCACCAAGCACATACCTGAGGACCAATAATTAGGGATCAATAAATATTTACTGAGTGAATAAACACCTAACCTGATTTCAGTACGGGTCAAAGCAACAAGGAAGAATGTTTCTCTGAGCAAAGTAGCAATTGATTCTGATTTTCATTTTAGTAACTGAATTTTCTTGCATTTTTACTATTATGAAATTTAACTGTGGGCCTGGGATATCGTGTAGTGCTAAAGTACTTGCCTAGCACACACAAGATCCTGGGTTCAAATCCCAAGTACAACAAAATAAAAATAAATAATTTAACTAGATAGAAAGTTCTCTGAACCTTAAGTGTCCTTATGAAATTTGGCTAATATAATAAAGAGGGTTTGTCTGTCTTGGGGATTAGGAAATTACACAGGAGTATAAACCTTTTTTTTTTTTTTTTTGAGGTAGAGTCTCACCCTGCAGTCCAAACTCATCCTGAGCTCGTCGTGTATCCTAAGCTGGCCTCAAACTGAAGGCAGTTCTTCTGCCTCAGCCTCCCAAGTGCTGGGAATACAGGTGTACATCATGCCTGGCTCATGTGGTGCTGCAGATGCTTGTACTTGCTACAACAAGCACTTGAACCACTGAGCAATGCCCCAGACTGATATAAACATTAAAACTCTACTTATTTATAGACAGAGCTGGAGGAATGGCTCAGTGTGCAAGGCACTTGTCTAGCAAGCACCACGTAAGTACCGCGTTTGATTCCTCAACACCATGTAAGCTGGGTGTGGTGGCACATGTCTGTAATCCCACCACCCAGGAGGCTGACGACTGCCGTGTTTCTAAGGCCAGTTTGCAGTCACCACACTACTCATTCATATATATATATATGTACTAAACTGATTTTCTTTTCCATTTTCTGCAAACTTCCTGAATATAACAAGTGTATCTTAGAAGTTTTCTTATATTAAAGATGGTCCTGAAACTAGTCAGAAGTAAAACATCACTTGGTTAGTAAACATCCACTTTCTATTGACTGAAATAGTGATCTGAAATAAAAAGTTGTTTTGGCAGAACTAGAGACTAAACCCAGAGCTTTCACAGTGAGCTACATGCTCAGCCTTTATTTGTCTTGAAACAGTTTCATGAAATTGCCCAGGTTGGACTTGAACTGGTGATGCTCTTGCGTCAGCCTCCCAGAGTGCGGAGATTACAAGTATCACCATGTCTGCTACTGGAAATAAAAATTTAAAGGTGTACTTTAATTTGAATTTTTAGGATGTACTGGCCTATAAGCAGCTGATCTTCTTAGAAGCATTACTTTCTTGGAACAACTGATCTGATGATCAACAAGATGGGGAAAGTGGTGGACAATTTAGAGATTTATACCTAGCTTTATTTAGTTGTTCCATTTCTATTTGTTTTTTTAAGTAAAGACTGGGCAGGCTGGTAGTGTATGTGTTGTTTAGGAAGGCGTAGACTAGTTCAGTGATACTGTCTGCTGAAATCCTCTCTGTGTCCATTCACTCACCATCAAGTATAGTGAGATTAATAGCATGATTCTTAGTCTTGAGTTTGAGTCCTGAATCTCCCACAAACTCAACTTTGAACTAGTGACCTAACTCCCAAGTCTTAGGTGTTTTCCTTACAAAATGAGCATTCCCTGTGCTTTATTCACCGAGCAGCTGCTGCGATCCAAGACAGTGCCAAACACTTGTTTTTGAAACATGACTATCAGCTGGGTCTTGGGGCACAGGCCTGTAATGCCAGCACTCTGGGAAGTTAATGCAGAAAAATAAAAAATTTGAGCCCAGTCTGGGAAGAGTGCCATAGTGAGACCTTGTCTAAAAATCCAAACCAAAAAATGGGAGGATAATGTGAAGGCACTGGGTTCCATCCTTGGCACCCCAAAATAAGACGTGGCTTGTAATTACCTAGTGAAGACCATATCTATAGAACACACTATGCGTCCAAGTGTTGTGTACTCCATGTGAGACGGATACAAAACAGGAGAACAGAGCAGTATGAGCAAACGGATGCAATAAGGAGAGGGTGATGTGGGTCATGCTTGGGGCAGAGATGAGGCCATGCACTAGGGCCTCCAGAATGGCAGAGCGGTACGTTAACAGAGGCTTTTAGGTCTGTGTTACACAGAGCACAGCTTTTGTTCGAGTAGACAGTGAAGTCATTCTATGGGTTGATAAGACAAGGAACCCACAATGCTGAGAATCAGACTCTGAATCTCTGATGTCATATACGCCCATGCTGGGGCTGGAGGAATAGCACTGTGGTTACAGTGGCTGTCTAGGCTGTCTAGTTTTGATTCCCCAGCACCACTGGCACATGCCTGCAATCACAGCACTTGGTAGGCTAGGGCAGAATTGCCATGAGTTCGAGCCCATCCTGCACACAGTGAGTTCAGGACCAAACTGGACGGCAGAGTGAGATACTGTATCCAAAAAGTCAAGGTTTACAGTACCAAGTGATCTCTTTTCCAGTCATCTTAATAAGACTGTGATGCAAACAACTGGAGTGCTTGGGCTAGAACCTGTGAATAAGGGACTACAGGCAGCTGGGTATCAGGACCCCTTAGAAATTGGACTGATTTTTTTTTTTTTTTAAATAAAAGAGCTTTGGATTTAGTAAGTCCAAGATGATGGGTGAGAAATAAAGCCACACACACCTCTCCTGTAGCTGAGCTTGCTTGGCGTTAGAAGTCTAAAAGTGATTTATGAGTAGTGTGGTGACCAAAGATAAATTTGCTGTGAATTTTTTTTTCACATAAATTTGTAGCTGGGTGTTGTGGCACACGTGTAATTCCAACACTCTGGAGGCTGAGGCAGAAGGATGGAGAGGTCAAGTTGAGCTTTATGAGTGGAAAAAAAATACAAGGTCACACACATCAGCAAAAATATGAACTCGAATAAACTGCACTGGAAAGCCTGGGATGGTGGGGACCTGGCATCCTGGGCCTCTGGCTCTCGGCTTTTGTGCACTCATGGTTGGGAAAGGCACAGATGTAGGGAAGGGGCATTCTACAGACCTCCACTCCCTGTGATGGCATCACTTCAACCATGGGAAAGCTGGCGCCCAACACAAGTGCCTCCGCCCCAACTCAGCACACACAGAACAAGGTCATTTAAGTGCGGTGGCTAGTGTCATTCATGTCTTCTACTGTCTCTTAATTTTCGAAATGAGCACAAGGGCCTAAGTTTACTGCCCCTCCGATGGTCTCAACTTCTGCATGTTTTTTGTAGTGTATCTTGGTGTGCTAAGGGAGTCTAGCATCATATACATATATGCAAGATACTGAATTATTAAATTTATGGTTGGAAGGTACAAACATAAACAACAAACATCTACCTCTAACTGGTAATACATTGTGAGAGCAGGAGCTTTTCAATTTTAAGCTTTCTGGCAAGAAAACAAATTCAATTGTATTTTTATGAGCCAGAATAAAAGCATTTTCCAGAACATTGTGATTATGTGAAATTTTTGTTTTACTTAATCCTTAAATGAGTTTTATTGCACAAGATTAAGATGAACTTTAGTTATATGCAATCTTACACATGGTGAGTGACTTCAAATGACGCTGACTTAGGAAAGACTAGTGTATTAGTTCGATGACTTGTTATGCTTTCAATCCTCGTGCTGACTTGGGCAAGAACAGGACGTGATTGCGATTGTTTTTTGAGGCAGGGTCTCGCACTCTGTAGTCCAGGCTGACCTCAAACTCCCCTGCTTATGAGGTTATTTACTGAACAGGTCACCTATGTGGGTGGACAAGAGGGACAGCCTTACCCATTACCTGAAAACAGGCTTTTCTTTAACAGTACTGCTTCCTCACAATGACTTTAATAATTGATGATGAAATCCATTCTTTTTTTTTTTTTTTTAAAGCCAGGGTCTTCCTCTGAAGCTCAGGCAGGTCCTGAACTCACAATGGAGCCCAAGCTGGCCTTGGACTCACAGCAATCGTGCTGCCTCAGCCTTCCAAAAGCTAGGATTACAGGCGTGTGTCACCATGCCCAGCTTATGTGGTGCTGGGGAATTGAACTCGGGTACTTCAGTGCTTGACGTGGGCTAGAGTGAGACCCTGTCTCAAAAAAAGAAAAACAAACAAACAATATAAGTCCTGCTGTTACTGCAAGGTTTGCTGTTAAATTCATCACCAGCAACCATTCCTCTCAGCACTCAAGTTTGTAGAACCAGCTCTCTGCTGCTCTGTCTACTTTCCTCACTAACCTGCTGATGTCAGCTCTGTTGACCTGGCTTCCCACTCCAACCTCTCAGTTTTCCTAAAATGCTTACACTCTTACCCTAAATTTCCAATGTTGAACACCAAATTGTCTAGGCTCTGGCTCCAGACTGTGTGCTTGTTGTGTGGTGAAGGCGACACAGAAGACCATCCTTACCTTTTTACTCTTCCATTTCTTTTTTCTCTTCTTTTCCATTAGATGCTGAACCAAGGCCTTAACATTAAATCCATTTCTTTTTCTTTTTTTGGGGGTATGGTCTCAGTAAGGCATTCAGTTGCCCAGGCTGGATTCCCAACTTTGGATCTTTCTGCCTCAGACTCCCAGAATGCTGAGCTCACAAGGACAAATAGCAGGCTGGCACTCCTCCATTCTTACCTCAAGACTGGGAATGCCTCCAGTTATGTCACTCCAGAGTCTCGGAAAGCGGGTAGTGATGCAGCAGTTCTGGCCTTGCATTTGGGAACTGTCTGGCTTGCCTCTAATTTTATTTTACTTATTTGTAATTCTCTTAACATCTAACCATCACACTCATGTGTAAAGTCAGTGACTCAGAAACACCTTACTTCAAAAGATGGCTGCGAGAAAAATGGTAATTCTAAATGTTAGCTTCTGGTTTGGAAGTGGCACATCTTCTGAGCTTCTCCCATTCACTTCTTTGCCTGGGGAAGGTGAACGGAACCTGCAAAAATCCTGTCTGGGTCAGCAAGGCAGCTGTTACTGGGTCAGCAAACTGGTGATTTCCATTCTGTCTTCAGCTTATAGAAAGAACATGGTCATTTTATATTTCTCATATTCCATTTGTATTTTTTAATGATATGACTATAAAATGGCTAGTATTTATTCATTTTATTTTCTGAAAAGTCAGGTTCTCATTAAAGTAAGTTAACCTCCATCAAGAGAAAGTACATATAATCCCAGGTTTCCTACTTCAATATTAATGTATAATGTTCCTCGATGCTGAATACTTTACTATGATTTCCTCTCACTTTCCTATCCTCAATGTGTAGACACAGGATCTATCCATAAATATCTACTTTTGCTACTTACTGACTTTATAGGAGTACATTACAAAATTGCTCCATTATTCTCAGGGAAGGGCACATTCTGTTGTGAATTTTCATGGTTTTACCTTCCCCAAGACAAAAGTTCTTGTAGGAAGGCTAAAGTTATTTAATTTTTGTAGTTTTTAAACAGTAAAGCTGATGCATATTTTAATCATTGGGACATTACTAAAAAATACTTAAAGCCAAAGTTATAAATTTCAGTCTAATTCAACTTTAATTTGTGCATTTGTGATAATTTATGACTGCAAAAACACTTTTTTTCCTAGAATGACATAGAGGCACATTCCATTTTAATGCATAGTGTACCATTCCGAAATATCCTAATTTCCTCACAAAGTGCTTGAGCAGCCACATACAGATACAGTAATAGCAAAATATATTTACACTCTTAAAATCTTAAATCTGACTAAAAATATATATATATAAACTACAGAAAAATTAGTGCTTTTCTCAGCTTAATTGTGTGAATATACCCTGCCCTCTAAGTTTTTAGTGATTGACTTCAATTAAAACATTTCTGTACATGTGTAGTTATAAAATGCTATGTCAGTTTTTAATGCTACAAGCCCATTTCAGACATTGCTTTCTATGCACATTTGAGAACCAGGATAGGTGAGCAGACTGTACCTCAAAAGTATTTACTGTCTTATTTTAATGCTGTGATAATGCGGTTCAAATTAAAACCTGAAAAAAAAATCACACTTAGTTCTCATATTGTATTTTCCCACAGAAGTTAACTAGCATTTTAAAGTAACCTTGAATAACATATTGTTTCTCTTTGTGCAAGATTTTCTTGAGTAATAATCGTTTTAAAAGTAATGCAAATTATCTCTGGACAAGTTTAATTGTTCTCAGAGCACAAAAATATGCTCATGTATCTTAGGAAGGCTGAAATATTTATGTTTTAAGCTCAACTCTTCATAAATCACTATGGTTTCATAAGATTTAAATTTAGTTAATTTTAAAGAGATGAGCTCACTGTGACAAAACAGTTACTTGGACGTGGCTGGCTGACAGCTTGTTGTTTTGAGGTACGATCACCCTGCTGTGACCAGCAGAGGGTCTCAGTGGCGGCATGGACTCGGAGGACAAAGGAGGTGGAGACAAGAGGAAACACAAACTCCAACAAGTGGAAAGTCGTGGTTTGCAAAAAGATACACTGTAAGAGTATAAAAAGCCACAAACGGATCCTCTCAAGAACTGTAAAAAGTATTTGATCAAATTATTTTTGAGACTTTTGAGGTACAGCTTTAGTGTTATAATAATTTTCTTATAAAATATAGACTGTTTTATCAAAAATATTTATACATTCTGTTACAATATATTGCTTTTGCCCTCAGTTAACTGCCAATATAAAAATCTGGATCCAGTGGCCTAAACTGTACAAATGCACTTAATGTAAATGCGGAAGTTTGAGGTGTCTGCTTGGCCACTGCACAAAGTGAGGAAGTGGTGAAATTAAATAAGCCTACGATACAGAATACATTACAGCTTTCCAATATACATGTTCACAGCATGTATACAGTGATGATCCCTATGATCTGACGAAGATAAAGTTCCCTCCTACAGCAGACACGAGAACAAGATGAACAAGGGTGGTAAATGTGGAACGCACATCACAAAAGGAGTGGTCCGCTCACTGATTTTCAGAGAAGATCTGACCGCACATCCTGAGCATCTCGCCTTTGGGAATGCATACCGATAATGCAGTTCTTTGCTCAGGCTGATGAAAAGTCTTCATCCTTAAAATTCAAAGAGAAAGTTGATGCTCCCGTTTCTTTCAGCGCTGTATACAAACAAGAAACTGTTTGTCAGGTAGCTCTGTTGGAAAGCTTTGAAGCTCTGTTACACAGCTGGTAGAAAGAAGGCAATAAAGTTTTCTCCTGATAAATACAGAAAATTTATAAAAGGATGTCAATTCATTGTATATTTTAAAAAAAATCAATCCATCAAAGGTGCACGAAATGACATTTTTTGATAGTAATTCCTTTTAAAAAATGCGAGTAGTTGCCTTAGTCCCCCAGGATCATCATTGTGTGAACAGTAATAGCACTCCATGCCCTAGTTTCTTCCTTCTGTAAGACACAGTTAAGTGATCCTTCTGCTTAAGGCAGGGATGTGGCAAACACAGGGGCTATGGGAGTGGTTCTCTTTCTTTTTTTTCTTTTAAATAGGTTATTGATCCAAAACTGTTTATTTACGATAGACTTTCATGGCCCATGCTCCTTCAGCCTAAACTCCATGAAACTGTTTCCAGTGCTCAGATATATGTTGAAAACATTGAGACGCCACTTTTCAGGAAGGTATTAAAATAGTACTTTTAAACAAGTCTTCATTTAAAAAAACAAAGAAGCTACTGGTGGCACAGAGAGCAAATGAAGAGTTGCTACTTTTAAGAGGTCTTCTTGTAAGTCAGCTGGCTTGGTTTCACAGTACCTAGTAAATTAACACCAATCAGCAATGTAGTCAAAATCTCTGAACATTTCTTGCTCCTCTTCTGAAAGTATCCTTGGTTCTCGAGGTGGAGTCAGAATAGGTGTTTCTGAGGTAAATTCATCATCAAAATTACTAACATCTTCCCGTCCTCTGATGGTCGGCACAAATGGTGGCTTTACTTTTTTGTCCATCAAAGCACTCCAATCAATTAGCTGGATCACAAAACATAAAACGATCAGTTTAGTTTCCTACTCTCAGTTGTTCTAGTTTTATAAAAACAAACAAAAAACAACAGAAAAACCTTTATTAAATGAAAAGAAGAGAACAAAAATTTTTTGAGACAAGGTCTTGTTCTGTAGGTCCAGGCTGTTACTGAATTCAACTACGTAGACCAGGCTGCCGGGAACTCATGGCAGTCCTCAGTACCTCAGCCTCCCATGTGCTGGGATCACAAGTGTGTGCGACCATGTCTTGTTTATGTGGTGGTGGTAGTGGAGAACTGAACCCAGGACACTATGCTTGCTAGCACGTTAGCGACGGTACTATTCCACCAGGCCTGAAAAAGATTACTTTGCTCTTTCATACTCACTCGGAAAAATGGATGCTTCTTTACATCCTCTGCATCTTTCTCACCAGCTCCAAGGCGCCTCTCAGGATTTCGCCTTAACAGCTGATACAAAACAAAGTACAAACAAAATACGAAAATAAATATCACTGACAAAAGATTCTCATAACTTTCAAAGATTTAGATATTTTTTGATTACATTTGTCCAAGCCAGGCAACATCTGTGAACTATATTACAACTTCTAAAGCTCTACTGGAAAATTTCTTCCAATGTAAAAACTTTAAGAGGTTTGCTCTTTCAATTCTTATCCCTAATTTCTTACCCTTCGCATTATTGAAATAGCTTCTGTCGACAGGAACCGGGGATACCTTACTTCATCATTTACAATACTGTCAAAAACTTCCTCTTCATCATCACCAGGAAAGGGAGACTAAAGGAAATATTCTTGAGTGAGTTCAAATGAATTTCAACATTGTAGATCTTACCATCTACTCAAGGTACAATTAGGACTCAGACAGTGACAAAGAAAACAAACATGAAAACTAAACCTACATTCAAGCAAAAAGGACCATGAGAACTCACAATAATTATATAATTATGTCTATTACCTAGAGGATATACCATATACTGAAATCTTCACATTTATTTTATAGTCCTTATTAAAAACTTGTGCAATTGACCCAGCTATACCTCTTTTGAGTATCTTACTGAAAGAGTCATCACACAATAATGATACAGGTGTACTCATGTTTATAGCAGCAGAACTTAAAATAGCCACATCTTGGAAAAAGCTAATATGCCCAATATAGATGACTGGATAAAGAGGATGTATATAACATAATGGAATACTGCTTTCCGATTAGGAATGACAAATTTGAGTCATTTCTAGGAAAGTGGATGCACTTTGAGATCACTGGGCTCAGTGAAACGAACCAGACACAGAAAGTTAAGTATCATATGGTTTCTCTAATTTGAGAAAACTATAAAAAAGTAAGAGTTACAGAAGAAGACAGATTTTGTGGAGAGGGAAATAGGAATTGGGAGGGGCAAGATGGTAGGAAAAGAAAAGAAATACAATATGTAAAAATTTTAAAAGTAAAAAAATTATAACCAAAAGATGAGTTGGGGTACAGTTCAGTGTGAAGGTCTTTGGGGTTGATCTATGTATCCTTCCTACAACAACAACAACAAAAAAATAAAAAAGTACAAATTTTATAATGTTATTTTTAAAAAAATCATCAACCTAAGTAAGATGTATCTAGTAGACAACGGGGGATATTTGACAGACATAACATGCAGGAAGCGCAATTCTGTGGATAGATAAGGAAAATGTGTAACGTGGATATGGTGTTATGACATAAAAAAAACAAAGTCTGGAAATGCATCATAAATGGATGAACTTTAGATCTGACACTTAGTAGCAAGTTATTTATGGCAGAACACAATTAGAGATTAGCAGGCATACTGATTGCACTAAGAAGCAGCCGCCAACATTAAACTGAAAGAAACTCAAAATCCATACACCATCAGACACATTTAATGTTCCAGAAACAGCCAGGACATTCTAGCAAGCACAGTATTGAAATCTCTACTTATAATGGTCATAATGATCCTGAATTATAAAAAGAAAAGCAAGCTGCCTTCTATTCAATATGACAATGTGAAGCACAAGAGGATGCCTTCTCCAGGATGCTAGAAATTGGCTATTGAATATGATCTGTTGCCTCAGAATTTTGGATGGTTTAGAGTTTACTTAAGTGGTTTCAAAACCAGAAATCAAATGTTTTAAGTAGCATTTATTATCTTAACATTACTGAAATAAATCAGATTATTTAACCTTATTTTCTCATGGGCTAATGGGAAAATATAAGCTTATTTATCTTTATTAGGATTAATTTGGCTGCCTACTTCTACAAGTATTTGAAAATAAAAGCCATGCAAACAATATTAACACAAAGAGAGGAATTCTGAATCTGAAGTATCTATGAAAATAAACTGAGAACCCAACTTCCTAATGCTGACTTTCCCATCTTGTGCTTATAACAAAGACTTCATTTAGTTACTAAAACTAGCTTATTCGTTCACTCATTCAAAATACAAGAGTCAAATATTTACAATGTAGGACAATCTCCATTCTTTGAGCAACTGAAACAGCAAGTCAAGGGAAAATTGTATTTCACAAGACTTCTCCATTGGGATTTCAAGTGACAATACACAAGTGGGCTATTCTAATCTCTGCTTGGGCAATTCTGTGCTTAAAGGTGGTCCACTCTGTT
The DNA here is from genome assembly GCA_004027205.1 of Ctenodactylus gundi. Taxonomy (NCBI): domain Eukaryota; kingdom Metazoa; phylum Chordata; class Mammalia; order Rodentia; family Ctenodactylidae; genus Ctenodactylus; species Ctenodactylus gundi. The sequence continues at coordinate 360,000 of PVKB01001460.1, forward strand.
AAATTTCCCAGGGGTAAACAAACAACCCCCCCCAAACTACATATTTGTTAAAATGTTAAAGTACCTTGTTTCTGCCAACAGATTAGAAGCAAACAGGGTTAACAAAAGAAGGTTACAGTGTTTTTTAAGATAATATAAAAAGATCCAATAGTCTGTCCAGATGTCAAAATTCTGAGAAGCCAATGCCAGTGTCTAGCATTACTTTAAATCTCCTTGGAATACTCACTCTCGTTTTGTACAAAAAGGGGACATGATTAAGTTTACTCTGGGAATTATTGCAGCCCACCAAACTAGCAGAAATATGCAGATAACACAAATTTTAATCCCAGACAATAATCCTCAACACTCCGCGAAGCTGAGGCAGAAGGGTCCCAAGATGAAGTTCAGCCAGGGCAACGTAGTGAGATTCTGTCTCAAAATAATAAAAAGGGGTGGGCGGGGGCTAGAGGAATCGCAGTTAAAGTGCTTGCCTTCCAAGTGCGAGTCCCTGAGTCTGATTCCCCAGCACCACATAAAGCTGGTTGTGGTGGCGCATGCCTGTAATCTTAGCACTCTGGAGGCTGTGGCAGGAGGACTGCAGTGAGTTCAGGACAGCCTGGTTACACAGTGAGAGCTTGTCTCAAAAATTAATAAAAAAATAAATGTAGGGGAGGGGCTGGAGGAATAGCTCAGTGGTTAAAGTGCTTGCCTAGCAAGCACTAAGTACCTGAGTTCCAATCTCTGCACCTCACAAACTGGGTGTGGTGGTGATGCCTGTAATCCCACTCAATACTAGCACTTCGGAGGCTAAGGCAGGAGGATTGCTTGGGCTACAGAATGAGTTCAGGTTCAGCCTGAACTAGAGCAAAACCCTGTCTCAACTAAAAAAGAAAAAGAAAAAGAAAGGGTAGGGAATTAGCTCAGGGGAGAATGTATGATACAGACAGCAAGTTCCCCATGACTTGCAGTCACAGAGGAAATCAACATTTTACTATATGACTTTCCAGTTTTATTAATGCTATGAAGTTATAAAAACAGTGAGTATTACGTCTAATTCTTTCCTCAACACCCTCTTGTGAAGGTACTAAAGAGAAATGAAATGGCAAAAAAACAACTGTGAAAAAAAGGAAAGAACCACTATTCTAGATAAAACTCTGAAACAAATTTCCTTGCTTGTTCTAGGCTAAACTCTATAGTGGCTTTAGAATAGGATGAAGCAAAATAACAAGTTATTAATTTTAACTATTTTGTAATAAACATTTTTCCATGTCATTTCTAATGTGGAGAGTAAACTGAAAACCAATACATAATTTTTGGTACCAATCTTACCCTTACTTGAATTATACATTTAAAAAAACAAAGCAAAAAACTCATACTTTTTAAAAAATGGGGAGCTAGACATGATGGCTCTTGCCTCTAGTCCCAGCAAAGCAGGAGGCTTTCAAGTTTGAGCCCAGTCTGGGCAACTTAGCAAGACCTGGTCTCACAATGAAAAGTAAAAAAAGGGCTAGCGATGTAGCTAAGCCGCAAGGTCTTGGTTTAAATTCCAAGTGCAATGAGGAGGAAAGGAAAGGAAGGAAGGAAAGAAAAGGGAAGAAGAGAGGAAGGGAGGGAAGAAGGAATGCAGAAGGGAGGGAGGGAGGACAAGTCCAAGTACACCCAGCCTACAGAAATATTAAGAGTCTACTGGAACTCTCTGAAGCTGAATGAGTTAAAAATCTCAGCAGCACCACAAAGACACGTGTGACTTTTGAGTATTAATCTCTGGGATTCTCTAAATGTGCATCTGAAAATGGGCAGATGATTGCTACAGAGACTTTTAAAGGTTTCTACATAGAGAAACAAGCTAATATTTATAAAGTACATAGAACAGGGCCCAGCACACGATGAATGTCACTGTAACTGGCTATTTCTTCCACTCCTTTTCCAGAGAATCCACTCCAGTCTGTCATAGCAAAAGGGGTATTTACTTATCAATTCATCTGCAAAACTACTCTTGCCTTAAATGTACAAAGAAGGCTATTGACAATGGAAATACAGAATAAATCAATTCCATAAAAGAATTTTTCTTGGATTTCTGGTCAAGATGGCGGCTGAGTAACAGCACTGCACAATGTCTCCTCATCAACTCACTTAAAAAGTCAAGAAGATAGTTAAAAAAAAAGCATGTTTGGTGTAGCTAGAAAAGAGAGGAGCTTCCCCCAAAACTGAAAGGCAACCAGAGGGAGGCCAGAAACTCCAAAGGATCATTGAAACCAGAGGGAAAAAAAAAAAATCCCTGTAGTCCAGAAAGCCGCCACAGCTGGCTGCAAATGGCTCCCAGAAGAAAGCTCGCGGGGACCTGAACATCTGACGGAACGGAGCTGGGAGAGGACGGAGCACACAACAACGGGAGAAGAGGCTGTAGGCGGGTCAGAAGCAGCCCACTCGGTGCAGCCCCGAGCTGCCGGCACCCACAGATCACAAACAAGGTCCGGACGCCAGAATCTCAGCCCGAGGTAAGCACGGATCTGGACACGTGGGAATCATTGGCAGCGCACGGCCCCAGCCTCAGAAGCAGCAACCCGAGTGTGTGTGTGTACTACAAACGCAGCGTGCGCTCCCCCTAGAAAAGGCCCTGGGATCCCAGATCAGAAATGGGGCTCAACAGCCATTGCAGGCAGTGACGTCAGCAGGAGCCATTTTCTTTCCTGAACACTGGAGACAGTCAGAGGTAGCAGAACTATGGGAAAACGTGGTAACAAATCTTATACAAAAAGATCTGACTCCCCAGGGGAGGGTGCAAGGGGTGCTAAAATTGCAGAACCCAAAGAACCCAAGGAAGAGATAGGCAAGAAGGATGGTGACTTTGGGCCCAGATAGTCAGTGAATTACAGTAAGAATTAAAGCAGGAATTAAACCAGGAAGCAAAGCAGGAAATAAAAGAGCGCAAGAGCTACAAGAACACTCAGCTAAGCAAAAAGCAAGCCTTGAAAAGAAATTAGAGGAGACCAAAGAAGAAATGGGGAAGCAGTTATAAATCTACAAAAAGACCTGAAACCCCAGGAGATGAAGTCAGGGTAAATAAAGATGAATATGGCAAAAATGATGGCAACGTCTGGCCCCAGAAATTCAGTGAATTAAATCAGGAATTAAAGCAGGAAATTAAACAGACAGCAGAAGAGCTACACCAATACATAGATAAGCAAAAAGCAAGCCTTCAAAAGCAACTAGAGGAGACCACAGAAGAAATATACCAGAAGATAATGAAGACAAAAGAAGAAATTAGAGAAGTATACAACAGAGATATAGAAAAATTAAATGCAGATATTCAGGAAATGAAAAGCACACAAATAATAATAAGCAACCACTTTAAACAACTTCAGAATAGTACGTCAGACCTAGAAAATAAAGTGACTAAGCTGCAACATACAGGCCATGAAGAATACAAAGTAAATAAAGAAAGCGAATCCTTACAATGGCTGATAGATGATTCTAGGAGAAATAACATCAGAATTATGGGAATCAAGGAGAAGACTGAGGACAAAACAAAAGGCTTAAAGGACATGTTGAATGAAATAATGGAAGAACATTTCCCAAATCTAAGAAAAGAAATGAACATGGAACTATTGCAGGCACATAGAACACCGAACAGCTTTGATCAGAAGAGATCCTCATCACGACACATCATAATGAAAATTCTAGAAACCCAACACAAAGAGAAAATACTAAAAGTGGTAACAGAAAAACAGAAGGTGACCACCTACAAAGATAAACCCATCAGGATAACAGCAGATTTTTCAATCCAAACGCTAAAAGCAAGGAAATCGTGGAGCAATGTCATCCAAGCACTAAAAGAACATAAATGCCAACCAAGACTGCTATATCCAGCAAAATTATCTTTTAATTTAAAGGGAGGACTTAAAACTTTCCATGACAAAGACAGCTTAAAGGAATTCGCGGCCACTGAACCAGTACTGCAGAAAATACTTAAAGGAAAGTTGGACATTTAAAGGGAGACCAGCAAGACCAATGACCCCAGAGAAAAAGTGACAACAGCTAGAGGAGAATGAGCTGAGAAAAAAGTAGGTTAGTAATCAGTGAAATATGAGTAAATAAGATATGAAAATTAGGAAATTCTGAAATAACTAGATTTGCCTTCATGTCTGTCGCTTTAAGTATATTTATATGGTATAGATTTAAGTTCATTTAATGTAGCAATGTGATATAGTTTTAGCTTTGTTTTGTTGTAGCAATTCACTTATTAGGTAACTAATGAAAGTTTATCCTAAGGAAATTGATTGATGTAAAGATAACCTTGTGACTGTACAAATATGCGCGTTCCAGTATTCAGCTAAGGCAATTGAATTTTATTTATTTTTTTCTCTTCTTTCCCAAATTAACTAGCCTTTTGAATTACATGCTTATAATTATTTTCTAGTGTGAACTGGTGGGTAAGGCCAGGTTTAACAATAACAACAAAGATGTAGGAAAATATGGAAAAAAAAAACTTTTGGTGAATACCCCAATGAAAGGATTGGTTGGATTCAGAGAGGAGATACCAAGATTTGACTACTGCAAACCCACCAGAGGACTAGGAAGTTGGGGTAGATTGGTGACTTGAGTGAAATGACTTAGGCGTGGAAGATTAATATGTCAAACACCGTATGGTTTCTCGTACTTGGAAAACACAGAACACAGACATTCTTTGGACCCATATGAAGTGATAGCCGGAGTCGGGGGAAGGTTCGGGGAGGGGGTGGGAGGGTAGAAGATGGGAAGGGATTGCGAAGTCGATGTGATACACAGATGTACGAAACACCCAAATTCCTTATAAATACTATGTATTATATTTGTATATTAATAAAAATAGTGGGGAAAAAAAGAATTTTTCTTGAAACTCCAGATCAAGCCCTTCTACAGTAGCTTCAATCACTTGTGGAAAGAAAAATTTCCTAATTTTGTCCCTATTTATCATTTGTAACAGAAACACAAACTTTAGACTCCTATTACCTTTACTTACCTCATATAACTTAATTACTTTCTCTTTTTTTTTTTTTTTGAAACAGGGTTTCCACTCTGTAGTTCAAGTTGGTCCTGAACTCACTATGGAGCCCAAGCTGGCCTCGTACTCAAGGCAATCCTGTCTCAGCCTCCCAAGTGCTGCAAGTGCAGACCTATTCTACCACACCCAGTTTATGTGGTGCTTGGGACATCAAGTTAGGTACTTATTGCTTGCTAGGCAGGCTCTTTAACCACTGAGCCATTCCTCCAGCTCATAACTTAATTTCCTGAGTGGCAAATTTTTTTAGGTAAGACTCAATTATCCTCAAATTTATTTAAATTAATTTAGAAACAACATGGGGGAAAATTTTAATCTCTTCACCTCTGTTCTATAGCTTTTGAAGGCAATTTATTTTTGATCAGTATATAGCTGACTTGCTTTTATAGGTATATAGTATATTCTTTTCATTAGTTATTCTTCTCTCTATGAAAATGATCAGCTATGTAAGGTTATGTCTTAAAATATTAAACAGCCATGGCACCTATTTTCAAAATATTGATAATACTTTCAAGAAATCTACAATAAACCAATGAGGAAATTTGCATATTATAAACATCTATGAACTCCTAAGTTTCATTTACATGGGAGAGACATACGATGTGGTTGCAGAAATGACTTGCCTGTTCTTCCAACAACCTTTCCTCTGCTCCCTCATTTCACTGCTTACCTCACCAACAAGCATTTCATATATGAGCACTCCTAGACCCCACCAGTCTACGGCCCTTGTGTAGGAGGTTTCTGTTAAGACTTCTGGGGCAAGAAATTCAGGAGTGCCACAAAACGTGCTTGTCCTATCTCCATATCCCATTCCTGAAAAAGACAAAATTTATTGTTAGCAAGAGAAAAAAGATCTAGCATAGAAGTTGGAAGGTGTCCTTAGGAAGCAAAATCAAAGTTGCCACATTGGTGACCAAACTCAGGTATAGTAAAGGCTCCTTTTTTTAAAAAAAAATGCTATGAACTTTTACAGAGTAAGCTCTAATCACGTATGGGAGTGTCTCATGGTCAAAAGTGAGCAGTGAAGAACACTGGGCCAAGGACAGATTTTGTGAAACAAAAGCAGTTAAACTGAAATCATCCAACACAGAATATCCCAAATAGAGAAAATATATTTATGGATTCAGCAGTTGGGGGGGGGGGTGGGCAGACATGTGATAGATACGTATTTACAAAGTTCATTCATTCACCTGACTACTTATTAATCAAACATGAGCTAAATATGAAACAAGAAGCTACTAGTGTAAAGAGGCAGTTAACATCAATTACATTATATTAAATGTAAACATGAGAACAACCTACTTATATAACATGTTGGGTATTATGACTCATCCTCCAATTCTAAAAGTACTCCTAAACAAAAAGGACTATACCAATTCTGAAGTTGAGGACACTCAACGAGGTCTGAGGCAAGGACACAGCAAACAAGCGGTAAAGCCAGGATTCAGACTTTGGTACGAAAGCTCCATTATTTTACTATTATTTTTTCAATAGAAACTTGCTGGCTGGCTTCAAACTTAAAATCTTCCTACTTCAGCTTCCAGAGTGGTGGGATTACAGGTATGTACAACTATATGTGGCTTCTTAATGCTTTCTTAAGTGACTCCTGAATCAAAATTTCCTTGTTTCCTTACTTATTTTTAAATATACACAATTCTTAGTCATGTCAATATTTTTTTCCCCCTTTTTAAGCTATTAAAACACAAACTAAATCTGCTGTAAGTTAAAATAGGTAAAACTTACACCCTCTTACCCGCCACCCCCCTCACCCCCAGAACTGGGAAATTAGATTGAGGGCCTTCCCGCTTGGTCGTATCTCCAGCCCTTTCTTTATTTTTCATTGTGAGACCAGATCTTGCTAAATTACCCAGGCTGTTGTCAAATTTGGAAGCCTAGTGCCTCAGAATTACAGGCTTGGCTTATATAACTCTTAGTGACATAGGCATCGGCAATGACTATCTGAACCGAATCCCGATTGCATGAGAAATAATGTTAAGAATCAACAGACTAGGTACGGTGCTGCACAACTGTAATCATAGCACCCAGGAGGATTCCAAGTTTGAGCCCAGCATACGCAACTTAGCAAGACTCTGTCTCAAAACTTAAAAAGGAACTAATGCTAGATCAGGTAGCACATGTCTGTAATCACCCCAGGACTCTGGGAGGTTCAGGCAGGAGGATCACAAATTCAGGCCTGGCCTGGGCAACTTGGCAAGACTTGTCTCAAAATTCAAAGTAAAAAAAATGGGCTGGAGATGTAGCTCAGTGTAAAGGCCTTGGGTTCAAAGTAGGTACCAAAACGATGATACCACATTAAAAAGCTTTTGCACAGCTAAAGGAAAATTTAACTTACAAGAATGGAGATGGGCTTGTAGAGCAAATTCTAAATACCCGAGTTTGACACCCTGGCACCTCATACAGCTAGGCGTGGTGGTGCAGGCCTATAATCCCAGGACTGGGAGGCTGAGGCAGGATGATTGTCCTGAGTCCAAAGCCAAGGCCAGCCTGGGCTACATTAGTGAGTTCAGGACCAGCCTGGACTACAGAGTAAGACCCTGTCTCAAGGAAGAAGAAGAAGAAGAAGAAAAAATTCAATGAAAAATGGGCACTTGAAGTGAAAAGACACTTCCAAAAAGAAAAAGCATGAAGAGGCAAAAAGTACATGAAAAAAATGTTTAGCATCTTTGGTTCACTGGAGAAATGCCAATCAATACAACAATCAGGTTCTATCTCACTCCAGTAAGAACAGCTAAAATCAAGAACTCACAGTAAGTGCTGGTGAGGTTGTGGGGAAAAAGGACCCTTCCATGCTACTGGTGGGTCTGTAAACTAGTGCTACCACTATGGTAACTAGAATGGAGATTCTTTAAAAAAGCCAAACAAATGGTATTTGCCCTAGCCACACCTTTCCTGGTATCTTCCCAGAAGAGTTAAAAAATTCATACAATGGTAATGCATGCATGACCGTATTTATAGCAGCAGCATGTCTCATAATAGCTAGATCTTAAAAACGACTTGTATGTCCATTAACAGATGAATGGATAACAGATGAATGGATAAAGAAAATGTGGCTTATATATAACAGTGCTACTCAGCTATAAAGAAGGAATCATTTGTAGGAAAATAGATTCACCTTGAGGCCATAATGCTAAGTGAAAGCAATCACATATGGAAGATTAAGTATCACATGGTTTGTCTTCTATGAGAAACACAAAATATAAATAATTTGGAGAGTAAACTAAAATGAGGGATGATAAGAAATGGAGTAGACTTTATCAAGACAGGAAGGGTTCTGTGGATGGAGGTGACGGGCAGGAGGGAGAGGAGATGATGAAGGTGTGATATGCGCAGTGCTTCAGCTCCTCAAGGTGACTATAATGATTACACATCACAAATATATAATAAAAATAATTATGAGAAAAAATGTTAATAGATCTAGTGAGCTAGGAGACATCAGGCCCATGTAATTGCTGTGGAACCAGCAATTTGGTGCTCAGTACTTTCTTAACACAATGACAGAATTATTAAACACAAAACAGAACTTTAGTTTTATATTCTGACTTCTGGAAGACCTTATATGTATCCACAGCATAAATCGTTAATGTGATAAGTAGGTTATATGAACAATTCATAATTTCTTAATGAAGAATTAAAAAATATATTTTGTTTTTCACAGATAAACTTGAAAGCTACCAAAGTACAAAGGAATGACAATCTATTAGAAAAGAAACTTAAAAGCCCAATTACCTTCTTTGCAAAGACCAAAATCAGCAATTTTCACAAAGCCCTCTGTGTCTAGCAATAAGTTATCCAATTTCAAATCTCTGTTCAGGATGAAAACATAAAAAATAAAAAATGAAAAAACCAAAAAAATCCCAGAGATAACATAGTAAAGAAATCACTTCAATAGGAACCCTACTCATTCTTTCCTAAAAATAGGGTTTTAAAGTTACAATTTGAGACTTAAATACTGTATCACAAAGATTATTTTCCTTTATCTTGTCAAGTTTATTGCACTACATAATAGTTTCTAAGTACGTCTCCATTTATATATACAGAGAAGAACATATTTTTAAAAGAATGGACTTTTTTTGAAGGATTTGAGTACCTTTAACTCAGGTTTTATTAATTTCTTATTTGTGGTAGCCTTCTGGTAAGTTTGAGTTTGAGGTTTCCCTTTTCACCATAAGGGATTACACTGAAGGAATAAATACAGCACCAAGGGGGAGGGGTAGACTAAACCTCTTTAGAGTTATTCAAAATAGAAAGCTGACTACAAATTAAGGTCGCTGAAAATATTTTATCTTTCAAGTAAAAACAGAACCACGAGGACATCCTTACCTTGAAAACAATGTTAGAAGTTTGTATAAGCCAGTGTTTACAGTGTCTTAATACTGACAGATTTTCTCTTATTTGCTCAGTCTGGAGCACTGCTGTTATTCAACCAATAACCTGTCTGGTGTACAGCAGTGCCGCTATTTGAAGTGTGGTGCAGAGGCTAGCTGCTGGGCTAGGGACTATGAATTTTCACTGGGATGCAATTTGATAAGGAACGTGTAAATGAACAATGTCACCCACATAATATTTAATTTAGATGACTGCAAGACTTTTTCTCCTGGATGGTGCTGGGGATCAAACTCACAGCTTTCTACATGTGAGGGAAGTATTTAACCATAGAACTCCATCCCCAGGCCATGCACATCTTACTGGAGGAAGCAGTGTGATTGTTTGCTCCTGGTACACGTGACTTATCTCATCATGGGCACACAATATGAACAGTATTGATCCAAAGAGGTTTTCTGCAGTGGACCAGCTGAATACAAAGTATTCTCTAGGATGTTTTGTTGGTAAATTGCTATTATAGGCCAACTTATAATCTGACTAATTAGGAAAAGGCAAAGGACTAGGAAGCAAGAAGTTGATATAATTTCTGTGCTGACAAGATATTTCAAAGTTGGGGTTTCAGAGCTCCCTTATCACATCAAAGCGAAAATTAAGAAGCTGGTTAAACAAGAAATATCATTCTTAATTATCTGTAATTCAGACCAAAATAAGCAATTAGGAAGAATAAAAATCTTACCTATAAACAATTTTGTGTTCATGTAAATATTGCAACCCAAGAACTACACATGCGGCATAAAATCTGAAGAATTAAATCAAAAGAAGATTAATGAACCTCACTGCTTTTGGATCTCAGTTTAGACTGTTATGTTTCGAAGTACAATTCTATAGTCAACTAAGTTCACAGGTATTTCCTTAGTTCTACGTACAATGCATTCTATCAGAGATTAGGGGTGAAGCTAAAAAATGAGAAAAGTACAGCTTGGGAAATGGAAGCCATTAATTTGCTTGGTAGAGTCAATGAAGACCTAGAAGGGCTATTTGATTTGGTCCTCAGAAGTCTTAATGCGCCAGAAGGAAGGAAGGAGCAACAGGGGTCTTGTGAGGAAGGGAATGTATTACACAGTTCCCACAGGCAGGAGAAAGGAGTAAAGGTGTGGAAGGCACAGCATATTTGACAATAACAAGTTTAGTAAGGTTAAATAAAGAAACAGGGTATCAGACTGAAAAGACAAGCTGGGTGAAGGATCTTGAATGCTGTTTTATGGAAACTGAAACTTCTTTTCTTACTGATAAAGAATCAAACCATGTTAATTAGAAGACAATAACAACATTTACATTAGTGATTTTTTTTTCTGATTGTGTGTCATCTGGAGCAAAAGCAGACAGATCCATAGAGAAAAATAACAGACGGAGATTTTTATAACAGTACATATAAAAGACAGTAAGAACATGCAATACAGTGTTAACAAAGAGATTAGCAGATGTACTCAAGAGAAATTAAAAGTAAGTCCAAAAGATAGAACACAGTGTCTCGTTAGCTGAATAGGATGAAGGAAGAACTAAAGACGATTCTCAAGGCTTCCATCTCAGTGGAATGAATGGGTACAGAAATAGAGAAGTGGTCAAAGTTTTGTGTGGAAACAAGTTTGGTGTTAGAGATGTCCGCTCTGAATTGACTATAGGGTAGGTGATAAAATCTAGAAGTTCGACTTAGAGAATATTTGGGTCTACCTCTAAAATTAAGTTTGTTCTCTCCCCACCTGCAGTGCTAGAGATTACACCCAAGGCATTTGCATCGGAGCTGTTACCTCCAGTACTTTTTATTTTGAGACAGTCTTGGAAAGTCTACAAATTGCCCAATATTGACTTGAACTTGCCCTTGTACCTTCAGCTCTGAGATGGCTGGAACTGTAGGAATATGCTGCAATACCCAGCTTACAATATTAACTGAGGCAGGGTGACATGCTTGTCTTTTTCAGTTTTTATCATAAACAGAGAGCAGATGTATTTTATGAGAAGAGAATACATGAATTTATGAAAAATATAATTTTACAGAGACACTTAGAAAGACTAATTCTTAATTATATTAGAATATTTTCTCTACAAAATACACATAATGCCTTCCTTCCCCAAAGTACAGTATTTCATTCATCCATCTATTCAGTGCACCCCAACTCTACAGCCATCCGTAAATACCCTTATAAGCTTGGTGAATGTACTTCTAAACTTACCAAATATTTTAATATTCATGTATAGTCTGTTTATTTTGTAAATATTTAGAATTCAAAATGCAATTATTTAAAAATACATATTTGTTATACACCACATTTTATAGAACAATTTTTATCAGTTTACTTACATTATTTAAATTTTTTTTGAGACAGGGTCTCACTATGTAGTCTAGGCTGCCTCAAAAATAACTATGTAACTCAGGCTAGACTGAACATGAGTATGTTAGCTCTATCATTTAAAAGCTATAAAACTGGGATAATAGGAAAAATAAACATACACATACATGCATATATAATCTCCAGTGTTTACCAGTACTTAATTTTATGTAATCTCAATAAGCAAATATTTAATAACTACTAATTAAAAAATACAGAGAATCTATAGTGAAAAATTTGCTTCCCATTCCATCCTTGGAGGCAGTATGTATATAGTCAGGCATCCCTAATCAAAAATATGAAATGTGAAATGTTCGAAAATCTGAAAATTTTGAGCACCAACATGACACTCAAAAAGTTTTGCTTTTGGAGCATTTCGGATTTTTCAGTTAGGGATGTTTACCTGGTAAAGTTTAATGCAAATATGTCAAGTCTAAAAAACTCCAAAATTTAAAACATTACATGTCCCAAGAATTTCAGACAAGGAATTTCAACCTATTCCAGTTTCCTTTAATATTTTTTTTAAGATACTATACAAGCTCAATCAAGCAGGAAGTACGTTACAATCTTTAAATTACTCTGTAAAAATGCAAATACAAACATTCTCTATAAATATGGGACACTCCTAGCCTCTTTTTTTTTTTTATAACTTAAAGTACACTGTTGAGTATAATCTGTCTTTGAAAGCATGGATGTCATTTCACAGGGAAGAAATCCAATAGTAAATAAAAAATTTACTACACTAAAATGCATATCTCAGTTTTCAAATACAATGCTGGATGATCCGTAAGATTTTTTATATGGACAACAGAGTAAATAAATACAAAACCTGTCTGGCAGAAGTAAGCTAAGAATTCTATTATTTCTTACAAGGATTTATTTTTCATTAAGGTAAATAATTTTAAAATTTATAGACAGCTCATTTTCTTCCCAGAAAAAAATCAGTCATGGAAAAATTGAGACAAAGGTTGACAGCATACTCACACAGCTCTTGGCTCAGAAAAGACATCCGTGTGAATGTGCATCATTAGGTCACCACCAGCAGCATATTCCATTACGAAGCAAACATGCTCTTTGGTTTGGAAACAGGCAAATAGGTTCACCAAAAAGGGATGCCTTACACTATTCACAGTTTCAAAAATTCTTTTTTCACACATCAGGCTGTAAGAGAAAGCATTAAAAAATGAAGAAATTCTAGATGGAAATAACATTCTTTAAAAATTATTGAAGTTAAAATATGTGAAATTTTTAACTATTCTAACTTTAAAATCATAAAATATTTTGCTACACCTATGAACACTACTCTACTTGGTATAATTTTATTTGATACGTATTAATGAATATACATAATTAGCATGACAGAGACCACAGTGCCCTTGTGGATAGCAGCAGAGGGGCACACATCTGGGTATAGGTCACTGAAACGAAGACTTACTTAAGGGTAAATTAGGTCAGAAAATTGAATAACCTGAAGCATATTTTAAAAAATTTAAAGTTTGTGACCAAGGTAATTTCAAGGGCAGTATTTATAATTCACGAACCACAGTATTCAAATTTTTCTCAGATAAAATGTGAAGCTGAGAGGTATAGATATGCTGTATTAAAATTTAATGCAGAAAACTGACTTGAAAATACAGAGGCTATTTGGAGAATATGTTCTGCCTCAAGAAAGGACCTGGAGAAGTACGATTCCTGTAATGTCATAGAAAAATCTATAGAAACACTATTTTTTTTAAAAAAGAATAGAGATAAGCAAAGCCTAAACAAACAAACCCCTACTCTTCCTCTGAAAATATTTAGCATTTCGAATTTGACTTAAATCTCAAAAATACAAGAAAAGTAGGTCAAATATCTTTTAAGTAAAATCTGAATTAATCTTATTTATTTTTAGTACTTGCCAAAAATAAACATCAAAGATATTAATAATTACCTGCTTTTCAAAAGTTTTGTTTAAAAAATGCTATTCTTTCTTGGTGGTACTAAGGAGGGAACCTAGGGCTTCTGCACTGAGCCATATCCTAGCGCCCTTCCCATACCGTGTTTTTATTTTGAGACGGTCTCAATAAGCTGCTTACTGCCCAGCTGAGTTTGAACTTAATCTTTCTCTTGCCTTAGTCTCGCAGAGGGCTGAAGTTACAGGCATATTCCACTAAACTCAGATTAACTCTTTTACCTTTTAAGTTTGTTTATTTATTTAATTTTTTGAGACAGGATCTTGCTCTGTAGTTAAGGCTGGTTCTGAACTCACTATGTAGCACAGCCTGGTCTTAAAACACGGTAATCCTCCTGCCTCAGCCTCCCTGATGTTGAGATTATAGGCGTGCAGCATCATGGCTAGTTTATGTGGAGCTAGGGAACAGACCCAAGGGCCTAGTGCTTGCTAGGAAATCACTTTAAGTGCTGAGCCATGCCCTTGGCCTCTATCTCTCTCTACAGTCCAGGCTGGTCCTGGGCTCACTATGTAGCCCAGGCTGGCTTTCAACTCACTGCAATCTCCCTGCCTCAGCTGCCGGAGTGTTGGGATTACAGGAGTGTAGCCACAATACCTGCGGTGCTGGAAAATTGAACCCAGAGCCCTGGGATTGCTAGGCAAGCACTTTAACCACTGAATTATGCCTCCAGCCCCTTAAATATTCTAATCAATGAAAAACTGCTTCATTAATAAAAATGAAATTTTTGAATTGAATCCTATATAATGGGTACCTTTGCTTTGGCCTACAATACAAAAATATACTTCCTATGCTGCTAACTGTGTTGAATGTGAATTGGTAATAAGAGGCAGTTGAACCAAGTATGGTGGTGCCCAACACTCTGGCAGGTTGAGGCAGGAGAATTCCAACTTTGAGCTTCAGCCTGGGCAATTTAGCAAGACACTGTCTCAAAATAGAAGTAAAAATGGGCTAGGAACGTAGCTCAGAGCAATGGCCCTGGGTTCAATCCCCAGTATCCCACATAAACTTTTTTTAAAAAAGAGAAGGAAGCTGCATGAGGGAAACAGTAATGGCAAGAGTGGTAAGAAGGGACTTCGAATGTTCAACCAAGGGTCGGCATTAGACTGAGGATGATCTATGTATATAAATTAGTTTTAATTCAAAACTTAAAATGAGGCTATGCTGAAGTTTTCTGTAGTCTATGAAAAATTTCAAAGTAGAATAATGTGGACTATAGAAAGAAAACTTAAGACTATATAAGAGAACTTATTTTAAGGACCATCAGGTATTCTAGAAGAGCTATTAAATATGCTAACATGCAATAATACAAAATCCTTTGGACCTATTAAAAGGATGAGCTAGGAAGCACATATAAAATATGCTTACTTGTAATTGGTTTGAATTATTTTATTCATACCTGCAAGTAGTATATGTGTTTGAAATATGATCTATTTTAAAAATTGGGTCTTTTTCTTAACTTTCCTCTTCAATATCTTAGATACATAAAACTACTACTTTTTATTACTTTCCTCAATTTTTTTCTAAGAGTCAGATTTACTTCATGGAACTTTCAATTTTTTTCAGTTTTTAAACTTTTCATTTTTCTGTCAGTTTTGAGATTATTTTCATGTTACTAAAAAGCACGAAGGTTTAAAACTGAAGCTGAGAAAGGGTCATTTGTTAACTTTTCTCTAAGGCTAGATTCATTTTTAGCAGGGGCACGAATGGCTCAGGTTCTGGTTAAACTTCTATCTTTCTAACGTCATCCTACAAAGGATTGGAAGAAAGTACTAACAGTGTAGTATAAAGCTACGTAAAGAACCAGGATTACTAACAGTATAGTGCAGTAGTCTTTATCTAAAAGGTACAGAAGCAGAATTATTTCAGATTTGGAAACAATTGCATACCATGCCCAGTTCTGAAGATTTTCTGTAAATGACACTTTATCAGTTACACAGAATGAAACAGAGGGCTGGAGGAATAGCTCAGCAGTTAAAGTGCTTGCCTAACAAGTGCTAAGTAGCTGGGTTAAATTCCCCAGCACCACATGGAATGGGCGTGGTGGTGCACACCTGTAATTCCAGCACTCAGGAGGCCCAGGCAGCACGTTTGCCATGAGTTTGAGCCCAGCCTGGGCTACACAGTGACTTCAGTACTATCCTACACGACAGAGTGAGACTCTGTCTCAACAAAAAGAAAAGATGAAACAGAACACAGCCTTACAAACCCATATATGATTAACAACTTATTTTCCAAATACACACTTTAACATGTCTATTCTGTGTGTATTTAGGCAGGAATTTGTCTCTTCTGCTCAGATGGGACTCTAACTTGAGATTCTCCCACCTTCAGCCTCTCAAGAAGTCTGAACTATAAGGCACATACCACCACATCTGGCTATAAAAATCTTAGTATTTCCCTATCTTTCCTTGGTATCCAATAACCAGTTTTTGTAATAAAGGATAAAAAGGAAAGTTGTTAGTAACAAAAACTACTTAATTTTTTACCTTTGATCAACTATACAATAGATGTATCTAAGGAAAATTTTGTATTGCAATATATATATATATATATATATATATATATATATATATATATATATATGTATATTCTCTTAATCTAAAATTTCAGGAAACAATTTCATGTCTAAAACACTTACCTGTCTACTTCATCCCGAGCCACAATGTCCCCTTTCTTTAGCGCTTTTATAGCAAACATCTCATTTGTGTGTTTATATTCAGCCAAAAGCACCTGAAACAAGATTAAAATAATAATATTCTACTTGTGTTATTTTATAGGTTATGATTTAGGTCTCAAATGTCCCTCCAAAGTCTCACATATTTGGATGGTGACAGGTCATGTTGACACTGTTTTCATCAAGTAATGCATTTATTAGCTGAAATCTGTGGTAGAAACTGGCCCTGGCTGGAGGTGGGTTGCTGGATTCATCACCAAGAGTGTAGACTCTTGTCCCTGACTCCTGTTTTTTTTTTTTTTTTTTTTTTTTTTTTTTTTTTTTTTTTTTTGAGACAGTCTTACTCTGTAGCCCAGGCTTAATCTGAACTCACTATGGAGCCCAGGCTGGCCTTGCACTCACTGCAATCCTCCTGTCTCAGCCTCCCAAGTGCTGGGACTACAGACTTATGCCACCACACCCAGGTTATGTGATACTGGGAAATCAAACTCAGGTAGCAAGTGCTTTATCCATTGAGCCATTCCTCCAGCCCCTCTATCTGCTTTCTGCCACCATGCTTGGTGAGCAGCTGTTCTTCTCTATGCCTTCCCACTCATGCCATTTTCTACTTCAAGCCAACTATGGTCTGAAACTATGAATCTGAATAAACCTATCCTTTAAACTTCAGGTATCAGGTATTTCTGTCCCAGGGATGAAAGTGACTAAGACATTCTAAAAAATTCCAGATTACCTTTCCAAAATGTCCTCTTCCCAAGACAGCGCAACATCTGAAGTCTTGTAGATTAAACTGAAATCTCTGCTGAGATCTGAAAATAGTAATTTTAATTAAAACATAAGGAAATAAATGTGATACCAAAACTAGAGGAGCAAAATACTGTGTACAGTTTTCACCTTCTATCCTCATGTTCTCGACCACCACCGTAGCTGTGGCCTGAATCAGGAACGTCAGGATCATATTCAGGCTGAGATTTCGGAAGCACAGTATTCCTGTCATTCTCTATATCAAATACTGTTTCTGAATCCTGTAAAATATTAAGTAATCATTTAATCATAAAAATACTAATATACACTGAAAAAATTCCAAAAGTGAATATAAATATAAAAATTTCATATATTATCGGTCACTTTCAATGCATAGTGTTAATCAAGAATGTTTAGGGGCCAGGTGAAATCCAACAGTAAAGTGGGTGGACAGCCTAGCACGCATGAAGACCTGGATATTCCAGTTGGCTTGACACTTAGTGTCCAACACACTCCTCCACTCCTCACTCAAGCAATCTATTTTATCTCTATTGCCTTGTGAGCATCCTGAGGCTAAGGACAGAAACATGCCAACACTATGAACTAGTTTATTTCCTGTCAACTTGGTCTAATTTAATTGAGAGTATTTCATTTATAAGACATTAATGTTCACAGAGGCAATTTTAATTGAAATGTAGATTTTATTCACTATGATGGTTTTAACTGCTTACTCATTTGGTAAAAAGAAATTACAGAAGGTTTTAAATGCCTTGCCTGTTCAGGTGCATCCAAGACTCTTAATTCACAAGTCTCATTTATTTCTCCAAGGGAAGAAGCACGTGGTGGGGCTGGAGGAGGTTCAGGTTCAAGATCGAAGTCCAATTTGGTTACTGTAGAATCACTTACAGAAGATAAAGCAATTCACAAAAAAAAGAAAGAAAAAACAGTTACTCAAAGTAATAGCTTTCAAACAAAAGCAAACTGTTTTTTCAAAAGTAAATGGAGCACTTATTTAAAATACTACTCGGAAAAACAAGCACTCAATATACAACAATGTCACAGTGACTGTTTTGTGCTTCAGCATCTTAGCCATATACCTGGTTGGGGGTGCCAGCTCAGGGATGCGCACGTCCACCACGGGTACTGTGGCGGGCATGGGAGCTTGCGGGCTGAAGGTGCCAGAATGATTCACTGTAGGGATAGCTCTTCTCACCAGCCTTCCCCAAGTGGCAATATTAATATTCATTTGAGGAGCTCTGAGAAATGTTTTGCCTGTAGATATTGTGAATAAAAAAACCAGAACAAGTGATTATTTATACATTACCAAGAGCCATAATTTAAAAATTCATATTCATCAGTTTATAATTTATGAAGAACAAATAAAATTTGCCACTTAAAAAAACCTACTTTTTCACTATTTGCTATTAAAGGTTAGTGCCAAATAGTTTAAAAAATAAAATGTTAATTGTTAGCTTTTTTCCTTAAGTGTAATAATAATATATGCCTAATGTTTTAAAAATAATTCTTTTTTTAGAGATAAAAACCAATATGCATACTTTATAATGTTTGTGGTTGCCTTGATAATGCAAGAAAGTGGTGAGTAAATCAGACATGGGTAAACAAAATTGGCTGTAATCACTGCTGACACTGGGTGATGGTTCACCCCGCCAGTCTCTCCACTTAAGAAGTGCCTGAAATGTTTCTTAATGGTAAAAATAAATTAATTTGTTACAGATGGATATTATTTTTGAAATAATTTTATATTTGTAATAGAAGACAAAAATATTTTGTTTTTGACTCTGTAATTACCTTGCTGCTTGGAAAAAATTTTCTTTTGTCTTTGGAGTTTTGGTCTTCTTTCTATAACTGGATTAAAAAAGGTAACCTGCAGTGAAGGAAATTCGAGTTGCCATGAAAATGAAACTGAGTTTATGGTTTATGAAATCCACTAAACTACTAAGATTTGGAAGATTAAAGAAATCTTCATTATAATTTAGTCCCCCTCACATTTTCTAGATGAGAAAACAGACTTAGAGAGAACAAATGATTTTTCTCAAGGTCACACACTCGTTCAGTGGCAGGGTTGAGTCAAGAATTAAAGTCATCTTTTTCAACCGAACATTTATTCCACTTCTATATCATACTGCCTACATGTACAATTTCCATTGTAGTTATACACACTTAATAAAATACATTCATTACCTCTGCAAACAAAGTACCCTGGGGTTCCAAATAGAGACACATGCCATGCCGCTGGTTGTCTAAAAAATCTTCTAACCTCAGAAATTTTACAGCACACAGAGATCGCCAATCACGCCAATAAACTGAAATTTCCAGTTCACGAGACTAGGATAATCAAAAAGAACAAAAACAAAAGCAAAAACAGAAAAGACATCATTGGACACACATTGGACACTATAGAATAAAATAATCACAAAAATATGAGATACAACTACAATGAACAAAGATAACATACACAAAGATCACATTATCTTAGATAAAATTTTGTAATTTTCCTCAGTTGTACATTACCTTTAATAAACTTATACACTTTCAAAGGAATAACATTTATGTTCAGCCAGGCTGTGGGTATAGTACACTGAAAAAATATATATTGGGAACAACCAATACAGTTGAATGACCACAAGAACTCCTTCCTCTCCACCCCCTTCCAACTTTCTGATCTCCCTTCTCCAAGTACCACCCACCACCTGCTGTGCTATTGCTAAAGGACCCCAGCATATGGCTCAAAGAACCCTATCAGAGTTTATTTCCTTGTCCCACTGCTGAGCCTCAAAAGGGTCTGCAAATAGCATTTATTACGTAGTTATGAAGTGCCACACACTGTTCTAAGAATATTAGGTCATTTAATCTTCAAAAGACTGCTATCAGGTAGCAAGACTGGTGAGTACAGCAGCCTGCACAGGTGGGGAGGAAGGGGAAAATTCACACCATGCTTTATACAGAACAATGTGCATTTATTATAACACCAAGAAAAAAAAGGAAAAGAAAAAATGAAATTAAACATCAATTAGTTATGACTTGAATATTCAAATCCCAGGGGCAAATTAATTATATTATACCGAAATAACGCTTACATGGAGAAACATATGCAAGGTTTTAAGAACCTATTACTAAATGTACTTTCAAGCTACATTTGTGTTCAGACAGGGTTTCACTATGCAACCCAGGCAAGCCTTGAACTCGAAATTCTCCTAACAGAGCCTTCTAAGGGCTAGAGTTACAAGGTGTTACTACCATGCCTAAGTGCATCTTTAGAACAGTTTATAAGCGGGGGTCAAAAAATAAATTGACATACATTATAATCTACATACTTTTAAAACTGTAAATTACAAGGCTCTTTCAATATTTTGCTATTCTGGATTACGTAGATCATACACAAAAATATAAATGTTCTTCCCTTTAAGCTTTACAAAGCAATAAATTACTTCTTTTACGTAATAACTTTCAATTCAACAACTTATGCATCTTATTATTTCACTTTAAAGTGTAAAACTAGTTGATGCAAATGAATACACAAACACATGAAAAACAGTCAAAACACAATGTGTTAGAAAAACTCAAATCCAATCAGGAAAAGTACCATAAAAATGTATTTATGGCATCTGATCCCAAGATCTCTTGCCTCATTTCTTCTCTCTGACCCACAACATAGAAAAAAATACTTTCAAGGAAAGGAAAAGTGTAAACAGAATATAAATTATTTTAGGATTAGCACATGTTATACAGAGCAGACTATTAATGCTATATTCAAGATGAATGCTCATGTTTAATTATTTGATTAATGACCTGTAGTCTTTGCACTTAGCTACATCTCCAGCCTTTTCCATATTTTTGGTTTTGAGACAGGACTCATAAATTATTAAGTTGCCCAGGCTAGGCTTGAATGTGTGACCATTCTGCCTTAGCCTCTCATTGTGTTGAGATTACTGGAATGTGTTATCATATCCAGCTCGAGTTAAAAGTTTAAATATGTTGGGAAATAAACTACAGAAACAATGATGGCAGAGATTGGTAATTTAGATTTGATGTTTTTAAACCAAAGGAATCAAGGTGCACTTTCTGTCTACTTTCTGGGGAGGAAGACCTTTTATGGTTCAGGCATATGTAGGGAGCAGAGATTCTGCGGATAACATTAAAATTTCTTCAAAGTTCTCAAGCTTTCACACTGCTACATAGCAAGATTATTTTTTCTCTGGATGACAGCCAGCTATTCATTGTAAATATTCTGATAAAGTTAACAGTGACTCACTTCTCTTTCTTCTCTGTATTTCATGCTTCAAACTGTTACAGATCTGAGGATTTGCAAGTATTAGTTACCATTTACTATACAGTTTCCAGGTGCTTAATCTAATTATCTCACTTAGGAAAACAGGAGAATCTGTGGTGGAAATTTGGGACATGAAACTTAAGATCTCAACAATTTATTATATATTTTATAAAGAACCAGAAGAAAGGAGTAGGAAGCTCCTTACACATACAAGTAAAGACAAATCTTCACAAGGACAGAAATGCTAATAATCCTAATTTGATTATCACACACTGCATGTCAAATTATAACACTGTAGCCATAGATATTGTAAAACTAAAAGAGGGGCTGAAGGAATGGCACAGTGCTTAAGGCACCTGCATTGCAAGTGTAAGGCCCCAAATTTGATTCCCAGCACCACATGAAGCCAGGAAGGAGCATTGCCATGAGTTCAGGACCAGCCTAGCTACAGAGCACGACTCTGTCTCAAAAAAAAAAAAAAAAAAAAAAAAAAAGTGTAGCAGAATGATAAAATAACACAGGAGGAAAGGTATATAGGAGTCGAGTTCAAAGTTTGAAACAGTGGTATATTATATGGGTCATACGTGTCTTGAATCCCTCATAATGATATGATGACAGATGTAATATTAATTTAGAACCAAAGTCATCCTTAATGAATATTGGAGAGTGCCGAGTGATCAAGAAATGACAGAGAAAGAAGCAGGTAATACATAGTTTCTATTCTCACGGAAGTCATATCGTTTCAGAGGTAGATATGAGCAATAATTTAATGGTATCAGAATTTCGAAGCAGCAAAGGAGAGATTAAAAAAAGGGTAAGTATTCTAGTTTCATCAGAAGTTAAAAA
The DNA here is from genome assembly GCA_004027205.1 of Ctenodactylus gundi. NCBI lineage: Eukaryota > Metazoa > Chordata > Mammalia > Rodentia > Ctenodactylidae > Ctenodactylus > Ctenodactylus gundi. Next base: position 382,255 of record PVKB01001460.1, read on the forward strand.
CCCGCATCTCAGATTATTTCAACCTCTCATAAGAGGTTAAGCTTTTTATAATAGCAAGGCAGAGAGAATGAGAAACTGTAATGCTATTGTGTTTGTAATAACCATTAAGAAAGACTTTTACTTAAAATAAGGAAAAGTGCAACCTGACAGAAGGCACAGAGAAGTAGTCAGTAGTCACTATGATTCCTAGATTATGCCCTAGGCTAGCTATTCTAACTCTAAGCCATAATTTCTTTAAAGTATAAAATGAGGGAGCTATGTTACATTAACAATTTTCACTTTTTTTAAGTAGGAAAATTCATCTTACACTGAATAAAAAAAAAGATAACATGCTGCTTTCTGGGACAATTCTGCAGAACACTGAATCTCCCTTGAGCATCATTTATAGTCTTCTAGAAAATTTCTACATCATTTCTGGAATTATCTTTCAATTCTAAAAACAATAAATTTATTCGTTCATTTTGTGGTGCTGAGGATCAAACCCAGAACCTCATGTGTGCCAGGCAAGGGCATTCCTACTTTCTCCCCACACCTTGCCACATCCCACCAAGGCAGGGTCTTGTATGTTGCCTAGGTTAGTCTCTTACTCCTGGACTCAAATAGTCCTCCTGCCTCAGCTTTCCAAGAAGCTGGAACTACAAGTGCCAATAATCAAGACTCTTTGTATCTTGAAGAGGATAGAAATAGGATAGAAAATTGAATAAACTATTCTGTGAAAATAAGAAAAGAGTGATATGCACATGTATAAGTAAAATGTACTATGTAAACAGAAAGAGACACTATAATAGGCATTATAGTGCCTGTTGTTAAGTTTAGAACCAAATCAGAACCAAACCCATGAATAGCTGGAACCTATAAAGTAGCTGGCCGGAGGATATAGTGTCTTCAAAGTGAGTATTACTCAAAAACAGAAAGACGACGACAGAAGAAACACTGCAGGTGAAGACTATATTTGCAATTAAAGAGCAGCCAATCAACTATTAGTAGTGTATCTAGCACTCTAAGTTATACGGTTAGCAATTACAAACTGCCTTCTTTTTCCAGGGACCCATCATCTTCAGCTTGTCCCTTTGTGCCACTGTCTTCACACCTCATCCAAAGTACCACAGAGGAACGAGTACCCTCTAGAACTAGGGCAGTGCAAGTCTAGCACGGGTTCATCATTTTTTTTTTTTTTCAGACAAGATCCTGAATTAACTATGGAGCCCAGGCTGGCCTTGGACTCACCACAATCCATCTGTCTCAGCCTGCCGAGTGTTGGGATTACAGGTGTTAGCCGCCATGCCTGGCCTATGTGGTGTTGGGGAACTGAATAAGGGGAGCAAGTGCTTTAACTGATAAACCATTCCTCCAGACCCGGTTCTTAAATGTATCCACATACAACTTTGCTGATTCTCAGCTCTAGCAACTGTGAATGTCTCAATGGCTAACAATTTTCTGACAAAATTCTTTTGAAGTTTCATTTTGATCATATCATTCACCCAAATCCTATAATTAAGTTGCCTCTGAAAAAAATTCAACCAATTAACTTCCCATTACCTAAAATGCCCATTAGATTCATATTCATAGCCATACCTCAAAGCTTAAGGTTAAAGTAGCATTCTCACTGAACTACTAAAATGTGCTAGGGCAAGGCATGGTACTATGTATATACTAACTTAGTTTCTCTTCCTAAATTTCCTTTGTTCCAAAAAAAAATTTCCTTTATTATGTTCTTACCCCTTTTGAGAGATCATGAAACAAATGGCCAGTAGTAAAGTTATGTAACTTGCCCAACTACCAAACAGCTAATACGTAGCAGATGGAAGGTAAATTCAGTTCACCTGGCTTCAAGGTCAGTTTTACAACAAACTATTACATAGCCAGGTGTCTGCAATTTTACAACACCAGGAGGCTGAGGCAGGAGGATCATAGGCTCAAAATCAACCTGGGTAACTTGGTGACTGAGATCCTGTCTCAATACATAACCACTGGGCTAGGGATGTAGCCCAGGGAAAATACCTTGGGTTCAATTCACAGTACTGGGAAAAAAGAAAAAAAACCTACAAAAACTATTGCATTAAAAATGAGTAGAAACTGAAAATGAGTTGAAAGTGGTCATAATTATAGGATTGTATAGTACAGAAATAAGATGAAACATAACAAGATACACAACACTAACAAATTTCAACGTTTCTCTTTCCAGTGGGCTATTCTGTATTATACTGGTTTTACTACTAAAACAGCCAATTTATAATGTCTCACCCTTTAATGATACAAGAATTCCTTTAAGTCTTCCTTAAAAGTTGCTTAGTGGACTTTACTGAAAGCAAACTTACTACTCTCCATAGCAGCTTACCGCACTGACATCCTCGTCACTGTGCTGAGAAACCTGCCATTCACTGGCTCTTGCTCTGTTCTCCAAAGCTGAGAGGCATACAAGTCACTATTCCTTTCTCCCAGCATCTGGCAGGCATCACTACTTGATCAGAGTCATCTTTCTACACTCCAAGACCTTCTCAGGAAAGGTCCTTACAAGTGAGCTCCAGAAGTCGGAGATTGACTGATAAGAGCTGAATGATAAAGACTGAAACTTGCCATTTCTAGTCTAATTCTTTCTTCCTAACTTTAAAGACACTTCTTGTATCTGTGTTAAATGAGCTTACAACTCCCTTCTCCCGCTACTGTTCCTATGCCTCATCTTGCCCTTCTGGCCGTTCTTCATTAGCCAGGCTTATCTACTGCTCTATGCACCATCTGACCCAATTCCAAGTTTATTATTTCTCCTTGGCAACCCTTTTCCTTCTCTTCTCTCTCTCTTTCTCTCCTGCCCCCTCTCTTTTTAAACTCTTCTATGAGCTTCTATAATAGATGGCACTTATTTTCATCAAATCATTTACTATAGGTAAATGAACAGCCCTATTAGGAGGCCTTCCACTGCCTCCCAAGTCACAATTTATCAAGTCATTAGTAATCTAGCCCCCATCTGCTTATGTTTTACTTCCCCCCACTCTTATTAATCGTTTCCCCTCCTACGCCCCACTTCAGGACTCTTATTTCCTTCACTTCATGTGTATACATCTTTAACAACTTGCTTGATATTTATCTTCTACATGTTAGGATGTTGGCAATCTGGACAATCACGACCAGCCTGTGGATGATGCTAGGCAGAACATAAAGTGTTGGTTATGAAGCCCGAGAGCTCTATTACAGGAAACTATATCTCATCTCTGTATGCACGGTATATATAAGGTGCTCAATTTACCCAAAAAAAAAATGAGTGGGCTGACCTTCCATACTTGGATAGTGTTCACTGATGACTTTAATCACAAGAAGTACGTATCTACTCATCCATCCTTGATCTTCCAACTTATAACTGCTAAAAAAAGTTCAGTAGAACTTAACCCCTCCAATACACATCTTTTCTAAATTCTGCGAAACCATTTTCTTTGCCACTTATGGACAAGTTTTCTCCGCTAGGTAGATATTCGATTAGTTATCAAGTTATAGGAATTTTGTTTTCATTCCTCCCCTGTGTCTTTTCTTCCTAATCATACTGACAGTTTCAGTTCAAGGTCTTACCACTTTACTCTCATAGTAGTGAAGTAGGTTCTTTCCAAATTACATGCCTTTACTTTCTCCTCCTTCAAATTTAAACCTTCACAAAAATCCTGAGATAGGTTTTTCTGCTATGTACCAAAAAATGTAAATACCTAGGCTTAATTAGGTCTTTAACATCTTAAAATCAGCCTGGTAATCAGACACATGGAGATTAGTTAGTAGATTACTTTAGTTAAAATAGCAAACATTAATTAATTTCTTACGCTATGGTAAGACTTTTGCATGGATTTAATTCTCCCATCTCTCATTAAGGTAGATAGTATTAAATATAAGAAATCTGGAATATATATAAAAGGCTAAGCATTTTAAGTCTATACAACATTTAAATGATAGATACAAAGTTCTGAGCCAGGAGGCTTGAAGATAGAACAAGGTAAACTGGAAAAAAAAGCTGGCCTTGGACTCAGGGCAATCCTCCTGCCTCGGCCTCCCGAGTGCTGGGATTACAGGCATGCGCCACCACGCCCAGCTTATGTGGTGCTGGGGAATCGAACTCAGGTACTTAGCACTTGACATAGTGCTTGCTAAGGAAGCGCTTTAACTGCTGAGCCGTTCCTCCAGCCCTCTAAAATATTTTTAAAGCTTAATTATTAAACACTGAAAGTCTGCTTTCACTAATACATGCAATTTTAAAAACAGTATAGCTACTATCAATTAGAATATTACATAATTAAAATGTTTATTTTTTTAAATTTTTAGACAAAATCATGAAAAATTTAGTATTTTCCTCTGATGCCCAAAAGATAAACCTTAATGTAAAAGTAACCAATGGGCTTGGTGGCACATAACTAGTTACTCGGGAAGCAGAGGCAGAGGGATTGCAAGACAAAAGGCAGCCTGAGCAACTTAGGAAGACCTTGTTTCTAAATCCAAAGAGCTGGGGACAGAGCTCAGTGTTTCGTACCAAAATTTCAGTAATGGTTTGGAAGTATCAATCATTATAAGAGGCTGAGTGTGTAGATCAGCCGCTTGCTTGCACAAGGCCATGGATCGCTCTCCCAGTACCATATGAACAAATCAGCCAGGTGTGATGGTGCATAACTTAGTCCCAACACTTTGGAGGCGGAGGCAGGAGAACCCAGGCTGGCCTACATAATGAGTGTTTCCTGGGTTCAATCTCCAGTGCCACAAGGTGCACAAATGAAAGAGATAAAGTTATCCTTGTAGATTCGAAGTACTCTGGACTAAGCTGACATCTGAATTCCACAATAACAGATTCAATTATAGCTGTCTACATCACTTATCAAAGACTCCAAGGCACTTGGAAAGCTGAACGACTGAGTCTTTGAAATGCAGCTTTGATAAGGTACAAACAGTGGGTAAGAAGAACCACGTGGCAGCTAGGCTGGGTGTTATTAAAACAACAAATATTACTTCAATATTATAGTCCATCTATTGTTAGGTTTTCCAGTTGGCACAAACTATAAATTTTCACTTAGTACACAAATGAAAGTGAATGCAGCAATATGATATACACTTGTATCTTAAAGATTTTCAAGTAACTCATCAGATAAGTAATATCAAGAATACTTATGCTCTTCAGATTCTGTGAAGAATAAAATTTCTTAAAGTCCTCTAGAAAATAAGTTACACTCAAGATGAATTACAAGCAGTAAAAATTCAAGTAAAAAAATGTCTTATCTTACCCTGTCAAGTTCCAGTGTAAACTTTTGGTCCCACGATTGATTGGAAATTGGTTTCCAGCTAGTTTGACCAACTACCGTATTATCTAGCTTCAAAACAGCACAGACATCATCTGTAATTAAAATTTATAAAATTGCCTAAAAACTTTAAATCTTTAAAATACAAAGGCCATTAATTAATAGCAATAAAAATTTTAGGACCTCTTGAAAATAAAGTTTCCTATAATCAACACTGAAGCTTTTGAATCATAAATGGGTGCCTTTACAAATACAATCATGCCCATTACGCTCTCTCAAGCCATCTTGTCTGAGTACTGAAACACAAATAATAATTTCATGTATAAAGGAATGTAAACTAAAAAGACTAACAGGTGCCAGTACTTTGTCACTCTGATGTACATTTGTATGTCAGTATCAATCGACTAGCTCCTCTGCCTATATTTCCTATAGAACTGTTGCCTTGAACAATTCTTTCTTTTCACATTTTCCTCAAAGTCTTTCTCAAATCACAGGAAAGTACCAACAAGCTCACCTTTTACTCAATACTAGGCAGGCTGTCACCTGTCTTTTAGTCACTCATTTCTGTACAGCTTGTAACTGTCCTGCAGAATGTCACTGAAGCACTTCCCCGCCATGTGTGTTCCACTCTCCTCAGCTATAAAAGCCGAATGGCTACTACTGTAGCACTTGCTCCAAAAGTTAGCTAGCAAAATTTCAGTAATGGTTTGGAAGTATCAATCATTATAAGAGGCTGAGTGTGTAGATCAGCCGCTTGCTTGCACAAGGCTGTGGATCGCTCTCCCAGTACCACACGAACAAATCATCCAGGTGTGATGGTGCATAACTTAGTCCCCACACTTGGGAGGCAGTGGCAGGAGAACCCAGGCTGGCCTACATAATGAGATCCCATCTCAAAATAAGAAAACCCAATTTACTGAGCTGGGAAAACAGGTCAGTGGTTAAAGCACTTGCCTTACATATGTAAGGCTCTGGGTTTGATTTCCCAGTACCACATAAAAATAAGCCAGACATGCTGGCACACGTTTATAATCCCAGCACTCAGGAGGCTGAGGCAGGAGGACTGCCATGAATTTGGGGTCAGTATGGGTCACACAGTGAGTTCAGGAACTGCCTGAACCACACAGACCCTGTCCTAAAAAGGATGTGATAAATAATAAAAATTAAAAACCAAACACAAAACCAAGATGTGATCCTACTAGAAGGACAAATCTTACAGTCTCTGTGTATCTTCAGCTTGGCACAGAGTGATGCTCAGTATCTCACTCATCCAATAAAAACTGTCATTCATTCTCATATAAACTTTGTTTTATCTGTTTCTCATAATAAGCTTTAATATTTTAGAATAAAATTACAGAAATTATAATTGTGAAGTATTTTTCCCCCATTTGGACACTCCCATCATTAAATCCTTTTAAATGTTATATTATCTTAAAAAGCCTGGTTACTGAACTGGACAAGTCATCGGCTTTTAGGAGACTCCGACTACTTCCACTTTTACTTTTACTTGTTCTGCTCATAAAAGACGATCTGGTTTCACTGGGACTCCAACCAGGCAGTGCAACTGACGCTGCTTTTGACCGTCCAGGGACGTTCTCGAGGATGTCCTGGCAGCCCATAAGTCGGACTTCCAAAGTACCTGTCGGTATGAATAAACATTCAGTAAGAACAGCAATTCTTAAAATATGCAACTATCTGTTACTTACTCGAAATCAGAAAAAAAAAAACACTAAAATTATAAATCTTCTTCCAGAGGATTTGAAAAATAAATATCAACTTCCCTGTTTTACTCAGAGAAACCACTGAAAACTTAAAAGCCAAATGTTAAGAATTTTTAAAACAGAAAATAACACCTCCCAAAGATACCTGGAGAGCATAAAGTAAGTTATATAAATTTCCTGTGTGTACTCATTTCTGTAATTACATGGGAGAATTATTGAATTACGTGAATAGAGTGTGTAAGAAGAAACATAAAGCTAAATACACATATTAAACTTCACACAAGGGCTGGAGGAATACCTCAATGGTTAAAGTGCTTGCCTAGTAAATACCAAGCACAGGCGTTTGATTCACCAGCACCACAGAAGCTGGGTGTGGTGGCGGATGCTGGTAACCCTAGCACAAGGGAGGCTGAGGCAGGAGGACTTCTGAGAGTTTGAAGCAAGTTGAGACTCATAGTGCGCTCAGAACTAGTCTGGACTAGAGCGAGACCTTGTCTCAAAAAAAAAAAATAAAGGCTGAAAATTTTCCAAATTTGATGAAAACTTATGAGTCCAGAAGTTCAATGAACATCAAACCCAAGAAACAAAATTAAACTACAACAAAGCCATTGGTAATTCAGTTTCTCAAAACCGGTGATGAGCAGAAAATACAAAAAGCAGCAGAAGAAAAATGACTTACAGAGAAACAAAAACAAGGATGGCTACGTATTTCTCAATGAAAACAATCTTACATACTTTAAACCTGTATCTCAATGTTTGTCAAGTACACCTCAATAAAAAAGCTTTAACAACTGTTCATGACAATGGCATAGTAATACAAACTTACTTATATACCACAAAACTGTACACTTAAAATGGATGAACTGTAAGCAATGTAAATTATGCCTCAATAAAGGTGTCAAAAGATAGTGAGAAGGGTAGCAGTTTATCTTCTTCATGTTTTGTTAGGCTAATTTTACTGTAAAGTGGTAAGAGACAATGTTATCATTTTACTTTCGTTCAAAAGAAACAACTTGTGGGTTTTATTTGCTTTCTTGTTGCTGGTAAACTGGCAAACTTTGCTCATTTCCTCTGTAAATGCTTCGCTGTAAAAATCATCTTGGGATACTGAACATCTGCCTACTACTCAAATTCTGGTAGCTTATTAAATATTTTACTAATTTCAATGTATCAGAACAAGACAATGCTCACCACCTGCTTTCATTCAGAAAAAAAATGTGGAGTTAAGATCTTTATTAAACATACACAAGTTTCTTTCTTGTATGAGGTGACATAACTGCACTGCATATAAGCGCATTAGAAATAGCTTGAGTACATTCTTTAACTTCATAACCTACAATAGGAAAATTTTAAAACAAGCAAATCTGAGAAGTAAATGCTTGTAAGCTGCAGATATGAATTAGATTAGAATAACGCTTCTTAAAATTTATTTCAACTGCCCGAAAAATACTTTAATAGCTATTTACTAATTCAGTATTGCACATTGATATAATTAACATCTTTAATTCTGAGGAAATCTCTTAATAGCAAATTTCTCATAATAGAGCAAATAAACTCAATTATATCTTATACAAAGCAACACATTTGTAAATTCCATCATAAACATATAACCAAAAAATTAGTTAAATAAGACAAACCACAAATATTATCCAGTGAAAAATTCAGAATAGAAAGTGCACTATACATCCTCTTTCATCACGTTCAATCCTTATTATATCAGTATATTTCTCTTCCTAGTTATTTCACACAAATAACTTAACAAATAAAAGAGATTTTTATATCAATATGTTTTAAGAATTGTAAGATAACTAGGTCTCAGCTAGAAGGATAATGTAGCAGTGCAGGTCTGTAATCCTAGAACTGAGACAGGAGGATTGCAAGTACAAGCCCAGACTGGGCAACTTAGTGAGATGCTGTTTCAAAATCAAAAATTAAAAAATGAGCTGGAGATGTAGCATTGGGCTTAGTCTTTGGCACCACAAAACAAAAACAAAACAAAACAAAAAAATCAAAGAGAACGAGAGAGACACTGAAATGCATTTTAGATTGATGATTTATATTATTTTGAATAAACCTAATATGGGAATTTAGAATAGATGAGATGAAAAACAATTTAATTTCAAGAGTTGAGGGAAGAATAAAACTACAAAAGAAAAGGAAAAAAATCCAGACATATTAGCTAGGTTTCTAAAATGACTTTATTGCTTTTCTAGGAATAGAAAATTTTTTTTGACTACCTTGAGCTAACAGTTTGAGTGGTTAACTAACTATACGAAGTGCAGTAATGCCACACTACCCCAAAACTTAAAATACTTTGCTGTGGAAATGGTGAAGAGGCTTGTGAAGGTTTTACTTACTTTTGCTGGACTACCCTTTACCCCTCAACAGTTCTCTTGGTGGCACTCTTGAAGATGGCAGCCTGCATTATCGGTGTAGGTTCCTGGTGCCAGAGGAAATAGGAAGGACCTCATTCTCAAAGAATTATGGTTGCCTGTCTGAGGGATCCCTAAAGGGCTAACAACAAGGGCTTATCTTTATTATACTTAACCAGAAAATCTCTAAGGGAAAAGAAACATCCAGGTAGAAGGCATTTGTAAAACAATTTTAAAAAGTAAATGAATCACCCACTGAAGTCTGGGGCAAAGGACCTCAGTTAGGGCAAATGTCAGACAATCCAAAAAGTCTGGGAGAAAAAGTTAGCAAATAAAATGCACTGGGGGAAATAGGACTTTAACACTTCCACATATTACTGGAAAATGAGAAGGCCAAATGCGAATGAGATGCATCCTCAGGGAAGACTTAACACGGCCCTAACCTCTTAACCTGATTGCCATGCACAAGCAAAGGCAGAATTGTATCATGTTTAGGTGAGAGATGAAAGTCTGACCAATATACCCAGACTACAGAGCCCAGATGCAAAAACTATGGAGTAATTCTTTCTCTCCTTTCAGGCATTAAAGAAAATATGTGTCAGAATAGGTTGCCTGTAACCCTAGCAATCAGTAGGCTGAAACAGGAGGGTCATGATTTTGAGGCCAGTCTGGGCTACACAGTGAGTTCAAGGCCCGACTGAATTAATTATACAGTGAGACCCTATCTCCAAAAAATGAAACGTAACCATCAAGCTAATAAGTCTTGACCAAAAACCAAACAAAAAAACAAAATTCTAACCAAACAATACATTCAACATATACAACATATAGCAGCAACAAGAAGCCCTAGAGAAAGGGTGTACTTTAAAAAAATATGCATAAACTGCAGATTTAACAACACCTTGAAAACATATGACTTGGGGAAACAGTGACCATCTCTACCACTTTTGGCGACTATTTCCCTCTCTCTTATCCTAACACCTTATGCCATCACCTACCTTACTCTCAGTGACTTGTCCAAAAGGCAGTATTTGAATTATGAAGCTAGTATAGAAACAAAGGTCTCCAGCCAGTCATCGAAAATTGGAAATGAAAAGAAACTGTTCCTGACAAACACTGGATTTACTAAAGACTTAGTCACAATTGTCTTAAATATGCTTTAAAAAAAACCACGGGTAAGTATCTAAAATAAAACAACAAATAAGGAGAATAATTTCTCAGCAAGTTAAGAATATTAACTGGACAACAGAAGTTATTCACAGAGAAAAATTCTAATATACACTGTAATCAAATTATAAATGAACAAAAGCAAAGAATACAGAAGGCAGCAAGAATAAAGTTACACCTCACTTAAAAGCCATCTTGAATAGACCAACGGCTGATTTCTGATCAGAAAGCATAAAGATCAGGAGGGGGTGGGAAGTAGAATGACACTTTGAAATACCAAAGAAAATAACCCCAAAAAACTATCAGCCAGAAATTCTACATGAAGCAAAAGCAAAACTGTTCAGGAATGAGAGAAAAAAAATCAAAAGATTCCCAGATAAATAAAATTGAAGGTTAAGGTTAGGGTTAGCAGTCACTAGAAGACAGGCTCTGAGGAAATGCTAAAAAAAGGACATTAAGCATTAACTAAAGAAAAAAACCAAAACAAAGATACACCTGCAAACTAATTGTGTTGGAATATGCCTGTAATTGTAGCTACTTGAGAGACTAAGGCTACATAAACAATTTAGAGATATCACAAGAAATACAAAAAAAAAAAAAGTATAGCCAATCCCCAAAAGCTTTACTTAACTGTTTATATTTTTGGTTTTTAACTTTTTAAAAAATCTCTTATAATTTAAAAGGAAAATGCATAAAATTTATCATTTTTGTTAATGGATACATAGTATCACAATCAGTAACAATCTGTAACAATACAAAAGGGGAAGGTATTTTAGATAGCAGCAGTTTTGTAGGTAAATTGTCAATTCAAACAAGATAAACATAAATCTGGTCTGTTGGTCGTAATCACCAGGGTACCAACAAAGAAAACAGTAAGTTAAACCTGTACATGTATATTTATAGATGCTTTACTAAGCAAAAACCTGAGAGGCATTAAGACATCTTTCAGTAAGTAGGTGAGTGGATAAACTGGCACATCCAGAAGATGGAATATTACTCTGTGCTAAAAGGAAACAAGATGTCAAGCGATGAAAAGAGGAACTGTAAGTAAATATTACTAAGAGATGAAAAAAAAGTGAAAAGCCCAAATATTGTAAGATTGCAACTATGTGATATTTTGGAAAAAGCAAAACTATAGACACAGAAAAAGGGGGTTAAGAAATTGGGAGAACAAAGGGATAAGTTGGTGAAATAGAAGACATTTACTGTAATAAAACTATTCTATGTATTATAATGGTGGCTGTGTCATTATTTGTCAAAATCTATAGAATTTACAACAGCACAAGAGAATGCTAATGGAAACTGGACTTTGGGTGATAATATTTACCAATGTATATTTCATCACTTATAAAACTGTATTGATATAAGATGTTGATGGTTAGGAATGCACTGCATTGCGCAAAGTGAGTTTGTGAAGGGTCTTTGAAATTCAATTTTTCTGTCAATGTACAACTGCTAGATAATAAAGATTCTTAGTTCAGGGAGGAAAAAGAATTTTGCTAGACTGTGTCCCTGGTTTGTGTTAGGAGCCTCTAACTACTGGAATTGGTTCCAGTGATAGTATCTTTGTCATTCATGGTGGGGCCCGCAGATCATACCTGAGTTTAGGTTACAAAGGCTACTGATAGTAGGGGCCCAGGTAGTTTCAAGACGGGGTTAGCCATGACAGGGAGAATAATCAAATCATTAAGGGATTGAGACTTGGAGCCACATGAAATCAGAGTGACCTACAGAGCAGTACAGAAGGCTAGAATTTGAATTCAATTACATGGTAGTGATTCATTCAATCACACTTAGACAATATGAAAGTCTTTATTTCAATAAAAACTAAAGGCATCTGGAGTTGAATTGAACTTCCGGGTGTTGAAAGACACTGACGTGTCCAGAGAGGGTGTACCCTAAGAATACAAAAGTGTCATGTTTAAGATGTTCCCAGATCCCATTCTGTCTCTTCTTTTTGCTCGCCCTGATTTATATTCTTTTTAACAAAACTATAATGATAAATACAGTACCTTCCCGAGTTCTCAGCTGTTTAGTGAATTACTGAACTTGACTTGGGTTAGTAGTATGTATCCTAAAATCTGTAACCAGTTAGTAATTAAGTGCAGATGTCCCAGGAACCACAAGTCTATATCTTGTGTCTAAAGAAATGGCAAACTTCTGGGACACTGCCATATATAAACCATACAACCTAACCCACAGTAATTAGCATCAATACTGAATACTTTCAATAATTACTTTAAGTATAAATGAATGAAAATATTCAATTAACAGTTAGGCATTGGAAGAATGGACTAAAAATGATGCACTCATATGGTGTCTAAGAGACTCATCTTACATCTAAACACATATAAAGATTTAAAGTGAAAGGACAGAAAAAGATACTCAATGTAGGTGCCAGAGGAATGAAACAGGGGCTAAGTGCCTGCCTAGCAAGCACAAGGCCATGAGTTCGACTCTCCAATACCACAAAAAGACAAGCATGGTGGCACATGCCTGTAAATCCAGCACTTGGATGGCTGAAGCAGGAGGATTGCTGTGAGTCCAGTATAACTTGAGCTACATAGTGAGTTTAGGACAAGCTTGGGCTACAGAATAAGACTCTGTCTCAAAAAAAGGACTTTAAATAAAATTTGTTATAGGAGGCAAAAAAGAACATCAGCTACAAATAGAGAGTATATACATCAAAAAGATACATGTAACAAATGCATTTAACAAAGCTCCAAAACATATGAAACAAAAATTTATATAATTGACAGAAGAAACATAAGACATTTCCAAAAATGCTGGAGATTATGATCTCACTTATTAATGGACCAATGGACAGGTCAGTAATAATAATTATAGCAGTGATAATAAATAATAGCGATGGGATTAGAGGAACATAACAAGTGATGGTCTAAGGATGTAGAGAAACTGGAACTTCAATACATGTTCTTTTAGGAATGTAAACTCACACACTATTTGTGAATACAGTTTAAAGATTTCCCAAAAATTAATATAGTCAGGCCTGCTGGTGCTGGCCTTTAACTCCAGCACTCTGAGAGGGTCAGGCCGAAGATTCCAAGTTTGAGCCCAACTTGAGAGGGATCCTGTCTCAAAATCAAAAACAAAAATGCGCTGGGGATGTGAAGGCCCTGGTCTTGTCTCCTGTACCACAAAAATGAAAAATGATAGTTACCAAATGACTCCGTAATTATATTCCTCTTACACACAACCCGAATTGAAAAAAGATGTTCAAATATAAGTCTACAAACAAATGTTCCTGATAGTATTATTCACAATAGTCAAAAAGTAATAAGAATCTAAATGTCCTGACAAATGAATAAAATGTGAATTGTGCCCACACAATGGAATACTGTTTAGCCATAAAGAGGAATAAAGTACTAACATGTTATAACATGAAGCAACCTTGAAAACCATTTATATGAAATATTTAGAACAGAGAAATGCACCGACCAAAAGCCAATTAGTGGTTTAAAGAGGCAGGGAGAAAGGGGGATGGGCAATATTTGTGTGCTAAATGGGTTCCCCTGTGGGGTAATGGAAATGCTGTGGAACTACAGATACCGGTGATGGCTGCACAACATTGTGCCTATACGACATGTCTCTGAATTGTATACTGTAAAATGGTTAAAGCAATACATTCTATGTAATGTATATTACCACAATTTAAGAAATCACTCACTTGTTGTCCCTCCAATTATTAATCCAGGACCAGATGTAGACACAAGTATACAGAAAAAAAAAAGAAAAACCAAGAACGTGTGCTACATACCAGTTAATGCTGCTGGTTTGGATAGTGTACTATACTGGTTTTGTGTAGAAATCACACTTTGACGTGGACTGAGTGTTGGTGATGTAACAAGTGAGAGCTCTTCGATAATAATACTGCTTTTGGGATGATTCTTGGGAAGCTCATTTAGTCTTTGTTCTAAAGAGTACTTTAAAAGGTCCAACTTCTGACTTGATTCATTAAATCTTGCTTGAGCCTTGCAAGGGGGAAAGAGAAATGTCATTTCGACAACCACACTATTTCCTAATATAGTTAATAGGGAAACAAAAGTTTTAATTTAAAATTACCTCTGAAAGTGCTTTTCTGTCTGTTACTTTTCCTGAGCCAAGTAATTTCATTACATTCTTTGCACCTTCTGCTACTGCAAACTCTATCCTAAAATGATGTCTCAATTCTTCCATTCGAAGTTCCAGAGGGCTTATCACAGGTTTCGCTACAGGGGAGAAAAATAAAACTTATTTATTAACTGAACCATTTATTTGACTTTTTAACATACAGTCATTAAAGAACAAAGAAAATAAATTACAGCAACAATAAACGTTCATCTTTAAAAAACTAATAGATGATTAAAATTTAAAGTCCTCCATTTCAACCACTACATGTCTTAACTACAATTCTACAAAGAAGAAATGAAGACATTGATACAACATCAAGAAACCTAGCACTGTCATGTTCTCCCTATGTGCACATTACATATGAGGATTCCTGAATCAAAAAATATTTGCGAAAATAAAAACTTCCTCTTTTTACAGATCATTTTTCCTTGTTAATATTTCCCAAATAATACAGGGTAACAGCTACTTGCAAGGAATTTATACCATATTAGATATAATAAGTAACCCAGAGATCATTTTAAAAGGTGTAAGAGAATGGGCATTTTCTCATGCCTTTTTATATGAAGGACTTGAGCACTCATAGATTCTGGTACTCAACAGGTTCCTGAAATTAATTTCATAAAGATATTAAAGGATAAATATAGTTACTGGTCCTACTTTTATCAACTAGCTATAAATATTCCTGATGGAATGTAACAAAAAGACAAAATACGAAATAATACATTTAAACAGATGACAGATTTAAATACAATTAAAGATTAATGAGAGGCATTTAACAGCTTATTAAAATGAAGAAATGGCCAGGTATGTTGGTACAAGCCTATAATCTCATCTACTTTAGAGGCTGAGGCCAGTCAGTACAACTTAGATTCTATTTCAACATAAAAAATATAAAAGAGCTGGAGATGGAGCCCAGTGGTAGAGTAAGTACCACATATAAACAAGCAAACAAAAAAGAAACAAAAAAGACAAAAAAAAAATTGGGTGGTGGGTTGGATGACTGTGGGTGTATGATACTGGGAAGTGGACCCAGTTGGGCTGCCTTTCCAGTCCTTTCATAAAATTTATTTTGAAACAAGATACCACTAAGTCATTAAGCTGATAAAGGCAGCACTGAATTTGTGATCCTCCTGGCATGGCCCCCCAGAATAAGCAAGTATAGGCATGCCACACACCCAGCTAACAAATACATCTTTGATCAGTATCTTCTTGAAATATGAGCGCCAAAGTCTGAAAGCAACCATCACATGTGAAGAGTATAAAATGAAAAAGAAATTAACACTTTCTCTTAGCTCTGAGTCACTGTCTCCTTCTTATATAGGATTCAGTTAGCACTTTATTCCCATAAAAGAATATTAACAATTTATCTCTGTTCCATCACCATTATCGAAAGCCAATTCATTGGTCTGGACTGCCTGAAGAATCTGCATACGTATAACTTCTATTTTTGTCTTGCTGTCCTGGAGCAACTGTTGAGCTGTACCATGGAGCTTTCGATCCTATGAAATAAAGTTTGGAAAGGTTAAGAAGCAAAGGGACAAATGTAACACTTTTCCTATTTTTTGAATAGACCAACTGATACATCCACAAAGTCAAAAAAAAAAAAAGTTAAAAGAACTGTTAGTACTGTGATCCTGCAGATATTTTTACTGAAAATTGGAACAAAACAATCAAAATAAAGGCAAATTTACAGCACAGTAATAGACCAAAACCAACTCCATTAGTTATAATAACTTCAGAATAAACAAATGAACATTTTCACTGTTGCTTTTTAAGTTTAATTCTTAACTGTAAAAAAATTTTTGTGTATCTGAAGTGTACAAAATAATGGTTCACTTTTCTATAGCTACCCTTTTTGTGTATATGTGCAACAAAAGAATTTGGAATTCCCTTAAAAATTTTACTATGCAACAATATTAACTATAGTATTCCTGCTACATGCACTCTAGACTTACTCATTCTGCTTTACTACAAATTTGACCTTGCGACCTACTTCTCCTTATTTCCTCCTCCTTGCTACCCCAGTAACCACCTTCTATGCTGTTTATATTTATTCAACTTTTTATTTTTTCAGATTCCACACAGATCATATAGTATTTTTATTTCTCTGTCTGGCCTATTTCACTTTGCACAATACTTTCCAGATTCTTCCATGTTATTATCACAGGTGGCAGTACCGCCTTTGTTAATGCTGAGTAACACTCCACTGTACATGTGTGTGTTAAATGTGTATCACACAGTCTCTTTACCTACTGTAGGTTGCCTGAATCTTACCAGCTTTTTTTTTTTTAAAAAAATCCAAATCCAAGTTCACATTTGCAATGTTTTTCTTGCCCTTATTTTACACAAGATATAAATTTTCTTTTACCATGATCAATAGCTCTCAGACTTAGCAGTGTAACATACGGCAGATGCTTCCATGAATAAGGCTAAAAAATTGGCTAATCTACTCTGATTATATAAAGAGCAATTTCAAGGAGCTCCACATATGTAGGCAAATTTAAAGCATAATTAATCACAAATAGCATTTCTGTTCCCTTAAATTTTTCTAAAAAAAGAAAAGTAGTAAACACCATTTGTCAACAAGGTAATAAAATGAAAAATCTCCAGAAGTCTTGAGTATCAAAAAGAGACTTTAATAAAGTCGAAGGGAAAGTTAAACTTCTGTCACCTTATGATTTCAATACAGGCTGTATTATAACTTATAGATAATAATGTTTCTACTTCATCTCTACTAAGTTCTATTAGTACTGATGTAAATGACAGACAAGCATCATTTGAATAAACAAGCACACATATTCACTACCAGACACAGTGTATACAGAGGAGGACAGAGATATGTATGGTGGGGTTATTTTTAATGTAAGGAGAAAAAAAGTGAGTTATCATATATTCTGTTAAATTACAAACTCAGTAACAATTTTTTTTCACATTTCTTTCTTAATCCTTAAAAAAATCAGTCATTAAGGAGAAGCTTGAAGCCAGATTTTATCCTTCAATGAAATGTTCAGATTTCACATCAAGATTCAGGCTCACATATAAAGTTCACTAATTCCTTTACATATTAATTTACTCAATGAAGTAGACAAACACACAATGGGATCGCGTTGATTATGTTTTACTAATAACAACACCAGCGTGAACCTGATGCTGCCTATATTATCAAATTCAGAAGGAAAATACTTCTCCTTCACAATTAATTCTTCTACCTATTCAATATTAAGAAATCAGATAAACAAAAGGTTTAAAAGGAAAAAGGTTTAAAGGAAAAGAATAGAAAGAATAGAAAATTTTAGTATTGCAAAACTTCTAATTTAATGGGAAAAATACATTTTGCAATTAAGTACATATAAGTCCAAAATATATTATATATAAAAGTGACTTTTCCAGAACCCTTAACTTCCCTGCAGAAATTATGTAAAAGAGGATGTTACTTTTTCTGGGGGGATAGGGGAGAACAGAGTTCTGTTTGGTAGTGCAGGCTGGTCCTGAGTCACTAGGTAACCCAGACTGGCCTTGAACATATGGTAGGCCTCCTGCTCTAGCCCCCTGAGTGCTGGGATTATAGGTGAGCCCCTATGCTTAGTTTATGTGGTACTGGGAATTGAACCCAAACTTGCTGGACAAGCACTGTAAGGGCTGAGCTCTGACCCAGTCCAAAGAGCTCTCATAAGCATTCAATATAACTAAAACTATACTTGTCCAGTATTTAACTGTCATTAAAACATTTGTTGAGGCAAAAAAGAATGATTAAGCACTTTATTTCAATGAGATGCTAATGTAAAAGTATAAAATATTAAGAAAACTATATAATACATGTTTTTCAATTAAGGTATAACTTTTATTATCACTATGTGACATTACAGTAGTTCTAACATTTATTTCTTTGGAAATTTTTTTGACTCCTATAATTCAACAGGCAAAGAACAGCACTTGTTTTTCACTTTAAAAGCAAGAAAAATTTCCCACATTTTTGGAGAACAGGCACAAAGTCAAGCTGTGATGAAAGTTTTTAAAACTGATCTGGGATACTGTGTATCACAGGGAATGTACAGTTACTATATGTAGTCTTATGCTTTCCGGCATTTAATTAACTTGTATTGTCTCTCTATGTTTTCAGATACCTATTGAGCACTTAACATTTTAGAAGGCAAGAGGTAAAGAAGGCCTAAAGTATATGAAATGGTTTACATATTTAAGTACTACTAACTTACATTGGTAAGGACTTGGGGGATTTTTAAAATATATGTCTGGTTGAGCTTCACTGAAATGTTAATATTTGATGTTAAAATAAAAATTTCATAAAGTTCAACCTAACAGATTAAATTTATTAGCAGTCAATAATTATTACCCTGCAATGCCTGATAATAGTTGCAACAGACATTTTAAAATCAGTAAAATTGATAAAAAATAAAAAATCATAGATTTTATAAAGTTGTGAACTTTTTATTTATAAAATAACATTTTGCAAGTTACAGAGGAAGATATTTTGTTTTACAAGTCATAATGGGCTAGTAGACTACATCTCACAAACATACAATTCTCAAAAACTATTACCATAATTTTTCCATTCCATACTTAGAATTTCCCTTCTGTAAATTAAACATTACCAGAGTCAGTGAAAATACAAAAAGGAGTCAATTCGGATGCTACCCTGTGATGGCTATAGTTTCACAGATGAAATATAGGTAATTCTCATAGAAACCAGGAAGTTGAAAGTAGATGAAGAAAACTTCAAAGAAAAGTGAAATCAATTTTAGGTGGCAGAATTCAGAAAGATTTCTTCAGCTGTTAGTGGAGGTAAGTCTGGAATAAGTTATGACTGGAGGACTTTGCATATAAAATGCTCTTACCACAAAACAATACAAATTTGAAATCTAAAGAACAACAACAACAAAAAAACTCAGCCAAAATAACCAAAAAACAGAAAAAGACAAAACAAACAAAAATACCCAAAAGGAGCACAGGGAAAATTTGGAAGTATCTTCATTGTGTTGACGTGTATTGATGTGTATATGTCCATTTTTTTTTGGTATATGAATTAGATCTCCAAAAAACTAAAAAGTTTGGAGAATTGAGGATGGCAGAGCCCAGACTGATCGTCAATTATTTTCGTATGAGGAAAAAAACACTAGAACCAAAAAAAAAAGATACGACATGCTGCAAAAAAAAAAAAAACCCTAGATTTAACAGTTTGTTATCTGAATGTATGAACAAGAGATGTCTCTCCAATATACTTAGCAAACCTCCTGACACTGTTGGTAACAATCAATGGTGCTGTTTAGATGCAAAAAAGTCCAATGAGGAAATGTTAAGATACATTGCTGCACAGACAGCAGGCAGGATAAGTTGTATGTCATCCTCAGATCTCTTAATAACAGAAGTATCTTAGGTAATGAAAAAAGTGAAAACCATTATAGCACACACAAATATGAAATGAGAACATGTCCATTATGTATCAACAGATGATAAGCTGTAATTACTGGGTGAGTAATATTCATTTTTGACAAACACTGAGATTTTGCATTAAAATATCTCAATGTACCAGGTATTGTTTAAGCAGTGAAACTACAATGAAAACCGATTCAATGCCACCAGCAGCTAAGTGTAGTGGCACATACCTGTAATCTCCACAAGTCTGGGAGGCGAACGCCAGAAAAACCACAAGTTGGAGCGTAGATTGGGCAATTGAGGACTTAGTAAAACTCTGTCTGAAAATAAAAATTCAAAAAGAGGCTGGAGACTTAGCTAAGTGTGAAGGCCTTGAATTCAATCCCCGGTGTAGGAAAAAAATCAAATCAAATCAATAGTGTGCATGAAATTTACACTCCGCTGTTGAAAAAGAATGATAAAAAAATACAGAGAGACAACAGTTACTTAAAATATTGGTGACCAATTAGCTGGGCTAATAGCATGTGAATATAGACATTAATGACTATGAAAGTATTTGAAGAAATATCAAGACAACAATAGAGCAAATCTAAAGGCCCTGAGGTTGGAGTGTGCTTGTTATGTTAAAAAAAAAAAAAAAAGCCAGTATAGCTAAAGTGAACTGACACTACTTTTCAGTTGATGAAAGAAAAAACAAAACAAAAAACAAAAAAAACAAAAACAAAAAAAACCACCTGGCATATACAATTTAAAGGATAAAAGGCTTATACTGGATGGATCACAGTTTCGATCCCAGGCTAGCTGGCTCCAGGGCAGAAACTTCACAGAGAGGGCCATGGCAAAGGACAGCCATTCACTTGACAGTGACCAGAATCAGAAAGGGCTCCAGGGACCAGATAAATACCCATCACCCCTCTAATAAGTCCATAGGCATCTGAAGTCCAGGCATCTGAAGATGATCAAGTAGAAATTAAGATTGCCCATGACAGAGCTTTTGTGAAGAAGGGTGAAAATGTTTGACTTACATGTTAAAAGGATAATTCTGGCTCTATCAGGTACAGCTGTGACAGTTTTACCATAAAGACTCTAATAATGGGCTCTAAATAAAATTTTACTGCCAAACTGAATTTAATCATCCTTGTCCTTGAATTTTCTCCCCCTAGCATATAGTCTACCAACCACTGTAAAGGGCATTATCATTCACCAGTCTGTCTATAACCAATTTAATAATCATCTATGACTCTGCCTTCTCTCCTTCACATCCAGACACCAGGGCTCAAGTCTGGTCTCTCTCTGTTTTCACCATTACAAAACATATAAAGATGTTTAACTTGGACAGCTATAAAAGCTCGCTTAAACTTACTACTTGAAGACTTAACCATCTATAAATAAGTCTTTAAGTCTGAGGAGGATAGATGAGAACTTTCTAACTTTAAATCTGACTGTATTTCCCTTGCTACAAGTCTGCTACCAGCTCCATATATTTTATAAGACAGAATTCTAACTATTTAATTTTGCACTCTAGAATCTGGTTTCTCTCTACATCTTATACTTTGCCTCAACCACTTAAAAAGATCTGCTGGTGAAAAGTCCTGCTGCGGCTAACCAAAAGACTTCTAAACAAACTGCTTTGCTGGATATGCAGATTTGATCCTCTGTGAGGGTGTAGCTTTTCACTGAAAATGACTGCTGCTGCTGACAACTGTTAATATTAGAATTGTTTGCCAAAAGGAAACCCACTAGTCTCTATAACAAAGTGTACTAATAAAAATGTTGAAAATATATTAGAAATGTATTCTATCTACTCTCAGATATATGAGGTATAAAAACTATGTTAAGAACTTGTGCTGTAGCCATACCAAACCACCTCTTTAGAAAAAGCCATACTGTATCAGTTTCTACCATGTATGTACTAGGTTTACACATACGATCATCCCCATAAAATAATTCATTCTCAAATGGCAAATTATGTTTCAAATCTTATACTAAGATTTAAATGATTTTTTTGGCAGTAAAGTGATCCCTCTTCAGGTTTTTCCAAAATAATCTGAACAAACTGCTATGACATATTGTAATTATTTACCTGTAGTAACTCCTCTTAAATAGTGCATCTCCTAAAAGCATGGTATTATCTGTTGAGAAGAACTATGTATAAGGAAAAATTTTTATAACACTGACACCTTAGGCAAGCTTGCCCAACTAGGTAGGCCTTGAATGTGGCCCAATACACATTCATAAACATGAAAATTTTTTTTTGCAATTTTACTGTAACTAGATTGTAGTAAATATATTAGATATTTACGAGTAGTCCAGAATAATTTCTTTTCACTCAGTGCAGCCCAGAGAAGCAAAAAGGTCAGACACCACAGCTCAGAGCACTAATCCTGGGCATTTCGACCCAGGCATGGAGGTTAGTTGAAGACCATTCTTTTAAGAACTGGGGAAGGGTTGGTACTTGTTATGTTGCAGATTGCTGGAGACGGCTTTGAAATGGCAAGCAGCAGCAGGTTGGAAGCAGGAAGCACACTCACAGGAGGGGGAGCTTCACACCCTGCTCACCTCCTGCTAGGTCCTTTGAAGGGCACAGACTGGTTTAGTCTGCATCTTAGAACCTAGTGTAACTATTAAACTGTTAAATCCTTAATAAATATTTTGTACAATTTCAGCTTAAAGTCTTCCCTAATCTCGCAAAAATGTACTTTGATCCCTTGAGAACTTTAAAGATAAAAAATAAAAATTGAGATCAAATGTAGACAGAATTGAGCTAACCTCATAGATTACAGCAGCTGCTAAGAGTCTTTGGACTTTCACTTAAGTCCTTCTCAAATTAATTTCTTAATTAAAAATAAAAAGCTACTGGAAAATTATATTCTTGTGTTAGCAGGATGCTCATAGTCCTATTCATTCTGAACCTGGGATCACTGAAAATTTATGTATTTGCTTTATTTTCAGTATGTCCATGGGGCAAGGGTTCTTAATCTTACGGGAATCATAAACCGCTGTCTCAAAACAAACAAAAAAACCCCAAAATACAATCTCTAAAAGTAACAAAAGCCAAGTGCAGTGGCCATGTCTTTAAACCTAGAATTCAAGAGGTAGGAGGATTGCAAGTTGGAGCCCAGCATGGTTATACAATG
Source organism: Ctenodactylus gundi (assembly GCA_004027205.1). Taxonomy (NCBI): domain Eukaryota; kingdom Metazoa; phylum Chordata; class Mammalia; order Rodentia; family Ctenodactylidae; genus Ctenodactylus; species Ctenodactylus gundi. The sequence continues at coordinate 405,435 of PVKB01001460.1, forward strand.
AGACCCTTGCCTCAGAAAATAAATTGAAGAACAACATCAAAATTCTTCTGAAGTATCATAAAATCTAACCTTAAAAATTTTATTTATAACACATACATGTTTGTCTCTTTTCAGCATCTTCCCAAATTTCCCTTAGGGTGGGAAGGTGTGATGCATGTCCCTCTGATTTCCAGTTCTCTAAACTAGAACAAAAATAAAGTACAAGTTTTATTCTAAATTATTTAAGGAATATCTACGAAGATATGAAGAAATGCTAAGATAAAAACCTTCAAAATAAATGAATTAGGAGTAGAAAGGTAATTTTAATAATAGATACGCTTTTTTCAGAATTTTTAGATATGGTTAACAAATTGTAGAATCTTATGCTGGAAAGAAATTTCACAATAATTTGGTTCAGTAATTCCCAAGATTTTTTTTCTGCTACATTGTAGCAAAGAACAAAAATAAATTCTCATACTAAAATCTACACCCTGTAACAGTGATTTTCCATTAAGGTGTCTATGCCCAAACAAGAAACTCATGTACAGGTCTAAACCGGGTAATAACCAATGTTATAATGGTCTTTTATTTTCCTCTTCTGTTGTGGTTAGGATCTGGAGTGTCCCCCAAAAGTTTCATGTATTATAATGCTATGGATTGTCTATGGAACCACATGCTGTTGGTGGATTGGGGTCTAGTCTGGAGGGGTGGATTACAGTTAAGTGAGGATTAAAGTCATGTGAGTTAAGATTAACGGTGTGCAGTGGTCACACCTTTCACACCTGGATGCAGGAGGCACTAATTACTGGGAGGAGACCTGGAAGGATACATAAGCTGCATCCTGGCTTCCTTGAGGACTAGTCTCAACTTGCCTCGACTTGGCTTCCTGTTTGTGATGTTGTGAGAAGCTGCCTCCACCTCTGTCTTTGCCATGTACTTCAATTGCTGCTGGCTGCCTCTGAATGGACTGTGACCATCTGAAACTGTGAGCTAAAATAAACCTTTCCTTTCCTAAATTTGTGGGTGTCAGGTATTGAGTCACAGCAACGAAAAAGTAACTAAGACACCTTCCTAAAAAAATCTGTATGTAGTGATGAAAACTCAATACATTCTAAATGTTTAGAATAATCTTGCTTCAAAATAATTTTAGTTTCACAGAAAAGGTACAAATACAACACTCTTTTAATCTCTTTACTCATATGGTCAAATTTTATATTAATTTGGTTTTTGTAGGAATAGACAATTTTTAAAATACGGCTTTGTAAGAACCTTTCTATCTATGCTTTCCAATTTTGAGGATAACATAGTTTCAGAAACAATATACTTTTTAAAGACTGAAATTACTAAGAAAAACGTGGCACTTATTCACCTGTTTACATTAGTACAACTTAATGTAGAGTAAAACTCACATGGATCATGCATGTCAGATGACTCAAATTTTTGCCCCTTTCTATATGTCCACCATTGAATGCCAAACTGCTACTAATGATGATGCTGGGATGGTAAATTAATCTCAGGGAGTATGTAAATTCACAAACATCAATTCTGAAAATAATGGGATTTGACTACATATTTTATTTACTATTCTTACCTTTGAGGACCCATTTGAATACATCTGTATCATGTTTTCTGCACCTTGTTTAACTTTAAGTTCTATATCCAACTGCTTTTGTAAGGCCATCAATCTATTGTTACTAGTAGAAGAACGAGGGTCACTATTTGGAGTATCTGGAGTTCTTGGGCAATCTGTAAATAAATATGCGATAGTTACTTATTAGGATCAACTGCTGGATAAAACTGGAAATTAGTATTTTTTGAAGAATAAAGAACAAGGTTTGAGATGAGTCTGAAGTCACAAAAGTGGAATTCCTTATGCTTTCAGGTAATACAAAAATTCAATCAATCCAAGCAAAGGGAATACCTGAGTAATAGGACCACTTGCAAGGAGGCAATCGACTTCCTGTGGAAATGACTGTTCTGAATCTGAAACTGAAGTAGGTGATTATCCAAGGTTTTTCTAACATTAGTATTTAAAAATTAAACTAAAGCAACTTGACTAGTGTGTTCAGCAACCAAACTCCCCACTTTTTACGCCTCATCAACAGGGAACAAAGCATATTCAAACATTATAAAAACTACATTAAAGTAACTGTAAAGAGAACTAAGAATTTTTGAAACAGTGTTAACATCAATTATTAATAACTGTAAGCATTCAAACCTTCACATTTTGCATTTTGTTTGCTACCATGCGACAATCACAATAGAAAATGTTCCAAAGACATAAAAACTGGTTGGAGGGAGGTGCAGGTAAAATAGATATCCAAGTCTAGCACATCCCAGAAAGAACACCATGCTGCTTATATATATATAAAAATGAAAACTTCCAAGAAGATCATCTAATTATTCTGGTTAATTTGCTTGTAATAGTTCTACTAGGTAACTAAAATTCTTTATATTGAAGTTCATTATTTTGTTTTTAATCCACTATCTCCGGATTCTATAAGAAAAGCGAGAAGACTGTCATCTAGGTCTGTTTCAAGTGATAACTTGGCAATCACAGAAAAAAGGCCTAAACGCAAGTCACTTAACCTTTATTTTTCAAGATTTCCTTCTCTCTCATGCAATGTAAGATGAAGTGACTACTTTAATGAATATTTCATATTTGGTTTTAGAGTCTTTTAAAAATTCTCCAGTTAAATACAAAAACACTGCTGACATAAAAATACAGATACTAGGTTTAATAATGATGTAAAATAAATGCTTACACACAACTTTGTAGTTATAAGAACTAATCTAAGTGTTCAAAAATTATAAGCACTGGCCCTCATAAGCAACACAACAGTATTATATTATATTACAGGTAAGAAAACTAGGACACCAAGGTTAGGAAACTAGCCCAAGGTCATATATCCAGTTAAATGATACAATTTGGATTTGGATCTAGTCAGTTCAGCTTTAAACTCTATCACTCTACTATGCTGTCTTAGTTATTTAAAGACCTTTTAAACCATTATAGAAACTATGTATGACTGTATATTTACAAATACAGCATTATAATTACACATTCACATAAACAGGTACATACATGCTATAAATCAATAACCTTTGAGACAGATATTATTCACATTTTACACTTCAGGAAACAGGATACAGCATGGAGTTATCAACTAGAATTCAATTTAAGGAAGACTTGTATTTTAACTCAATTAATGAAATTAGAAATTTGTGACAATTACATAAAACTGATCTAAAACACAGATATATTTCAGATCAGCTCACAAATTTACTAATCAATATATCTAGTGTGGTGGTTAATACGGCTTAGGTTTAAATCTGTTTCGGCATTGAGATCTTATAGAAACTATGTGACACGAGGTTACTTAACAGCTCTATGTCTTGCTGCTTTCACCTGTTAGAGGAAACAGCATGTTTTACCACAAAATTATTATGAATATTAAATATGAGAGAGGTAAAGAGCTTAGAAAAAGCTGTAGGACACAATATATATTCAATACATACTTACTGGAAGGAAGTGTGTGTCTCTGTCGAGTCTATTATAACAATGGCCAAATAGTACAGATATGAGAATAGTTTGGTTTTCTTTTTCCTTTTGTATAAATGATACAAGAAATCTGGACTATACAGACTCTGGCAAATAAAGACTGTGTATAGTAAGCACATTAAAAAAAATGGAATGCAGTTGGGGCGGAAATCTGTCAGTTGAAAAAAGTATGAAAATGTGTTTATCCAAGGGTGAGGAGAGAAATGATTCCTGTCTAAACACTGAAACAATTTGTTGTGAAATGAAATGAAAGCTGTCTACTTACCAGTTCTCGGAAGACAGAGAATCAGATTCAATGGGCAAAAGTGTACGCAAGGATGTATTACAAAATGAGAAATTTCTTACATTTAAGCTTATCTTTTACTAAGAATGAAATGGTTTGCTTTAAAATATAGTAAAGTTGTCTCTCAAAATATGAAAGTCAGGAGATAACTATATAATAAACTATTGTGCAATACAATGGGGTGTACTAGAACACTGAAATACCCCTTCACCTAAGTCTGAGAAGTTATGAGAATATTATAAAACTAACCCTGTTCTTACACAAAAATATATTCTCAGCTTTAATAAGAATGATATTAAGCTTAAGTAACAATAGATAAGAGTGTAAGCTCTATGGTCAGCATGCCTGGGTTAAAATCTAATACTTACAGGTATGTTCCTGATTGTACATTTACTTAACATAGCTTTGCTGCAGTTTTTTTCAAATTAAAGGTTATGGTGAAGAGAAAACCACTATAGTGCTTGGACCAATGTTTAAAACCTACAAAGGCCTCATACAACTGAACGCCCAAGCACCACGAAGCAGTTGGTATTTCTACTAATTTAATCTTCCCAGAAATTCAAGAAGGTTTGTAATGTAACTACTCCACAAAATACAGAATACAGAAACTCTGAGTAATCTGCAATGGTCACAAAAATATGTCAAGGCAGAAATTCAAACTTTGATATATCTTGTTTTATAGTTAATCTTTTAATAAAAAATCGAAAATTGATCAGAGAATTGTTAGAAGTACAAGTGTCCAAAAAGCATACAAAAAACAAAAGGTTCAGCATCTTTAGCCATTAGAGAAATGCAAAACTAAACAACTCAGAAATTCCATTTCACTCTAGTAAGAATGGCTACTATCAAGAACTCAAAACACAACAAATGACGGGAAGGTTGTAGAAAAAAACAGAACCCTATGGAAAGCAATATGAAGATTCCTTAAAAATGAAAAGTAGAAATTCATAAAGAAATCCTAAATATTCTCTAAAGGACAAACTGATACCAATTAAATGAACAAAAGAAAAAGTAGGGAAATAGAGAACATAGAAAATGGCTTATAAATGAGTAACTTTAAATGATTACCAAGTAAATCAATAAAAACATCACATATGGATTAAAAATATCCCTAGAACTATGACAACAACATAAAGCCAGGAAGTAAATGAATGAAAGCACTAGAAGGATTCTGAATTATCTAATACATAGGTAAAAGAAGTAACTATTACTACAGCTCTTGACAAGAATGCACATTGTACTGTCTAAATTCATCAATAATTACCAAAGTAACTAACTTTAAAAAATATTTTAAAATGACAAAAGAAAAAATAAATATCAAGGGGCTGGAGGAATGGCTCAGCAGTTACAGTGCTTGCCTACCAAGCGCTAAGTCAGGCGCTAAGTACCCGAGTTCGATTCCCCAGCACCATGTAAGGCGGGTGTCATAGCACATGCCTGTAATCCCAGCGCTCGGGAGGCTGAGACAAGAGGATTGCTGTGAGTTCAAGGCCAGCCTGGGCTCCACAGTGACTTCAGGAACAACTTGGGCTACAGAGTGAGACCCTGTCTCCAAAAAAAAGAGAAACATTAAAAGCACAATGATAGTAATTAACAAGTCTAAATATAACAAAAACTATTTAAATGTAATAAACTAAATAATCCAAATGTAAGATAAATATTTCACTGTTATCAACATGGCCATATATAAGAGATATATCTAAAACAAAAGTAATAGAGGAATGCTAAAAAAATGGGATAAAATTTTCTATGTAATCAATAACCTTAACCTTTAAATTATATTAAGACAAAAAAAAATCTCTGAGGCTGAAGGATTACAGATAAAACAATCATTCTTTATAATAAAAGGCTCAATTATTAGAACTTTATAGCAACTTTAAGTCTGTAGAAAGCAAAATAGTAGAACTTTAATGACAGAGAATCTCTTAGCAGAACCTAGGAAGTTGAAGCAGTTACTTTCTCAACGGTAGCAGAATCGAGATCATGAAATTATACTAAGTGCTAAGAAAACATAAATGCCCACCCGGTATTGTATATTAGGGGGAATTATGGTTTGAATCTGGAATGTTCCCACAGCTTCATGTTTGGAAGATGAACAAGGGGGTTAAACCATTGACTTCCTGTGCTGTTAAGAAATAAGGCCTGAACAGCACGGGTGGATTAATGTGTGTGATGGATTACTGAGGGTGTGACCCTGGAAGTGCATACTACTGCCCACTTCACTGCAAGCCCTCTTCCTTCCCCTTATGACATCATTAGGAAGGAGGCAGTGAGGATAGGCGGACCTAGCACATACCCTTCCAGGTCATATCCTGGTGGTCCCCTCTTTCGGAGTGAAGTTCCAGTGATCTCCCCTCTTCAGGGAGAAGCCCCAGTGAACCACCCACTCCAACCAGGCCCTACCTATTAACAGCATAGGAAATCAATAGATGAATTTTGATGACTGAATCACCTTCTAATCATGAGTTGGAAACTGCTGAGTTGCTGGGACACAACACTCAATACCTAAAAGTTAAGGAAGAAAAGTTCATTTTAGCTCACAATTTCAGTCCACTCATGGGTGGCTGGCAAAAACAGGGTCTGTGCGATAACAGGTGCTCACAGCACTGCAAGAGGAGGGATCAGGGCTCCAGGAGGACAAGAGTAAATATCCTCCAGGCCGCACCCTAAGTCATCCCCCGACACCTTCAGTAAGCCACCCTTCATAACCAGGCCCACCTCTGACAGCACAGAAGTCCATGGATTAACCCCCACCATTGAATTACCTTCCAAACATTAGGTAGAAGCTGCTGAGTTGCTGGGACACAATACCCAACATCGACAATTTAAGGGAGAAAGGTTTATTTTAGCTCATACTTTCAGGTTTCAGTCCATTCACAGGTGGCTGGCAACGGCAGGAAAGGTCTATTAGCTAAAATGTACTCAAAGCATTGCAAAGGGAAGAAACAGGACAGGGGAAAGCAAGAGTATACATCCTCCAGGCCACACCCAGAGTAATTCCCACACTTTCAGTAATCCACACTTTCCAACTGGGCCTATCTCCTTAACAGCACTGGCTGTCAGTGGATTAACCCCCATGATTGAGTTACCTTTCAAAAATGAGGCTTTGGGGGACATTCCAGATCCAAACCATAATGGGAAAATTTCTTTCTAAAGTACTTATAAATAGTATTTTTAAACAGGTAATAATTTCAAAGAAGCAGCAGCATGGAGAAAAAGTGTCAAATACTTTGCATAGAACAATATTAGAATGGATTTGTAGAATTTAAGATGAAATAACTTAAATGCACAGCAATGTAATTTAAAGCAGATTAAAGGATTCAAAATTCATTGTATGTTATGGAAAGATGGTACACCATTCAAGAGTCTAGCTGAAAAACAGAAGACACACTAGGTATCTAGAATAACTACTTGTACCACGCACAGCCAGGTATTACACAAAATTCCTATTCCCAACCAGCTCAGACTCACACATATAAATATATTCATATCTTGTGTGTACTTATATGTAAGTCTATGCAAGCGTCTATATGTACAAGAATGAGTACATAAGCATTTTTAAACATACTCAACACTAATGATACTACAGTTTGTACCTTATGGCCACGACCTATACATTCCACCAATTTATAAAGTATACAGAGGCAAGAGGGAGAAAGCCAACATAACTGGTAAAAGGAAGTTTAAAAAGTTGAAGTATGAGTAGAATATCTCTGACATGCTATTAATTTGTACTGTATTCTGCAGGTAGTGGAGAATCACAAAGTCTAAAACTACATTAACAAAAACTAAACCAGGCAAGATACACTGCAACTTCAGTTATTCAGGACACTGAGAAAGCAGGATTCTAAATTTGGAGCCAGCCATGAAACTTAGCAAGATGTAATTAAAGACAAAAATAAAAAAGGTAATTCAAATAAACTTAGCCAAGTCTAAATTCATAATATTATGTTAAAGCTCTAGTTTTATACACTTCCTTAACATTCAGTTTGGTTCTCAACATTGGTCAACATTTTGGTTTTCACTAAGTACTTAAGGGATACTTTAAAAAGGGTAGTGATGAACTGTATTAGATGTCAACAACTAAAGTAATTTTGCTTACATATTTTATAACCAATATGACCGCTAGTTTTCCCAGTGGGTTATAGACAACAGGCATGAGTTAAATTGTAAGTATGATATTTTGCTTTGTTGTATGTGCAACAAGCAACCTAGCCATTGAAAATTTCAAAACTTCCTGTATGTGATACATCTTCCTGTTTGAGAACTACACAATACATCTCCTAGCAGAGGAGTCTTCTTTATTGTGTATATAACTCTTTACCTGGGTATACATAATGCTTTCACTGATTTTAACTTAAATGATTTAGCAATACCCAATGTTGGAGATGATGTGAAACAAATAGAACTCTCATACATTGCTGGTGGAATTGAAAAACAGTATAGCCACTAGGGAAAACTTTTAAGTTTTTTAGGATGGCAAGCACATTTCACCATAAGATTTAGCAATTCCATTAATTTTCTGTCAGTGTGAAATGAAAATTTTTGCTTGGACAAAAAATGGCTCATGAATACTTGTAACAACCCTATTGGTGACTGTCCTACTGGTCTTGGAGAGGAGATAAGCCAAGTATGATGGCGCTATACAACATATTACTACTTGAACAAGTCTCAAAGACAGTACACTGAAGGAAAAAAGTCAGCTTCAAAGGTTACATATTCATGATTTCATTTACTCGGCATCTTTAAAAAGAAAACCATAGTGACAAAGAACAGATTATGGTTGCTAGCAAGTATGTAATCAAGGGAGAGTGTGAAAGGAATGCCATGAGGGAGATTTTCAGGGTAATGAAACTATTTCTTTTCCTAACTGTGGCAGTTGTTACACAATTCTATCTTAAGATTAATCATATCAAAAATATCAAGAGTTCACAACTAAATTACAAGGATGTTTACTTCAAAGTAAGAAAACACAAATAAGGAAACCAAAGGAGGTCACCGATGTCT